>JAQQAC010006923.1:6516051-6663236 GCA_029783875.1 Phataginus tricuspis | reverse complement strand
TTAAATATATCATGCCATTCTCTTCTGGCCTGTAAGGTTTCTGTTGAGAAGTCTGATGATAGTCTGATGGGTTTTCCTTTGTAGGTGATCTTTTTTCTCTCTCTAGCTGCCTTTAATACTCTGTCTTTATCTTTGACCTTTGCCATCTTAATTATTATGTGTCTTGTTGTTGTCTTCCTTGGGTCCCTTGTGTTGGGAAATCTGTGGGCTTCCATGGACTGCGAGACTATTTCCTTCCCCAGCGTGGGGAAGTTTTCAGCAATTATTTCTTCGAAGACACTTTCTATTCCTTTTTCTCTGTCTTCTTCCCCTGGTACTCGTATAATGCGAATATTGTTCCGTTTGGATTGGTCACACAGTTCTCTTAATATTCTTTCATTCCTAGAGATCCTTTTATCTCTCTCTGCCTCAGCTTCTCTGTATTCCTGTTCTCTGTTTTCTATTCCATTAACAGTCTCTTGCACCTCGTCCAGTCTGCTGTTAAGCCCGTCGATGGCTTGTCTCATTTCTGCATAGTCTTTCCTCACTTCCTTCACTTCCTCCCTCAGCTCTTGCACATTTCTCTGTAGATCCGTCAGCATGGCTGACTTTTATTCTGAATTCTTTTTCAGGAAGACTGTGCATGTCCATCCCTTCAGGTTCCCTCTCTGGGGTTGTCTGCATCTGAAGCTTTGTCTGTACCATATTCCTCTGTCTTTTCATGGCTATAGAATTGGTTGCTGGTAGTTGCCATGTATGTCAGCTGGGCTCTTTATGACTTTAAAAAGGAAAAAAAAAAGAAAAAAACAAAATAAAAGAAAAGAATAATAATAAAAAAGAGAAAGAAGGAAAGAAAAGAAAGAGAAGAAAAAACAACAAGAACCAAAAAAAAAAAAAAAAAACGCCCACCGGGAGTGGATTCTGTGTGAATGCTGTAGGTGGCGCTGTTGCTCCACTATTCCAGAGCCATGGCCGCGCCGCTCCATAAGGCCCTTTATAGCTCTGGCCGGTGTGGGAACAAATGGGAGGCTGTTGAGCTCTGTGGGAGTCCTAAGTGCGGCCACCCTTTCCCAGTCGCCAGCTAAGGGGTCCGAAGCTCCCCAGGACTCCCAGCCTGTTGGGCTGAGTGTGCCGGGGCGATGCGGTCCTCTGCTGGGCTCCTGTCTCTTTAATACTGCTGAAAAAACCGTGCGCTTTTCTTCTTTTTTTTTCCTTCCCGGAGCCTGCTGCAAGCAACCTGGCACGTTCCCCGCTGAGACCCTGCGCCCCCTCTCTCTCCAATCTCCGCTACACCACACACTGTGTGTCGGCACTCCCGGCGCAGATCACCGGGGCTGGTTATTTCCCGGACCTGTACTTCCACTCCCTCCCGGCTCTGAATCCTCTCCTCCCGCTGGTGCGCTGGGGTGGGTGAGCGCTCGGGTCCCGCTGGGTTGCGGCTCCGTATCTTACCTGCCTTGCCAGGTGCCGAGTCCTCTCAGGTGTAGCTGCCTGCCAGTGCACTGGGGTGGGGGAGCGCTCGGGTCCCACTGGGTCGCAGCTCCGTATCTTACTCGCCTCACCGGGTGCCTCGTCCTCTCAGGTGTAGCTGCAGGCTGTGCGCTTTCCTGTGTATTCTGGTCTCTCTTTTAGGAATAGTTGTATTTGCTGTGTTTTCATGGATGAATATAATGTTGGGAGGAAATTTCTGCCACTCCGTTCACGTCGCCATCTTCCCGGAAGTCCCTTTTCCTCTTCTCTTGAAAATGAAATTTTTTCTACCCAGAGACTCTAAACGTTGGCTCTCTTTAGTCATTCATTCATTCGTTCCAAGACAGAGATTTATCCAGTGCTACTTCATGCCAGGCACTGTCAGCAGAGAGCAAGAGAGAGTTCTCAAAGCTTCCAATCTAGCCATCACGTAGAAAATGTATTTCCAGATGGTATTAAAGCACTTTGAAAAAAATTATGCTAAGGGGATTAAAGATAGTCTGAGGGGCAGAGAGGGGAGGAGCCATTCTAGATAACTGATCATGGAGGGGGTCTCCAAGAACCAAATGAGAGAAGCCAATCATGAAAAATTTGGAGAAAGGGCATTCTGGAAAGAGGGACTACCAATAGAAAGGCCCAATGACAGAAACAAACCTTCCACATTCTAGAAACCTCAGAAAGGCTGATGCAGTTAGAGTAGACGACAGCAGAACAGACCTGGTGGGGTTGGCAGATGAGGTAGGAAAAACTGGGGAAAAGGAATAGGTCTTGCAAGGCCTATAGGGAAAGGAGTTGATTTTATCTGAAGGCAATGGAAATCCATAGGAAAATTTAAAATGGGGGAGTAGCAACATCTGATTTACTTTAAACCCTCCAGGGCTATATTCACAGTTCCTATAGGGAAATTCAAGTGGGTGTGGTCTTTAAAGATGAAAGTACCTCACCTTTTGTTAAGGATATTATTACTGAAAACAATAAACTCTAACAAAATACCTGTAGCCTTCAGGCCCTGGCTTTCCATCATTGGAGGCTAAAGTTCAAAAAGATGCTTCCTTTTCCAGAGCTTTATACTCCTTCAGGCTAAGGCACACAACTCTCAGAGCACCCGGTGCTTCGCCTAGACAGACCCTTCGGAAATGCCAAGATAGTTTACAAAAGAAACTGATCCTGATCCTCTATTTGAAACCCACCCGAACATCTCTTTGCTCTGCCCTGCCTGTATGAGGATACCCTATCCTTCGCCATTCTTCTGTTGCTTTCTTTTTCCCATCAGTTCAAAACTAAGCTTTCTAAATGTGAGCTGCTTGACTAAACGGAACATTATTAAAGTTAATTCCAACAGCCCTACAGTTAGTGTTCCCGTGGAAGGCATACCTATGGCAGGAAGGACCACAGCTGAATTCTAATTTGATAACTTAGAGTCCTTTTTGAAGCTAAAATTCTGGCTTTGACTCATTCAAGGAAATTTCTTTTAGCAGCATATTTGAACACAATAACTAAGAGGGAAACATCCAATGTGTGAATGCATCAGGTGTGTGTATATTTGTACTTGAAGGCAGAGATAAAGTTAACAGCATCAAACGGGATGACTAACAAAATCCACCTGCACACAGGAACGAGCCAGAGCTGAAGTAAGCAAGGAGGTAAGAGAAAGCGTGCCTCCTCTTATAAGCAACTGCTGACAGACAAGCCTCTGACGCCCCCACCCCCGGGCAAAAATAAAATCATCAGCCTGCCCTTCTCCCAGGCTACACAGCCTGATTGCCCAGATATTAACCAAATCAACCTTTTCTGCTGGCCAGTTGTCAATATTCCAGGCGTAATAACTGCATCACTGCCTCGAAACCATTAAAATCATTAAAACAGTGGAGAGTCACATAACCCATGCATAGTACAGCAAACTCATCAGCACTATTCACAACTCTAGCCCCTGGCGCCTAGAAACACCCGGTGGTCCGGAACAATGGACAGCAGCCCTCAAATGCTGGGCAGCATGATGTGGGGAAGAAGGAGGCTGTGTCTTTCAGCCAAGGCTTCATGGCAGCTAAAGGCAAACACTGTATCCTTAGACTTTTCAAAGCCTAGTCTGGAGTGACTAGCAGATGAGTGATCTTGGGTTTGCACAGAGGGAGAGGGTGAGTCACATACCTAAGACTTTGACCACTTAAATTCAGGTTAATGCCTTTCATTTTTCCTTGCCCCCAATTCCCACTAGATCATAGTTTCTCATCAACCATCTGCATCACAATCTCATGGCCCACTTATTAAAAATGTGCCCCAATGAGAATAAACATCCCCAGAATGGGCTGGCAAACTGCATTTTTAAAATACTACCCAAGTCATCTTTATACACATTTAAGTTTAAGGACCTCTGCCTTAGAGGAATGTTCCTTAAATTGTGGGCCATGACATTTTGGTCAAGAAATCATATAAATGACCAGCAGTTGATTTTATTTTGTTAAGCAGAAAAAAATATAAAATAGAATGCACTATAGGTACTAAGGGCAGTTATTGTCTCCTGGGACTTAACACAGTTGTGGACCTCTGTGCAATGATGTAAATGTATTCCTTACTGTGAATCCTACTCTGTGAAAACCACTGTCCTAGAGGGAAGAAGAAAAACAGCATTCTTGTGCATGGTGTTTACTTTCTATCCTCCACCCCTAAATCCAAGCTTCTTGATTTTAGTTCAAGCACAAAATATCAAGACAGATCCCAGAAATGCTGTTATGAAATCCTAAAACAATAGATAAAGCCAAACTGAAGAGGAGAATGAGCCCAAGGCCCCCACTCTACTCCTGCCTGAAACCCTTATGGAGCAGGGGATAAGGGATGGTGCCAAAGGTAAGTTTGCACAATTCTCCTCGGGCTGAATGAACCTATTCCTCAGTCAAGAACTTAAGAGTTGTGTGTATCACAGTTCAGAAGAATTTAAATGTTCCTCATCAGAGGCAAGACTCAGCCTCAGGACTAAGGACTAAGGAAACGAGGGAAGGGATGGATGGAATCAGGTTCAACCTACCTTTGCAGTGCTGTGGCAATGATTAAGTCAAAGGAATGCCATGTAAGGGTCTATCCAATCCCACTGCTCACAAGGCCCACAGTTCTCACAACTAGGAGAGCACTGGACAGCATCCAGAATGTGCGGTCAAGTCCCACCCCAGAACCAGTGACATGAGTTACTCAGGTAAATCACTTCTCAACCCCCTAGGTGCCTTGAACCACTCCTGTTCTGTAGGGTGCAAAGAAGCAGACAACTTCCCTTCTTGCCCAATGGTGTAGGACAGAGCCCCAACTTGCATATCTTGCTGGACCAGGAGAGAGGAAACAAGGGAGGAAGGACAAGAAAAAAGGATGAGCAACTGTCTTGCCAGCCTTTAGACTCACCACAGCAAGACTCTTTGAAAAGAGCCAAAAGACTCCAAGACAGAAAGCTGACAAGAGGCCACAAAACCCCCAGCAAAGCCTAGGAGCAGCTTCGTAGGCCGTTTGGCAGGACAGTGGGAGGATCAGCTACATGCAGAACACAGAGAAACAGAGCACACTCACTCACGTGGCTTTTTAAGCTCTTGTTAGCTGAGGGTGAAGTCAGAGGTGGCAGTCTGCTGGGCTGGGTCCAAAAGAACAGGTGGCTCCCCCCACACCCCAATGGGAGAAAAGCCATCAGTTGGGTAAAGACACCCAGAGGAGGTCAGCAGCCAAGGAGGGTTAACTTGAAGCAGGGAGAGGTCGGGGCTGCCCCTCAGCGCCGGTTCCTGGGAGGTGCTCGTCGGAGAGGCCCCTCCATTCCGTCGGGCAGGAGGGAACTCGCGCCCACCCCGTTGGCAAGGACACTGGGGAGGCGCCGGGAAGCGGCCAGGCAGGAACTCGGCTGCGGTTACTTCGGCCCAGGGCCGGCCAAGCGTTCCTGGGAGTTTCGAGGACGGCTAGTCCCCCAGAGGCGGGGGCCCCGAGGGCGGCGCCCAGGGGCCCAGTGTCTCCAGCGCAGACCCAGCGTCACCGGGTACAGAGAACAGCCAAAGCCTCCACCCTGGCCCTCACGAAGTCCGAACCCGCGGGAACTGTGCTAAGGAAGCAGCAGCGACCGGATCTGCAGGTTTCCCCCACCCAAACCCCCGCCGACCCGCGCAGCCCAGACTTGCACGGCTCCTTGCACAGGTCCCGGGCTCCCACCCGGGCACCCGTGCCACCTTGTCTCCCTCCCGCGGGCGGCCTCCGGACCACACAGTGTTTGTAAACAAACCGGTCACGTGGCCCTGGCGGCCCGCTCCCCGCCCCTGCGCCCGGGGACCCCACACCGGACCCCGCCTCGGCTGCGCGGGCAGAGGGCGCCGCACGCTCCGCCAAAGCGGGGCCGGAGGGGCCACGGGACCGGTCCCCAGGGCCGGGTGCCAGGCGCCCGCGCTGACAGCGCACCCACGCCCACGCGCGCCCGAGCCGCGCGGCGCTCCCCCTGGCTCACCCGGCCGCCGGCCGCCGCGTCCGGCCAGCGCTGGGCTCGGCTCCGCGGGGGTGCGCAGCTGCGTGAGACCGCCAGGCTGGATCCCGGGCTCCGGGCGCGCTCTTAAAGCCACAGGCTCCGCCACCGCCGCCGCCGCCACTCCGCATCCCTCCGGGTCGGGCTGGGGGTGGGGGGTGGGGGGGTGCCGCCCTGTGATGGACGCGCCCCCGCGCCTATCCCCTCGGTTCCGCACATAGCAACACGCCGCGGGTTGGCTCGGCTCGGCCGCAGCCCATCCTCCCAGAGCCAATCAGCGAAGGACGGAACTCCGCCCCCCGCTTCCCCTACCTCCCACTCCCCACCCCTTGGCCTTAGCCGGGCTTGGGTGCGGGGAGTGCCGCGAGTGCCGGTTCTGGGGCGGCGAGGCTCTGCCAGCGGAACCTGGTCTAGTGAGGGCAACTGGCCGGAGGAACGGCGAGAAAGAGTAATGAGGGTGGGTGGGCTCTCAGTACCTGGAAAGGCACTGTTTATTTGGGGTTGGGGTTTGTCCGCAGGTCTAGGCTGGGTCTCCCAGAACCTGGGGTGGGCAAAGGGGGGATTCATAGGGCTTCTGTTTGGAGGGCCAAGGTAGTGACTCCCTCCTCACACCACAGCCATCCCTAACCCAGAGCCTTACCTGAAGAGGCCCTCCGGGCCCGGGGCAGTTGAATTTAATATAATAGTGCCAGCCCCACACGGCCCAGCCAGGCCCTTCTCTTAGAAGTAAGGTATTTCCCTTCTTCTCTGCTCTGCTAGTAATTTCCGAGAGTTAACACTAGAAAAGAGGCCTTAGGGGAATTGAAAGGCGCTCAGCCCCCTAAAGCTGCTGATTTTCCTAGGCTTTTAGAGGGGGATGAGGATGGTTAGCCTGGGAAAGTAGGGTTATCAGTGACCGGGTTAGGGGGGAAACCCCACGTTCTGAGTCAGTGGGGTGGTGCTTTTCAAGGAAGAGAAGATTCAAAAATAAGCCCAGAGCAGTCAGGAAATCCAGGGAGGCACCAGGTGGGTGGAGTGGGGCAGTCTCCCAGCAGGAAAGCAGGTCAGTTTGAGAAAGAATGCTGGCAGTGGCCAGGGGAAGAGAGCAGCCCAGCCTTTCCACTGTTTCAGGAGGCTCTATAATTCCTTAGAGAACAGAGGGAAACCCCATGTTTTTATCGAAAACTAACTATCAGGATATGAGATACTTCTGGAGCCCCCCCTGACTTCAGCCCTCTTCCATACACTAGTTTGCACATAAACGGGGAATGGTACTGGAGTAGATCCCAGTAGCTCTAAATTCATCTGCAATTCCACCCAGCTGTCTTTAAAATATATCTGGAGCCCCCCCTGACTTCACCCCTCTTCCATACACTGGTTTGCACATAAACAGGGAATGGTACTGGAGTAGATCCCAGTAGCTCTAAATTCATCTGCAATTCCACCCAGCTGTCTTTAAAATATATTTGATTCAGTCATTATACATCGCATGGTTGGATGTGAATCCAGTCCTAATGTTAGTAAAAACAACAAAAATACCTCAGATACCTCAGTCTCCTACATATGTATCAGTCTTGGTGTGAGCAGGAGTACGGGTCACTTCACAATTGACACACTTGGTAGGTCTGAAACAAAAAAGAATGCTTTTCAGATAAGAAAGAATCATGAACAAGAAAGGTTTAACACACGTAATCCTTAATCTAAGAAGATGCAATGGGTTCTTTAGCTTGATTAAGAGCTTGAAGTCTAGCCCTGATCTGTCTCGTGAGCAAATTTCTTTGTCTCTCTAGGCCTTGGTTTCCACAGTTTATGACAAAGAAGATTGAAATAGGATAATCTCTAAAGTCCCTTCCAGCTCCAAAATTGTAAGTAGGGCCAGAAAGTCAAACTTGTTACAACGTTTCAGCAGTATTCTCCTAGTGAGTATCTGTGTTGCCATGTCACACCACTCCACACCATAGATGCCCCATAAGTTGAGCACCCTAGGATATTTGTATGTTATGTAACAAGATTGGTGGCTACTGTTTCTGTTTAAATAAAAGATGTTCGCTAAGGAGGACAAGCCTGATGCTGTGGTTCAGGGAGAAATCTGAGGCCCCCTGCAGGCCTGCTGTGTGTATGTCGGGAATTGGAAGAGGCAACAGGACTGGGACCAAGAGACTGGAACCAGCCCACCGGCCAGCAAAAAAATGCTACTTAATAAGCTTGATCAGACCTCCTTGCAGCCAAAAGAGCCAAGCATTTTAAGTCGTTAAGCAAGAAGGTAGAAGTGAAACAAAGAAGTAGAAGGGACTTATCTTCCTCTCTGAAAGTAAGCACCTCTAATTGCCCCTCAGTACACCTTTACTCAGTGCCTATTACATGCACAATTTCCTATCCTGTAAGGCAAAAAAGAGATGGTGAGATGTAGGGAGATATATAGACAGATTTGTTCAGATATGGTCTGAGGGCTCATTTTTTAAAACCCTTGGAGTAAAAGGAATTTTGAGAGGTTCCCAGCCTCACAGGCAGGTTATCAGCTGGCTTGTCAGTGGCCAGTACCCTTCTCAGTGTGAGACCAAATGCACTCATTCCCAGCCCTCTCAGCCATACTTGTCCAGCCTGCTCTCTCTCCCATGCCATGTTCCCACTTGTCGCCACATGGCTTTCACTACCCTGTTCACTTCCACGTGCTCCTTACAGCCATCTGCTAGCATTTGGCATGATCACGTCGTCCTTTCCTCACCCTGATACTAATCTATCAGCAGGTCCCATCAGCGTTGGCTCTATTTCAAAAACATATATTTGCTCTGAACACTTGTCTCTGCTGCCACCAGGTTGGAGCCACCAGTATCTCTTGCCCAGAGTAAGCAATAGATCTCCCTGCTTCCAGTCATTCTCTACACAGCAGCTAAATGATACTTCTTCAAAACAAACTCCTTACAATGGCCCATGGGGCCCTACCTACCAGGTCTGCCAACCTCTCTCCTCTTCCCCATTTCTTCTTTGCTCATGCTGCTCCAGGCAAGCTGGCCACCTTTCTGTCTGCAAATACACCAGGCCTAGTCCTGTAAGAATATCTGTATTTACTATCCCCTTCAACTACAACACTTTGCCCCGTTAAAAAAAAAAACACAGACCCAACATGGGGTCACTTCTTCTAGGTTCCTAGGTAACGTCACCAACCTGGGCCTTACTACCCAACCTAATTGTAGTTTCAGCCTCTCCCAGGAGTAGAATTTTAAGCCAATCAGTTTGGAACTTCCAGCAGGTAAAATGCATAAGACCCCCTACTCCTCATAAGGGAAGGTGACCTTACTGGAAACAATCCCTAATCTTGTTTGCTAGTAACTGTTTGTCCCACCTTCCTGTCTATAAAAGCTTTCCATTTTGTACAACTCCTCAGAGCATCTCTCTGCTCGCTAGGTGGGATGCTGCCTGATTTATGAGTCCTTTAATAAAATCAATTAGATCTTCAAATTTACTTGACTGAATTTTGTTTTTTTAACAGCCCCCAGATGACTGCCTCTCACCACTTAGTTCTCAGGTCAAATGCCTCCTCCAGAGAGACCTCTGACCACCCAATCCTACAAGCCCTCCTCCCCACCCCAGCATACTCTGTCATACCTTTCCCATCTTACTTTCTTTAGAACATATATCACTCTCAAAAATTACCTTGTTCATTTATTTCTTCATTTTCTATCCCCTGCAGCTCCAAAATGTAAACCATGGAGCATCAGGGACCTAGTCTGTCTTGTTTCCTGTTGGATCCCCAGTGTCAAGAACAGTGTCTAGCACTTGACCAATATTTGTTAAATAAATAACTGAACAAATGGATGACGGTGCTTCACAGCCTTGTCCCAGCAGTCTCTTTCTCTTGGAATGTTACTCTCTTTTTTATCCCCTCCCCTCCTGCTCTGCTCTTCCCTCTCCTTCTTACATCTCAAACCTTTTGCTTGATGCCTTAGTCCAATGATCAGATCAAATGTCACTTCTTTGGAGTTTTCCCTAATCTCCCTAGAAAAATTACTTTTCCCCTTCTCAGTGCCCTCCATAGCACTTTATTCATAGCTCTGTTACATCACTCAACACCGCCTGCCTATGAAGAGTTACCAGTTATCCATCCTCTCTGCTCATCCCTCCTGGGCTGGAACCTTATCAGATTGCCTTTGTATTTTCAGCACCTGACACAGGGTAGGCAGACCTCCCTCAAGGTTTATATCTGAGTTGAATCCAGTAGGGATCCAAGCAGGAATGGATAGGGTCTGTCCTCAAGAGTAAAACGGATCAACAGGTAGCAGTCTAACTTGGTAGTACGACAACATTAAACCTGAAACTCCAGGATATTCTATAATAAAAGGGGCAGCCTACATTTTAAAATCACACTACATGGGAAACTTCCTGACAGCTAAAGGCTACAGGCTCTCACACTACCATACCACCTGGGAAAGCATTCCCCTCTGTCTGTGTGGGGAGGGAGAGTTGCTCTTCCCAGGCCTCACCTCTTCCTCCCTGCTCCCCCTGCAAGTGAAGTCCCATGACATTACATCACAGAGGAGGGCCTGCTGCCATCTGCGGCAGATAGATCCTGGTGACAGTGCTTTGTTTCTTATGTGCAATAAATGCTTTCTCTGATCCTTGTTCAAGTCCCTCATTTTCAGTCATGAAAGTGGCTGATTATGTACTAGTTCAGACTGTAAATGGAAAATGCTGTGCCACAGCCTCCTGAACACAAAAGAGCTGCTGTTCTTTATTGAGCACATGTTGTGTACAGATAAGTTTCTATTCTACCCAGTTATATTTCATCCTCAAAGCAACCTGCGAGACAGGTATTTTTCCCCATTTTTTAAAGAGCTGATCCTATGGCATTTGAACCCTTATTTATCTGGTTCAAAGCCCAGTCATTCTCTTCCACACCATCAAAGAGTAAAAGTGCGTCTCTCCTCTTCTCTTACAAACACCCGTCACCTTTACAAGGAAACTCATCAAAACATGAAACTGCCCCACAAAGTAAAACCCTATGCCAAGGTAGAGGGCCCAGAAACAAGAGTTGTAAGGGCTTAGTGCTTCCATCTTAAGAACAACACTAATGATAATATTTATTAAGTGCTTCCTACATTATAGGAGCTGGGGTAGACACCTTACATGCATTGTTAAATTTAATCCAATCTTCCCAACAACCTTATGAAGAAGATACCACAGGTCTGCATACCTTAACGACATTTCCGAAATCCAAAAAGCTCTGAAAACCAAAAGTTTGATTTGACACAGCTCACATGTAACAGTAAGAGGGCAATAATGTTCAATAACTAAAATCTGGAGGGTAGAAAATATTTGACAGGATACAAGCAATTATATTTTCCTTCCTTTGTTTTCAAAAGCTACTAATAATACTACCATTGAATGTCTTTTCATTTCTAGTCTTTCCCAAGTGGACTAGTCTTCTCAATATTTCTCTAATCAATAGGTTATATCTCACAGTCAGTTGTAATGCCATTAAGGATATGTCTCTTATGCGCAATTTTTTTGACATTTTTTTAAATTTTGGTATTGTTAATTTACAATCACTTGAACAACATTATGGTTACTAGATCCCCTATTATCAAGTCCCCCCACATACCCCACTACAGTCACTGTCCATCAGCGTAGTAAGATGCTATAGAATCATTACTTGTCTTCTCTATAAATACTGCCTTTCCCGTGTCCCCCACCACTGCATTATGTATGCTAATCATAATGTCCCTTTTCCCCCTTATGCCGCCCTTCTGACCCATCCTCCCCAGTCCCTTTCCCTTTGGCAACTATTAGTCCATTCTTGGGTCCTGTGAGTCTACTGCTGTTTTGTTCCTTCAGTTTCTCCTTTGTTGTTATACTCCACAGATGACTGAAATCATTTGATACTTGTCTTTCTCCACCTGGCTTATTTCACTGAGCATAATACCCTCTAGCTCCATCCATGTTGTTGCAAATGGTAGGATTTGTTTTCTTCTTATGGCTGAATAATATTCTGTTGTGTATATGTACCACAACTTCTTTATCCACTCATCTACTGATGGACACTTAGGTTGCTTCCATTTCTTGTCTATTCTAAACAGTGCTGCGATAAACATAGGGGTGCATCTGTCTTTTTAAAACTGCACTGCTGCATTCTTAGGGTAAATTCTTAGGGGTGGAATTCCTGGGCCAAATGGTATTTCTATTTTGAGTTTTTTGAGGAATCTCCATACTGCTTTCCACAATGGTTGAACTAGTCTACATCCCCAATAGCAGTGTAGGAGGGTTCCCTTTCTCCACATCCTCGCCAACATTTGTTGTTTCTCTTCTGGATGGTGGCCATCCTAACTGGTGTGAGGTGATATCTCATAGGGGTTTTAATTTTCATTTCTCTGCTGATTAGCGATGTGGAGCATCTTTTCATGTGCCTGTTGGCCATCTGAATTTCTTCTTTAGAGAAGTGTCTGTTCAGCTCCTCTGCCCATTTTTTAATTGGCTTACTTGCTTTTTGTTTGTTGAGGTGTGTGAGCTCCTTACATATTTTGGATGTCAACCCCTTATCGGATTATGTCATTTATGAATAAATTCTCCCATACTGTAGGATGTCTTTTTGTTCTACTGATGGTGTCCTTTGCTGTACAGAAGTTTTTAGTTTGATATAGTCCCACTTGTTCATTTTTGCTTTTGTTTCCCTTGCTCAGGGAGATACGTTCATGAAGAAGTTGCTATTGTTTATGTCCAACAGACTTTTGCCTGTTTTTTTCTAAGGGTTTTATCGTTTCATGACTTACATTCAGGTCTTTGATCCATTTTGAATTTACTTTTGTGTATGGGGTTATACAGTAATCCAGTTTCATTCTCTTACATGTAGCTGTCCAGTTTTGCCAACACCAGCTGTTGAAGAGGCTGTCATTTCCCCCATTGTATATCCATGGCTCCTTTATCAAATATTAATTGACTATATATGCTTGGGTTTATATCTGGGCTCTCTATTCTGTTCCACTGGTCTATGGGTCTGTTCTTGGGCCAAATTGTCTTCATTGCTGTAGCTTTGTAGTAGAGCTTGAAGTCAGGGAGCGTAATACTCCCTGCTTTATTCTTCCTTCTCAGGATAGCTTTGGTTATTCAGGGTATTTTGTGGTTCCATATCAATTTTAGAAATATTTCCTTTAGTTCATTGAAGAAAGTTATTGGTATTTTCATAGGGATTGCATTGAATCTGTAGATTGCTTTAGGCAGGATGGCCATTTTGACAATATTAATTCTTCCTAGCCAAGAGCATTGGATGAATTTCCATTTATTAGTGTCCGCTTTAATTTCTCTTAAGAGTGTCCTGTAGTTTTCAGGGTATAGGCCTTCCACATTCTTGGTTAGGTTTATTCCTAAGTATTTTATTCTTTTTTGTGCAATTGTGAATGGAATTGTTTTCCTGGTTTCTCTTTCTGCTAGTTCACCGTTAGTGTATAGGAATGCAACAGACCTCTGTGTATTAATTTTGTATCCTGCAACTTTGCTGAATTCAGATATTAGATCTTGTAGTTTTGGAGTGGATCTTAAGGGTTTTTTATGTACACTATCATGTCATCTGCAAACAGGGACAGTTTTGACTTTTTCCTTACCAATCTGGATGCTTTTTATTTCTTCGTGTTGTCTGATTGCCATGGTTTGAACCTACAGAACTATGTTGAATAAAAGTGTGGAGAGTGGACATCCTTGTCTTCTTCCTGATCTTAAAGGAAAAGCTTTCAGCTTCTCGCTGTTAAGTATGATGTTAGCTGTGGGTTTGTCATATAAGGCCTTTATTATGTGCAGGTACTTGCCCTCTATACCCATTTGGTTGACAGTTTTTATCATGAATAGATGTTGAATTTTGTCGAATGTTTTTTAGCATCTATGGAGATGATCATGTTGTTTTTGTCCTTCTTTTTGTTGATGTAGTGGATGATGTTGATGGATTTTTGAATTTTGTGCCATCCTTGCATCCCTGGGATGAATCCCACTTGATAATGATGGATGATCTTTTTGATGTATTTTCGAATTCGGTTTGCTAATATTCTTTTGAGTATTTTTGCATCTATGTTCATCTGGGATATTGGTCTGTAATTTTCTTTTTTTGTGGTGTCTTTGTCTGATTTTGGTATTAGAGTGATGTTGGTCTCATAGAATGAGTTTGGGGGTATTCCTTCCTCTTCTACTTTTTGGAAAACTTTAAGGAGGATGGGTATTAGGTCTTCACTAAATGTTTGATAAAATTCAGCAGTGAAACCATCTGGTCCAGGAGCTTTGTTCTTAGGAAGTTTTTTGATTACCAATTCAATATCTGTGCTGGTAACTGGTCTATTCAGATTTTCTGTTTCTTCCTGTGTCAGCTATGGAAGGTTTTATTTTTCTGGAAAATTGTCCATTTCTTCTAGTTTATCCAGTTTGTTAGCATATAATTTTTCATAGTATTCTCTCATAATTCTTTGTATTTCTGTGCTGTCCGTTGTGATTTTTCCTTTCTCATTTCTGATTCTGTTTATGTGTGTAGACTCTCTTTTTTTCTTGATAAGGTTGGCTAAGGGTTTATCTATTATATTTATTTTCTCAAAGAACACGCTCCTGCTTTCATTGATTCTTTCTATTATTTTATTCTTCTCAATTTTATTTATTTCTGCTTTAATCTTTATTATGTCCCTCCTTCTACTGACTTTCGGTCTCATTTGTTCTTCCTTTTCTAGTTTCATTAATTGTGAGTTTAGACTTTTCATTTGGGATTGTTCTTCTTTCCTGAGGTAGTCCTGTATTGCAGTATATTTCACTCTTAGCACGGCCTTCGCTTCATCCCACAGATTTTGTGGTAGTGAATTATTGTTGTCATTTATCTCCATACATCGCTTGATCTCTGTTTTTATTTGGTCATTGATCCATTGATTATTTAGGAGCATGTTAGTAAGCCTCCATGTGTTTGTGGGCTTTTTAATTTTCTTTGTGTAATTTATTTCTAGTTTCATACCTTTGTGACCTGAGACGTTGGTTGGTACAGTTTCAATCTTTTTGAATTTAGTGAGGTTCTTTTTGTGGCCTAGTATATGATCTGTTCTTGAAAATGTTCCATGTGCACTTGAGAAGAATGTGTATCCTGTTGCTTTTCGATGGAGTGTTGTGTAGATGTCCGTTAGTTCCATCTGTTCTAATATGTTGTTCAGTGCCTCTGTCTTTTTACTTATTTTCTGTCTGGTTGATCTTTCCTTTGCAGTGAATGGTGTGTTGAACTCTCCTAAAATGAATGTATTGCATTCTTTTTTTTTTTTTGTCATTATCATCATCTCTTTTTTTTATGGTTTATTTGAGTATCATTAATTGACAATTACATGTGCAATATTATGGTGATTAAACTACCCCCTTCATCAGGTCCCCTCCACCAACCCCATTACAGTCACTGTCCATCAGAGTAGTGAGATGCTATAGAGTCACTACTTGTCTTCTCTGAGTTGTACAGCCCTCCCGTGCCCCACCAACATTACATCTACTACTCATAATGCCCCTTTTCCCCCTTATCCCTCCCTTCCCACCCATATTCCCCAGTTCCTTTCCCTTTGGTAACTATTAGTCCGTTCTTGGGTTCTGTGAGTCTGCTGATGTTTAGTTCTTTCATTTTTTTTTCTTTGTTCTTATATTCCACATATGAGTGAAATCATTTGATACTAGTCTTTTTCGGCTTGGCTTACTTCACTGAGCATAATTCCCTCTAGCTCCATCCATGTTGCTGCAAATGGTAGGATTTGTTTTCTTCTTATGGCTGAATAATATTCCATTGTGTATATGTACCACTTCTTCTTTATCCATTCATCTACTGATGGACACTTAGGTTGCTTCCATTTCTTGGCTATTGTAAATAGTGCTGCCATAAACATAGGGGTGCATATGTCTTTTTCAAACTGGGCTGCTGCATTCTTAGGGTAAATTCCTAGGAGTGGAATTCCTGAGTAATATGGTATTTCTATTTTGAGTTTTTTGAGGAACCTCCATACTGCTTTCCACAATGGTTGAACTAATTTGCATTCCCACCAGCCGTGTAGGAGGGTTCCCTTTTCTCCACATCCTTGCCAACATTTGTTGTTCTTTGTGTTTTGGATGGTGGCCATCCTCACTGGTGTGAGGTGATATCTCATTGTGGTTTTAATCTGCATTTCTCTGATGATTAGCGATGTGGAGCATCTTTTCATGTGTCTGTTGGCCATTTGAATTTCTTCTTTAGAGAAGTGTCTATTCATGTCCTCTGCCCATTTCTTAAGTGGATTATTTGCTTTTTGTTCGTTAAGGTGCGTGAGTTCTTTATATATTTTGGATGTCAACCCCTTATCAGATACGTCATTTATGAATATATTCTCCCATACTGTAGGATGTCTTTTTGTTCTACTGATGGTGTCCTTTGCTGTACAGAAGCTTTTGAGGTTGATATACCCCACTTGTTCATTTTTGCTTTTGTTTCCTTTGCCCGGGGGGATATGTTCATGAAGAAGTCGCTCATGTTCATGTCCAAGAGATTTTTGCCTATGTTTTTTTCTAAGAGTTTTATGGTTTCATGACTTACATTCAGGTCTTTGATCCACCTTGAGTTTACCTTTGTGTATGGGGTTAGACCATAGTCCAGTTTTATTCTCTTACATGTAGCTGTCCAGATTTTCCAACACCAGCTGCTGAAGAGGCTGTCATCTCCCCATTGTATATCCAAGGCTCCTTTATCAAATATTAACTGACTGTATATGTTTGGGTTAATGTTTGGATTTTCTATTCTGTTCCACTGGTCTGTGGGTCTGTTTTTGTGCCAATACCAAATTGTGTTGATTACTGTGGCTTTGTAGTAGAGCTTGAAGTCAGGGAGCACAATTCCCCTGTTTTATTCCTCCTTCTTAGAATTGCTTTGGCTATTCGGGGTCTTTTTTGGTCCTATATGAATTTTAGAATTATTTGTTCCAGTTCATTGAAGAAAGCTGTTGGTAGTTTGATAGGGATTGCGTTGAATCTGTAGATTGCTTTAGGTAGTATAGCCATTTTGACGATGTTTATTCTTCCTAGCCAAGAGCATAGGATGAATTTCCATTTGTTAGTGTCATCTTTAATTTTTCTTAGGAGTGTCTTGTAGTTTTCAGAGTACAGGTCTTTCACTTCCTTCGTTAGGTTTATTCCTAGGTATTTTATTCTTTTAGATGCAATTGTGAATGGAATTGTTTTTCTGATTTCTCTTTCTGTTAGTTCATCATTAGTGTATAGGAAAGCAACACATTTCTGTGTGTTAATTTTGCATCCTGCAACTTTGCTGAATTCAGATATTAGTTCTAGTAGTTTTGGAGTGGAGTCTTTAGGGTTTTTTATGTACAGTATCATGTCATCTGCAAATAGTGACAATTTGACTTCCTCTTTACCAATCTGGATGCCTTGTATGTCTTTGTTTTGTCTGATTACCTTGGCTAGGACCTCCAGTACTATGTTGAATAACAGTGGAGGGAGTGGGCATCCCTGTCTTGTTCCCGATCTTAGATGAAAAGCTTTTAGCTTCTCGCTGTTAATGATGTTAGCTGTGGGTTTGTCATATATAGCCTTTATGATGTTGAGGTACTTGCCCTCTATACCCATTTTGTTGAGAGTTTTAATCATGAATGGATGCTGAATTTTGTCAAATGCTTTTTCAGCATCTATGGAGATGATCATGTGGTTTTTGTTTTTTTTGTTGATGTGGTGGATGATGTTGATGGATTTTCGAATGTTGTACCATCCTTGCATCCCTGGGATGAATCCCACTTGTTCATGGTGTATGATCCTCTTGATGTATTTTTGAATTCAGTTTGCTAATATTTTGTTGAGTATTTTTACATCTACATTCATCAGGGGTATTGGTCTGTAATTTTCTTTTTTGGTGAGGTCTTTGCCTGGTTTTGGTATTAGAGTGATGCTGGCTTCATGGAATGAGTTTGGAAGTATTCCCTCCTCTTCTATTTTTTGGAGAACTTTAAGGAGAATGGGTGTTATTTTTTCTCTATATGTCTGGTAGAATTCAGAGGTGAATCCATCTGGTCCAGCGGTTTTGTTCATAGGTAGTTTTTTGCTTACCACTTCAGTTTCATTGCTGGTGATTGGTCTGTTTAGTTTTTCTGTTTCTTGTTTGGTCAGTTTTGGAAGGTTGTATTTTTCTAAGAAGTTGTCAATTTCTTCTGTTTTCCACCTTGTTAGCATATAGATTCTCATAATATTCTCGTATAATTCTTTGTATTTCTGTGGAGTCTGTCGTTGTTTTTCCTTTCTCATTTCTGATTCTGTTTATGTGTGTAGATTCTCTTTTTCTCTTAATGAGTCTGGCTAGGGGTTTATATATTTTGTTTATTTTTTCAAAGAACCAGCTCTTGGTTTCATTGATTTTTTTCTATTCTTTTATTCTTCTCAATTTTATTTATTTCTTCTCTTATCTTTATTATGTCCCTCTTTCTGGTGACTTTGAGTCTCATTTGTTCTTCTCTTTCCAATTTCAGTAATTGTGCCTTTAGACTATTCATTTCTGAATGTTCTTTCTTTAAATAGGCCTGGATTGCAATATACTTTCCTCTTAGAACTGCCTTTGCTGCGTCCCACAGAAGTTGTGGCTTTGTGCTGTTGTTGTCATTAGTCTCCATATATTCTTTGATTTCTGTTTTGATTTGGTCGTTAACCCATTGATTAATTAGGAGAATGTTGTTAAGCCTCTATGTATTTCTGAGCCTTTTTGTTTTCTTTCTAAAATTTATTTCTAGTTTTATACCTTTGTTATCTGAGAACTTGGTTGGTAGAATTTCAATATTTTTTCTTTACTGAGGTTCTTTTTGTGGCCTAGTATGTGGTCTATTCTGGGAATGTTCCATGTGCACTTGAGAAGAATGTGTATCCTGTTGCATTTGGGTGTAGAGTTCTGTAGATGTCTGTTAGGTCCATCTGTTCTAGTGTGTTGTTCAGTGCCTCTGTGTCTTTACTTATTTTCTGTCTGGTTGATCTGTCCTTTGGAGTGAGTGGTGTGTTGAAGTCTCCTAAAATGAATGCATTGCATTCTGTTTCCCCCTTTAATTCTGTTAATATTTGTTTCACATATGTAGGTGATCCTGTGTTGGGTGCATAGATATTTATAATAGTTATATACTCTTGTTGGACTGACCGTTTTATCAGTATGTAATGTCCTTCTTTGTCTCTTGTCACTTTCTTTGTTTTGAAGTCTATTTTTTTCTATACAAGTACTGCAACTGCTGCTTTTTTCTCCCTATTAGTTGGATATAATATCTTTTTCCATCCCTTCCCTTTTAGTCTATGTATGTCTTTGGGTTTAAAGTGAATCTCTGGTAGGCAGCATATAGATGAGTCTTTTTTTTTTTTATCCATTCAGTGACTCTGTGTCTTTTGATTGGTGCATTTAGTACATTTACATTTAGGGTGATTATCGGTAGGTATATACTTATTGCCATTGCAGGCTTTAAATTCATGGTTACCAAAGTTTCAAGGTTAACTTCATTACTGTGTAAGAGCCCAACTTAAGTCACGTAATATGGTATTACAAACATAATCTAAAGGTTCTTTTTTCTTTTTTTCCTTCTCCTTTTTCTTCCTCCTCCTTTCTTTATATATCAGGTGTCATATTCTGCACTCTTTGTCTTTCCTTGAATGATATCTGTTAGCCTTAGAAATACTTCCATCTATCGGAGTCCTTCCAAAATGCACTGTAGAGGTGGTTTGTGGGAGGTAAATTCTCTCAGCTTTTGCTTATCTGAAAATTGTTTAATCCCTCCTTCAAATTTAAATGATAACCTTGCCGGGTAGAGTATTCTTGGTTCAAAGCCCTTCTGCTTCATTGCATTAAATATATCATGCCACTCCCTTCTGGCCTGTAAGGTTTCTATTGAGAAATAAGGTTTATGTTGAGAAATCTGATGATAGCCTGATGGGTTTTCCTTTGTATGTTATCTTTTTTCTCTCTCTAGCTGCTTTTAAAAGTCTGTCTTTATCCTTGATCTTTGCCATTTTAATTATTATATGTCTTGGTGTTGTCCTCCTTGGGTCCCTTGTTTTGGGAGATCTGTGCACCTCCATGGCTTGAGAGACTATATTGTTCCCCAGATTGGGGAATTTTTCAGCAAGTACCTCCTCAAAGGCAATTTCTATCCCTTTTTCTCTCTCTTCTTCTTCTGGTACCCCTATAATGCAAATATTGTTCCGTTTGGATTGGTCACACAGCTCTCTCAATATTCTTTCATTCTTAGAGATCCTTTTTTCTTTCTGTGCCTCAGCTTCTTTGTATTCCTCTTCTCTAATTTCTATTCCATTTACCATCTCTCCTACTACATCTAATCTGCTTTTAAATCCCTCCATTGTATGTTTCATTTCAGATATGGAATTTCTTAATGATTGAATCTCTGAGTTAAATTTGTTCCTGAGTTCTTGAATTTTTTCTGTATCTCTATAAGTGTGTTTATAATTTTTATTTTGAACTCTTTCAGGAAGGTTGGTGATTTCAGTTTCATTTGGCCCTTTTTCTGGTGCTTGTGATATTTTGGCTGAACCATGTTCTTTTGATGTTTCATATTTCTGTGTGGTGCCCACTAGTGCACAGAAACCCCAGTCTCTGGTGCTGCTCAGCCCCTAGAGTGAAGTTGGGGGTCATAGGGGAGCAGAGCTGGTGTCTCGGGGGAGGAAAGATATGTTTCCTGATTCCCTTCTGCGGTGCCTGTCTGCAATATCAAAGCCAGTGGGTCTTGCACACACAGGTAAGCCTCTGTGCTTTGCGTCTCTAGCTGTTGCAGGCGGGGCCTCCCTCTGGCTGGCCTGATGTCAGCACAGTGACTACTGGTTTGCGAGCAGGTGCCAGCATGCCAGGAAGAAGGCTCGGCAGGCTGTGTGTCACAGTGGGGGCCTTGGAGCTGAGTAGGCAGTCAGGGGGACGTAGCACCTGAAGCTCCTCAAAGTTCCCAACAAGCTGGGCATAGTGTGCCCAGACAACCTTGTCCAGCTTTCCCTTTTCCTGTGCAGCAAGCTCCATGCAATCCCTGCCCTTTCAGTAGCGCTGTCACTGCTTTGAAGCCTCTCAGACCACCCACCCTCCCTCTGACACCGAGCGGCCAGGTGTGGATCCCGTCCTCCACAAATGGCCGGAATGTCAGTCTGCCAGGCCCTCCACCCGTCCAAGCTCCCCAACGTCCAGAGCACCACGCATTATAGGCTTCAGCTCACAAAGCAGATCCCCAGGGCTGGGTGTTCAGCAGTCCCAGGCTTCCACCCCCTCCCCCACTGCGTTTCTCTTCCTCCCACCAGTGAGCTGGGGTGGGGGAAGGGCTTGGGTCCCACTGGATTCAGGCTTTCATAGGTTACCCTGTTTCGTGAGGTCTGCTCTGTTTGTGAGGTCTGTATGCAGTCTGGTTCAGCTTTCTTTCTTCTTGCTGTTTTAGGGTTAGTTGTATTGATTAACTATATTTTTGTACTATTTGTGGTTTTGGTATGAGTTGCCTGTGTCACCTCTCATGCTGCCATCTTGGATTCCTCTCTTGTGCAGAATTTTAATTTTCAATAAACTGATGTAATAAACCATAGAAGATTTTCCTATGCTCAATTTAAAAAAACAAACATGTGACACAGCTCATTTGATGGCAAACTTCAACTGACCTGAGGTCATTTATAGGCTTTATTGATCCCATCTAGTATATTCATATGTTTCTTATAGGAATATTAATGTTTGGAAGAACTCATACTCCCTAAGGTTTTATGTAATATATAGTATATAAACTTTTAGAAATATATGAAGATAATTCTTCCTCATACTCACTTCTTTATTTCTAGAGAAGTTTAGAAATACATGTAGTGTATGAAAGCTTCTAGAATCTAAAACGTATGCCAAGATTTCAAATGCTGGCTTGAGTACAATATTACTATCCTATTTTACAGACAGATAAATGTAGGCTCAGAGACATAAAGTGATTTTCCCAAGGTCACACAGCTAGTACATAGTAGAGCTAGGATTAGAAAAATGTCCAAAACAGTGGGTAAAAATTGGAGCACATATGAAAGACTAAGGGCTCATTCTTCTGAAGGCAAAGGATATGAAGTGTATGAAGTGACAATTCATGGTAGAGGAAAAAGAAGTAACTTGTAAACATATGAAACATAAGCATACTTGAAACAAGAAAAAAAATGTAAATTACAATTACAATGAAGTGCTATTTTTATCTTATCAGATTGGCAGGTTGTAAAAAGTTCACTAACATGGTTATTGCAGAAGATGTGCAGAAACAGCCACTCATATATTGTTTGTCATAAGATAAGTTGGTAAAATTTCTATGAAGGGCATTTAGGTAACCTCTCTCAAAATTAGAAATTAATATACTCAGAAATTTCACTTCTAGGAATTTCTCAAGATATACTCGCATATGTACACAAAGATGGGTATAAAAGGATATTGTAACATTGTTAGTATCAGCAAAAACTCTAGTTCTCTGAGGAATGTAATTTTAGCCTCGACATTTTATAACTCTCTAAAACTGATAATGGGGGAATGATTGCTTTTTTTCTGTCTAGTAGAAGAGAACCTCAGAAGTTATTATTTTTACCCTGTATGACATTGACCAGTTTTGTATAAAAATTAGCAATTTTATTTTAAAATTTCTTTTTCTCCACTGACTTTACAATTTCCAATTTTCATATTCTCTTTTGAGCCAATGTTGTCATCCTGGTGGTTTCTTCATTATGAATTAAATAAAACCTTAATATGCACTTTCTATGCATTTATATTGGAAATATGCTTTTCGTCTTTTGAGACTAATGCTTTGAAATAACCTAAATCCATCAGTGAAGGACTGGTTGAATAAGTTGCAATGCCTCTGTACAGGGGAATACTATGCAGTCATTAAAAAGAGGCAGAACTGTATGTAGCTGCTCCATGAGGGCAAGGATCTTTGGTTCCCTAATGAGCCTAAGCTCTTAGAATAGTGCCTGTGCACCTAGTAATCTTAGTTTGCTTCTGACTTTGGTAACAAACAACCCCAAATTATCAGTGGCTTACACAAAAAACTTTTCTTCTTCCTTCATGGAAATGAAGGGCAGCTATGGTGGCACTGTTTCAGGCTGAGGGTCACAGGTCGAGTTTAGGTGGGCTTCTAGTATCTCTCACTTAGGGACCACTGACATACAAGAAGTACATGGAAACAATTGATGTCTTTTAAAGCCTTTACTGAGAATGATACACTGTCACTTCTATCCGCAATCCATTGGTCAAAGAGAATCATTTGGCCAAGCCCAATGTCAAGAGAGAAGAGAAGTATACTATACCTTCTTTACTGGAAGAGTCTCCAGAGTCATGCGGCAGAGGACAGGATGTGCAACTGTATCATGATTAGAGAGCGGTAGTTCAGTCTCTCACAGTACTCAATAAGTGTATGTTGAAGGAATGGATGAAGAGGGTGCAAACTCCAAGAATTACATGGAGGAAAAAGCATGGTGCAGAACAGCTATACAAAGTACTCCATCATTTGTTTTTGAAAATATATTTACATATCATATGTATACAAGTATGTTTAAATATGGCTTTACTATCTCTAGGAAAAGGCACAAGAAGTTAGTAACTGTGGTTGCTGCTGGGAAGAAAAACTGGGAGAGTGGGGATTAGGAATGAGAGGGAGCCTTACCATTTAGTATCATGTGTATGCATGACCTATTAAAAATTAAATTAAATTCTCCATGGAGGGAATAAGAAGAGCAATCCAACACTGTCTGACAGTAGAGTCCAAACTCTAACACTCTGTACTATACCTTTGGGCTAAGACGTGGAACAAATGCTCCCTTTTGTTCTTAATTCACCGCAAACTGTGCCTGGATCTCCTTTGTCTCTGGTTCCTGCGGTCTTACTTTTAGCACAGCACCAGTTATAACAAAATTCCATGTCAATTTTAAGTGGCTTAGAGCCACAATGTTCAAACACAGTGGAAGTCTTCTCATACCTGGGAAGCCATGTAGTAGAAGCTTCTGAAGAGAGGGGGCGAAACTAGTCCATCCTGACTCCTGCAACCGAATCAACTTTGCTTTTAGCTGTTTTGCTTCTAGGGTTAAATAAAACCATCCTCCTAATAGTAAAATGTGGTGAAGACTGTGACTCCCTCATACTAAACTTTGTGATTTTGTAGAGAGCAGTGTAGTCCTTAGCCACCCCCAAAACTTCCAATACAGTTCCCCTCAGGGAGTAACAAAAAGGAGAATTGAAATGTGATGGAAGAGATTGAATATCTACACAAAAGACTCACCTAGTCAGCAAATCGGTAGAGATTTAGAACTGCCTTATCCAATTAGGGATTAGGGCATAATTTCTAAGCAAGCACTATTGTATTTAATTGTATACAATATTGTAGATTGCTATTGTATCCCAAGCTGTAAAATATTCTAGTCTCTGAGTGAATGTATTGTATTATATATTGTCTGAAGAACAGCCTCATTCATTACTGAGGTATCCCAGCAACGAATGGGAATTCCATAGCTGGAAGGTTGACAGGGGCACCTCATTCTCTGGTTTCCTCTAAGCTTGCAGTTTACAGATTGTATTAGATTATAGTATTCATAAAATGGACAAGGGCTTAGCAAGATTCCTGCAAAGAGACAATGAATACGTAATCCTAATAAGGAAAGCAGAGGCAAACAAGAAAATGATGGGTTGCAGTGCTGTTACCTTTAATATAAGCTGTCAGCCACATTACTTAGTAAAAGCAATAACCTTCGTGTCAGACCTGACAAGAAATGATACCAAAAAAATTCAAAATTATCCACAGATGATTTGAAAAATGGAGTTGCAACTTTTTTTTCCTGTTAGGAACACACAATCAGAAAAGTTTGGAGACCCCTAGTTTGAAAAAGTGACCCCTGAAGAGCAAGAATTTGTCAGGGAATCTCTAATGTGGTCCAGACCCACCCAGAGTCTGGGTTATTTCATTCAGTTTAACTGGTCATCCTAAGGGAGACATAATGAATCCAGCTACTGAAGCTTGATGCTACCATCTTTTAAGATCACCCAACTCATTGCTTAGTGACACCATTGATTTTCATGAATAATTTATGGTTCTAATGTGGCTCCCCCTGTTGTCTTTCTTAAAGGTAGAGAATGTACCATCCAGTGTTAATGGCCTGCCATTGCACAATTCAGTATTGGCCTCTTGGTTAATGTGGGTCCATCCCCAAGAGAGTGCTCACTTCTGAGTGTTACGACAAAATGAATTCCTGGATTTGTCAAGGCGATTCCCAGACCATAGAGGACAGGGACCCTCAGTTTTCCCAGCTGACTTCTCCATCTTAGTACTCTCTCCTGGCAGGCTGTAACCTAAAGTCTTCCATCAAAGACCCTGAGAAGCAATACACATAGGAACCTGGGTCTTGTTTACAAAAGGGGTTTCTGGCTCTGAACTGTTTTAATTCTCTTGCACACCTAATGTTATTCTTGCTCAACAGTTTTTTCTTCTATGGCCTTAGTTTAATTTACTAACTCATAAGCTAATTGTTGTTTTGGGGCACCAGCCTCCCAACAAAGGCTCTTCAGACCACACAATAGTCAAGATAAACCGACTCTCAGAGCTGAGTTTACAAAGGCTGGGAGCAGCCTCTCTGCTCTGCTGGCCTACTACTGAGGCAGAGCACTAAATATTGCATGGCCAGCCTCTGTCACTTTCTCCCTCCCTCTACTGTACTCTTCCTTCTCTGGATAAAACTGAGAGAGGCCCATTTCCTTTAGTCAAATGATATCATCAACTGTCCTGGTAGACTTTTATTTGAGTCTCACTGCCTGATGACGATATTCCAACTCTAGCAATTTCTAGACGTGAGGAGCAGCCCATGCAGGAAGAGTGTGGTGCGCCCCATGGAATTGGGCTGACTATGGAGCAATTAGGAAGGCAGTTCTCAGCTTTGGTTGCATATTAGAATCAATTGGAGAGCTTTTTAAACATAGCAATGCCTGTGCCCCACTCCTAGCAACTCCGATTTAATTGGTCTGGAGCAGAACGTGGGCATGGATGCCTTTAAAAGCTCCCCAGGTGATAAGTGCAGTCGGTGATGAAGGCCACAGACTTGGCATCTTATATTCAGAGCGAGGATTTGAAGCTGACATGATTCTTTTCCAAGCCTTCTAATCTGAAGCTCCCCCCAATCATCTCCACGCATTCCATTTTGCAATTAGCTCACAGACATCTATGCAAAAACTGCAAAAGTGAAAATGTGTTAATGATGCAATGTCATGCTTCACAGTTTGCAAGACACTGTCTCATATATTTTTTCATTTGACTCTTAAAATAACCCAGTGAAGTAAGCACATCAGGTATTATTATCCACAATTTTCTGGTAAGGAAATTGATATCCTGAGCCAAGTGAGGACCCAGACTTGTAGTTTTTTGTTCAACATTCTTTCAATTATGTAATACATACTCTATAGTATCAGTGAATAACCTTGGCTGTCACATATAGGGAGGAAAGTTGTGCAGCAGTTAAAAGCAAAGATTTTAGCATCGAATGTAAAATTTTGCATTTTAGTTTTGCCATTTGGTAGCTCTATGATCTTGGGCAGATGCATAATCTCTTTGAGACTTAATTTTCTTGAGTTTTGAATAGAGAACTAGAATATAGTACCAACTTCAAAGGGATATCAGTGAGATAAATCTTTGGTATTATGCCACATTTGCCTACTTAATAGAATAAGAATAACCTGTAAGAATTGTTTAAAGTAGTTGGGTTCCTTTATGCTATTAAAAGTTTTCTTTGGTATCAGTCTTTGCCTTTCTCACCTGATACTGCTGTGTCAGGTGAAGGGCTTGATTGGTTCATGATGGTGGCATTTCTCATTACAGTCACCAAATGATTCCTTTCATATGGGAAATCAGAAGCCCAGGAAAGTCACCACTTTAAAATCTTTATTTTACCAAGGCAGTGCTTGGTCAGGTGTCTTTTTTTTAATTAATAGATTAAAATTTTTAGAGCAGTTTTAGATTTACAGGAAAAATCAAGCGAATACAAAGTTCCCATTGAACCTTGCCTCAGCACCCAGTTCCCCCTATTATTAACATTTTATATTAATATGGTATATTTATTATAATTAATGAACCAATATTTTTTCTTTTTTTTTCATTAAGATATCATTGATGTACAATCTTATGAAGGTTTCACATAAGCAACATTGTGGTTACTACATTCACCCATATAATCAAGTCCCCACACACACACCCCATTGCAGTCACTGTCCATCAGCGTAGTAAGATGCTATAGAATCACTACTTGTAATGAACCAATATTGATACTTAATTATTAACCTAAGTTCCTGGTTATTGAGATTTCCTTAATGTTTACCGAATGTCCTTTTTCTGTTCCAGGATTTCACCAAGAATACCACCTTACCTTTAGTTATCACGTGTCCAAGTTCCTCTTGGCTGAGAGAGTTTCTCAAGCTTTCCTTATTTTTAATGACTTTGACAGTTTTGAGGAGTTCTGCTCAGGTGTCTGTAGGATGCCCCTCTGTTGGAATTTGCCTGATGTTTTTCTCTTAATGAGGCTGGGGTTATGGGGCTTGGGGAGGAAGAGCACAGAAATGAAGTGCCATTTTCATCACATATCAAGGGGAAATAGTATTGATATGATTTACCAGCTTCGATGTTGCCTCCGATCACTGGGGTGAGGTTATGTCTGTTGTCTTTCTCCGCTGCAGTTACTCTCCTCTCCACACTGTACTTACTCTTTTGCAGGAAGTCACTATGTACAGCCCACACTGTAGGAAGTTATGCTCCCCTTCTTTAGAATAGAATATCTACAAAATTTATTTGGAATTCTTCTGCACAGGAATTGATCAAATGCTTTTGTTTGTAAACCTTTTGCAATCACCACCCACCAAGTCAGGACAGTTAACCTCTTCCGTGGGGGCCGTAGCCGTTTTTTTTTTTTTTTTTCCAGATTAGAAATGTAACGGGTCTAGGGAGACCTCTAGTGGTTAAATGAGGGCATAACCGGCCAACTACGGGTTTTCACCGTACGCCGCTGGAACACTCCTTCAGGGCGGCGGTTCTCAAATAGGGACGATTTTGCCCGCGCAGCCCCAGGGAACATTTGGAAATATCTGAAGACGTTGGTACTGGAGATACCGGTCTTTGGTTATCACACTTTGGTAGTGGCGGGGAAGGCGGGGGGCGATGTTCCTGACGTCTAGTAAGAAGAGGCCAGTAATGCCGCGATCTGTCCTACAATGTACAGGGTTCCTATAACAAAGAACTGTCTGAGCAAATGTGTCAGTGCTGAGGTTGACAAGCCCGGGGTCAACAGCTGAGTACAGGTGTAAAAAGGTTACGGCTATGTTCAGAGGAATACCATTCTAATCGGGAGTGGGACCCTGTTTTGTGACAAAAGAGGACACATTCTTCAATAAAATGTGCAGCTTAACAATACTGATTTCAGCAGAGATATAAGTGGTGAAGTGACTTCTGGGCATGTGCCGCTTCTTTTTAGACCAACGTTGTGCTCGTGCTGTGGAGAAGAACAGAAGCAGATGGTAAATGGGAAGGCATTCTGAGCAGAAGAGGTGCAGGCACAGAAAGAAACTGGACTGGGGCCAGTGTTTTGAGAGGGAGGAAATGGTCATTTCAGATCATCTTTTCAAAAGTTAGAACGATTTTGACGGGGGGGAGAATTGCAGTTAGTTCTGTTACCATCCGCAGCTACTTTCAGCGGCATTCCTGTACATACGTATTTGTATGCTTTTACAATCAGTGAATACAGCTGACCCTTGTACACCTCGGGGGTTAAGGGCATGGACCCCAACCCGCCCCTATTCCTGCAGCCAAAAATCTGCTTATAACTTTGACTTCCCCAGAACACCTACTGTTGACTGGAAGCCTTACCATTAATGTAACTGGTTGACTAACACAGGTTTTGTATATTATATGTATTATATTCTGTATTCTTACAGTAAAGTATGCCAGGGAAAAGAAAATGTTTTTTAAACTGTCACAACTCTCCAAAAAAGTTTCCGGTATATTTATCCAAAAAAAATCTTCATATAAGTGGACCCGTGCTGTTCAAACCCATGATGTTCAAGGATCAACTGTACAACCGTTTCATATTGTTTTTTTCACTATTGTATCTGAAATATTTTTTCGTATTCCTAGAGCCTCCATTATCTTTTTTAATGTCTATATGATATTCCATGTTGTAGGTGAACCATACTGTAGCCATGTTTCCATTGTTAGACAACTGTATTGTTTCTCTTTCCTAACATTGCAGTATAGTGTGTTTTTTTTAAGTATTTCCTTAGGACACCTTTCTAGGAGTCAGATTCTAGGGTCAAAGAGAGTGAACTGTGTATGGCAACATGACAGAGTGGATAGGAACACAGAATTTGGAATTAGACAGCCTGGGTACACATCTCAGTTCTGCCCATTACTACCTATGTGATTTGCTTAAGCTCTCTGATCCTCCGGGATTGTGATATCGATTCAATGAGATCCTGTATGTCAAGCACATGATTTAGAGCTTGGAAAATAGACAATTTGTTGTTCTTCTTTTTCTTGTTTTCCTTGAAGCTCTGGATACTTTTTGCCATATCGCCTTTCAAACGATTGTACCAATTTATGCTGCGGTGCAAACAGTGGCCTTTTTTTCTATGACCCCACACATTGTTTTTAAGTTAGCTTAGTTATTAGGAATAAGTTTAATTAGATAACGTTGCTTTCACTGATGAATTAACTTCCTAGAAGTGCAAATCTGTAGGTAAGGAATATTTTGAGGTCACTTTAACTAGGAAAAAGGGAGAGAGAGAGAGACATGGGGTTTATCACCCCCCAGAGAAGTTGCCTTGAGGTGAAGGAATGTACCTGACAGCATGGCGATTATGCAGACGTTGGCCTTGGATTAGGACTGACTTCCCTGCTAGAGCCCATGGCCCTTGCAGCTATGTTACCACATCCTCCTCCTGTAAACACCTCCCTTTCGGCCCTTATCTCTCCTGGAGGCCTGTGAGGCTTCACTCCTTGCTGGGCACTTGAGGTCACACAGAGTGGCAATCTTTATTAACTGAGGCTTTCAAGCAGAAAGAATATTCTGTGGCTCTCATTAGACTCTTTGAAGTGCTTTCTCTTAGGATGTGTCGGCTATAATATAAAGACAATAAAATACAAGAGTCAAATTGATAGCCTCTACCTTTGGTTCTGTGTTAAGGGACAAAGGCCTTGCCACTTTCCGCTGTAGAAATAGACTGCATTTCAAGGGTGAAGCAAGTCCCAGCTATGTAGAGAAGTGAAGTAGTATAAATTGGGTGTGTGTAATTACTTTTTCTTAGTCTCTGTATCTTTGTTCCTGAGACCATCAAATTTACATATACTATGTCTCTTTTTTCTGAAAAAAATAGAACCACTTTAGAGTGTTTACAATCAGCTTTTTTCTGTAAATATGTAATTTATGATTTTGACAGTGAAGTTTGATTCATATGGTATAGACAGTGTTATTGATGCCGGGGTTCTTGTTCACGAAGCCGAAGAATGAGCTTAGCAAATACCCAAGGTAGGAGAGCAAGGTACAGGCTTTTATTTAGAGATAAAGTGAAAGGACAGAGCTCCCGGCTCATGCCAGGAGGGGACAAGAGAGTCCGGGGTGATTTATAGGCAGTTAAGGATTTTTTGAGAACATGAAAAAAAGGCTTAGGGGTATGGACTTGTACCACCTGCCCTTCCTCAAGGTGGGCTGGGTTGTTCTCTGCTTGCTAGGGTTGTTTACAGTGAAATCCCTGGTTATGCTGAGATACCCTTCCCTATTTGTGAAACACTCAAACATTCTAGGCCCAGTTGCTCCTGGCCTTTTGACTTTTAACTGACCTCATAGAAGATGTCTATATTCTTAGTCTGGTATCTTTATCCTAGAGAATTAGTGTGACCTTGACTTTGCATAATGCTTAACACAAGAGTTTCAAAAGGGACTTCTTTGCCCATTGTTATATTGCTCTGACTGTAAATATCCTGCCCTGCTTTTTCTGGAAGCCCTCACCCTACTCTGACTACACTCACGGTCCCTGTCTCATTATCTCCTGCCTTTTCTCACTATTATATTACAAAACATTTACCCAGGTTCTCAAAAATACGATTTTTATTGGTGCCATAAAACTCTACCTTATAATTATATATCACTGAATGATTCCACTATCATACATTCTGATCACTTCTAAATTTTCATAATTATGAGTAACTCAGTGGTGAGTATCCTTGAACACGTGATTTTATTCATATCAATTATTCCCCAAGGATAGTGTATTAGTTTCCGAGGGGCTACCATAACAAACTACCACAAACTGGGTTGCTTTCAACAACAGAAGTTTATTGTGTCACAGTGCTGGAGGCCAGAAGTTCAGAAGCAAGGCACCAGCAGGGCCATACCCCTTCTGAAAACTGCAGGGGAAACCCTTTCTTGCCTCTTTCGTTTTATCTTCTGTTGTTTGCTGGTAATGTTTAGCATTCCTTGGTTTATAGTAACTCATCACAGTCTCTGCCTCCATAACCAAAGGCACCATCTCTCTGTGTCTTCTGCCTTCACATGGCATATTCCTTTCTCATTAGGACAATAATCACATTGAATTAATAATCCTTCCTATTCCCACATGACTTCATCTCAACTAATTACATCTGTAAGGGCCCTATCTCCAAATTAGGTTATATGCCAAGGAAGAGGGGGTTAGTACTTCAACATATCACTTGGATAGAAACAATTTAACTCATAAAGGATAGATCATATCTTCTTACGATTATCATACATGAATACACACGATCTGTTCATATATGAACATTTTCAAGACTTACTACCTTTTGCCAAATGCTCATCAGAAGATCACACCAAATTTGTTCTTTACACAAATGCCTGTTCTTATGATACATTTTTGGCATTAAACATTCTATTTTTTAACCCTAACCAATTTATAGTTAAAAATGTTATCTCGTTAATTTAATTGGGCTGCATTAGATCAGTGAGGTTGAACCTTTTTCTCGCACGCTAGTAGCCATTAGCTATTTGCATTTGTCTTCTTTAAATTAGTATGTATTTTGCCTCTTTTCTATAATGTCTCTCTGATTTTATAGTTGCCTGTCACTATTCCATTTATTTTGTTTCTATTTTTTCTTTTTAACTTTCAATTTTTATTGATATATTAAAGTTCATTATTTGTTTCCTTTTATACATAGTCATTCATTTTTAGAATTAAATATCTAAATATTAAATATTTTATTCTAAATACTTTATGGTTTTATTTTTTACATATACTTCTTTAAATTCTGGTATTTATTTTCAGTAAATGGTATGAGGTAAAGCCCCAACTAGGTATTTTTATCCAGCTTTCTTCACACAATTGATGATATCATTTCTTATTTATTGTGATGCCTCCTTTATAAAATATTAATTTACTTAATCTCTTAAAAACCCTATTAGATAGATAACTATTATTATCCACATTTAACTCCTAAGGAAATAGGCACAGAGAGGTTTGGTAACTTGTCCAAGGTTACACAGCTTGCAATTGGCAGAGACAGAATCCGAACATAGGCAGTCTGGCTCCAAAGACCTAGTCTTAATTAAATTAGCTAAATTATAAATGGGTTAATATTTGTAAGACATCTAAGACAGTGCTTGGCACATAGGAAGCTTTCTATAAATGTTTATTTAATAAATACAATGAAAATGTCATGGACGTATCTATCCTAAGATCTGTTTCAGGAATACTTGTTTGTATTCCACTGATTTGTCATGGTTTCTGTTCTAGTTTTGATTATTGACATAGCATTTTAAAATGTCATAGGGCAAGGCCACACCCACATCCGCTGTTCATTTGTAACAATATCCTTGTTGTTCTTGCCTGCTCATTCTTCGAGATAGACTTTTGTTACCCATAATTAATTATGAAAATTTTCAAATATAAAGGAAAGTTGAAAGAATTGTACAGTGAACACCTGGATAAACTTTGTTTCAAAACACAAATAAAAGGAAAAACAAACCAAAAAAATCCCCTTTAAGGATTTGATGAAAACTAATCCACCCTAAGAGTTAATTTGATAATATCAACATCTTTATCTGAATTAGTGTTCTCGTTCAGAAGTATGGTTTATTTCTCCACCTATTCAGGTATTTCTTTGCACTTTTTATTAATATATAGTTGTTTTGTTATGCATAATTCTTGTTAACATTAATCAGTGATATTCTTCTTTTGAATACCTTTGTGGGAATGGTGCAGAGGAAGGTCTTTTTCTTATGACATTTTTACTGGTTATTGTCAGGCATTGGGGATATAAATTAGTGTAAAAGTATATAATCTAGTGGAGGGATACACTAGCCTTATAGAGGAATTGGTAATTAATTCGCTCATCACAACACCTATTGGACACATGTGGATGAATGTGCCCATTTCTTTGTCCTTGGGGTACTGACAGACTCTTGGGAAAGATAAGTAGATGGCCAAGGTAATATAAAGCAGGGCAATGAAATGCCACAGGGAAGGCTGATCAGCCTCCACCAAGCAGGTAATACTTGGCACACGATGCCAGGTGAACAAAAGTTCACCAGGCTAAGGAAGGAGACGGTGTGTTCCGTGGAGCAGAAAGAACCGTGGAAAGGTTTGTCAGGTTGGGGCACTGCTGTGTGAAGTGAATGAAGATTGCTGCTGAGGGGTTAAACAGTGCTGTCTGCACGGGGAACAGGGCACTTTTTTGGGGTAGCTCAAATTTTGGGTATTTGGAATGCCGGTGGATTCTGAAAAGGTAGGTAGAGGTATGATATGTTAAGGAGTTTGAACTTTACCATAAAAGAAATAAGGTAAAACAAAGATTTTGAACCAGAAGCTTTAATCAGAATTCGTTTTTGACACAAATCATCTTGGCCCCCAGGATGGGTGGAATGGGAGAAGGGAAGGCTGGAAAGGTGACAGGAGTCAGATTGTAAAAGGCAGTGCATGTTTTAGGCAGCTGACTCTGCCCCTCGGACCTTAGCCTGCAGGCAGTGGAGTGGTGAGATTAAATAAGTAACAAGGTGGTAAAATGCCGTGATGATGCCTGGCACAAGTAGTGACACACCCAACTGTAGGCATTCAGGGTGGGGAGTTATCACCATGGAGGAGGATGGTCTTGTCCTTGAAGTCCAACCTGGGTAGGAATCCTAGCTCCCCAACTCATCTTCTGTGAACAAATTTCATAGTGCTTTGAGCCTCTCAATCTCCTGACCTCTAATAAAATAACATGGCTAATAATACCTAGCTGAATACCTGTTGTGAGGACTAAATGAGAAAAACCTATTCAATGCCAAATATATAGTAAGTGCTCAATAAATGTTATTTCCAACTATGCCAGCTCCTACCTTGATTGAGTTTATAGTTGAGAAATTTGGGTTTTTACTTGTCACTGTCTTCATGCTCTTGTACTTCTCATAATCCTCTACCCATTTCATTTTTCAGGTCTACATTTTTACACTTAAATTCTACCTTAAGACAAATTTCTTTGTGTTGTATCTTATTTTCCCATTGCATTTTACCTTCTAAATCAACGAGAGCATTCTAGATGGGGAGGGACCACCTCCTCCACCCTGTCCATTTTATTATCATCACATTTCTTAAGATTTGCTCTGCTTTTCTTTCTACCTGATTCCAGGGTCAAAGATCTTGACTATAGCACAAACAGTTTAGCCTAGGGAGACAATGGCTTATTCATTTTCCTCTTCCTGCTTCTGAGAAAATAATACAGAACAACTCAACAATTTGGGGAGAGTGAGAAATATGAACCGACATCCCCTGCTCTTCTACCTTCTTAGCTTTAGGCCCAGAAGTTAACCAACCAACCAGTCTTTGTCAATAAACTCTCAGTGACTGCAATCAACCCAAAGACTGACATAATGGTCCCCAAACCTATTTTGCAATCTGCAGTTTGTAAATTAGTCATAGTGCTGATTATCAGGAAACAGGAGGATCTCATGTTTTCAGACAAAAATTGATTTGTAAGTAGATCCAGAGCTGAAGCTGCACTACAGTAATACATTTATTTAACAAATCTTTACTGAGATCTTCTATGTGCCAAGCATTGTTCTCAAGCACTGAGATACAGCAGTAAACAAAGTTCTCACTCTCATGGAGCTTACATCCTAGTGGGAGAGACAGAGAATAAACAAGCAAATGAATACATATAAAACATGTCAGCTGGTGATATGTGCTATGGATAAAAATAAAATGGAGTAGGGGGAAAGGTGATGAGAAGATATAAAGGGATATTTTAGATAAGTGAATTTCACTTCTGTCTTTTATTTTTCTTTACTTAATTATCAAGACATAAACTGTAAAGTACATAAAGTTATGGCTATGACCACTTGATGAATTTCCACATACATTCATGCAACCACTGCTCAGGTCAGAAAATGGAATATCTTCAGTGTCCCAGAAGGCTCTTCGTTTGCCCCTTCCCAGTCAGTGCCTTCCAAGGGCTACGAATGTGAATTCTGTCACCATTGACGCGCGTTACCTGTTCTTGAGCTTCAAATAAATGGAAACCTAAAGGATATATCCATTTGTGCCTTGGCTGCTTCCACCAGCATAATGTGTGAGATTGACCCATACTGCTGCAGAGTCTTTGTTCTCTTTATTGCTACATAGTATCCCATTTCATGATTAGACCACAATTTATCCATTCTCTTGTTGACATTTGGATTATTTCCAATTTGGGGCTTTTACGAACAAAGTTGCTATGAATGTTCTTGTCTTCTGGTGGGCATATGCACTCATTTCTCCAGGGTGTATGTCTCGGAGTGGAATCGCTGGGTCATAGAGTTAAGTGTAAGTTTAGTGTTAGTAATTAACGACACAGTGACTGAACCAATTTACTCTCCTGCCAGCAAAGTATGAAAGTTCAAGTTTCTTCACATCCCTGCTACCCCTTGGTTGTGTCAGTCGTTTTCATATTAGCCATTCTTTGTGTTTGTTCAGTGGCTTTTAAGCAAGACCTAAAGGAAATACACGGTGCTTGGAATACTTTGCCCCTGGAAGAGAAGGACAAAGGCCTTAAGGCAGAAGTGTGTCTGAGAAGCAAAGAGGCCAGGGTGGCTGGAGCTGAGTAAGCAATGGGAGAGAAATAGGATGAGATAAAAGAAATGGGGGTGGGGGAAGGATGAAGTAAGCCATCATGAGGCCTGTGGCTTTTATGCTGAGATAGGGAAGAAATCAGTGGAGGGCTTTGAGCAGAGAACAGATGTGATCCGACTTCAGTTTTCAACAGGAACACTTTGGCAGTTCTGTTGAGAATAGACTGAAGCAGAGCCAGGGGGAAGCAGGGAGAGCTTTTGTAGTCATCCAGGACAGAGATGGTCTGGGCTTGTGTCAGGGTTGGGACATTGTGGGAAGAAGTAAGAAGGGATCTGATCCTGGATACATTGTGAAGGTAGACCTGACAGGGTTCTTTGATGGAGCTGAACATAAGAGAGAGAGAGTGTCAAGCGTGATTCCAGGTTTTCCAAGTTGAGCAGGATGGGATTGAACCCAGGTCTTTTGTACAAATGTTTTGGTATAATTGACCACACACAGTCTGGCAGGGATTGATGACTCCTTCAAACCTCAAGATAGTAACATCGAGTTTAGGAAATAGTCCATGTGACAGCACTTTGCTGGAACAGCCTTGAACCTACTTGTACCTGTAATCAAAAAATCATCTCTCCTGGAGGAATTTAAGCCAGTTTACAATTATAACTGACGAAGAGTGGCTTTGTTTAATAATCTCCTCCAAGGGCTCCATACACTTCACAAACGCCCCATGGCCAGTTGCTTCACCTCAGAAACAAAGGCATTTCAAAAGCAGAGATTAGGAGGTGTGAAAGAAGCAGGAGAATCTAGGTCAGAAAAACTAAAGCCTTCTCATAAGAAAATAGCACAAAGCTATCAGCAATGCTTATTTAAGATAAACAGAGCTCTGAGTCTTAACAGAAGTGCTCAGAAATGATCTAACAGGAAACAAAAGCACTCTTATTTCCCACTGCCAGAGCAAACCTACGGAAATCGCTTAGGGCATGCACAGAATGAAATGACCCTGGTCAGTACAAAGTTCAAATTAATATTAGATATGCATAACACAGCTGCTTTGCTTTCCCAGAAAAGTATCCAAAGTGCTGACAAGTCAGTTTTCCTACAAGACACCAACCAAACCTCGCAGGTGACTGGCTTTGCTGCCTTAATAAGGGGATGTGAAGAGCATGTTACCGTTTGTGTCATGTACTCACTCTGAAAAAGTGGAATTCAGAAACTTTCAAATGACATAAAAGTGTGAATAAATATCATCAAGCAGTGCTAGAAATGGAAGTGTGAGGAAGTGGCTTCTTTTACTGGCTTCTCCATGTGACAGCTAATGGCCCACATCTTCTAGTCACCAGCCAGAACTGAGAATGGAGCTTGAGACTGTGATTGGTCCACCAGTACAAAGCTGATCTGATCATTCACATGAGAATTAAGTCTACAGCTTTTGCCTCATAACAGGTCCTGATTAACTGAAGTAACCATTCCTTCATAGAAGGGTTTGGCAAATTAGGACTCATGGGCCAAATCTAGCCTGTTTTTGTATGGCCCATGAGTTAAGAATGGTTTTTACATTTTAAGATGGTTGGGGGAAAAATCAAAAGAAGAATAATATTTTGTGATCTGTGAAAATTACATGAAATGCAAATTTCAATGTTCATAAATAAAATTTTATTGGAGCATTTAGGCAGGGTCTGTGGTTGCTTGTACATTGTAACAGCAGATTTGAGTGGCTGTGACAGAGACCCTGCAACCTGAAAATCCTAAAATATTTATTGTCTAGTCCTTTACAGAAAAAGTTTGCCAACTCCCTGCTTGGTATCACACTGATGTATAAAAGGTAGAAGTAACAGTTGAAGGCACTTACATTTCCAAAATGCAACTGAGGAGGCATCCTGAAAATGGAAAAGCACAGAAACAAAACTAATGCTGCATGGGTTGAGCTTTTATCTGCAGCACTTGGCATTCATTCTTTCCAGGCAATAGAAAGGAGAATGATCACTTTTCCAAGAAAGGAAAGGGATACTAATCCTTTTAATCAGCTAGAATCAGACACTATTCTTGTTTTCTGCTCTTAGATTGTTCTTTTCCGTGAAAAGAGTTAGTCAAAGAGAAAAGGGTGCTTAGCGTCAGATAATACCCAAAGGGGACTGTGGTCAACCCACACTCCATTGGATTAAAACTTTCAAAAAGAAAGAGCAGAGACCTGCCTGCCTTTTCACTACTGTATGTCTAGAAATTCCACAGTATGAGCACTCAAATATTTGTTGCATGAATACAGGATAATAAACTCTTTTCACACACTTATGAAGAAACTTGGCTACTGTATCTCCTGTTTCCTTCAAGCTTATGGTGTTGAACAAAATGAACCATTTTGTTCTTGGCCCTTAATTGCTTTGGCCAGACTAAGCAGCAACACTTGAGACCTCTGCTCAGCCTCAGGATGAGAGCGCTCAGGAATGTAGTGGCCCCTTGTTCCTTCTCTGCTCATGTCAAAGGGCAAGTGTGCTGATGGTTTAGTGGAGGCTCCACAGGAAGATTGATTTCTGATTGCAGCTTACTGGGTTGGCCTTGGACCAGTATGAGTAGAGCCATGTATACAGCTTTGCTCAGCCTCCATAACACCTCTTCTTGCCGTCAAAGCTCTTTCCTCCTCGAAGTGTTTTTCAAAGACTACTGATGATGTGAGAAGAAAATACTGACCTAAACAAAACAAAACCCAGACTGGAAAGCTCCTGTTTACACGAACAAAGCTGTTTTATCTTCATTTACTAAATACTAAAAGATGTCTGTAGATGCCTTAGCTGTTTTTTCTAATTGCAGGTAGGTAATTAGCTACTTTATCTGCATTATTAGCCCTAAAGAATGGTGGTGGTCTCCTCCCAAAAAAAAGGAGAGGATTCATAACTCAGTTTCTTATTTCTTGCTCTTTTCAACTTGAAGTTTTAAAGAGGATCTACCCGGTACCTTATATGCATTTTGCCAAGCTGGGAAAGAGGGAGTTAGCAGAGGTGAGTAAGATGAGCGTCCTGCACCCAAGAAGCTCAGTATAATGAAAGCTGTTTTCGATAGACAACTGCAACATGCAAGGGAAAGTGAAATTTATATACCCATGCTACACACTGCACAGAAAACAATGTAAGAAATCTCTGCTCTATAGAACAGGATTTACTTTAGATTTATGACAACGAAAATTCTGACTAGAGCACTTTGGAGTTCTTATGCTATCACTTAAGATTTTTTTTAATGTTTTTTAATTTTGCTATTATTCATATACAATTACATGAGCAACATTATGGTTACTAGACTCCCCCTATTATCAAGTCCCCACCACATACCCCGTTGCAGTCACTGTCCATCAGCGTAGAAGGATGTTATAGAATCACTACTTCTCTTCTCTGTGTTAAATTGCCTTCCCCATATCCCCCCACCCCACCCCACCCCCGCAACATTATGTGTGCTAATTTTAATAGCCTTTTTTCCCCCTTATCCCTCCCTTCCCACCCATCTTCCCCTGTCCCTTTCCCTTTGGTAACTGTTAGTCTGTTCTTGGGTTCTGTGAGTCTGCTGCTATTTTGTTCCTTCAGTTCTTTCTTTGTTCTTATACTCCACAGATGAGTGAAATCATTTGATACTTGTCTTTCTCTGCCTGGCTTATTTCACTGAGCATAATACCCTCTAGCCCCATCCATGTTGTTGCAAATGGTAGGATTTGTTTTCTTCTTATGGCTGAATAATATTCCATTGTGTATATGTACCACATCTTCTTTATCCATTCATCTACTGATGGACACTTAGGTTGCTTCCATTTCTTGGCTATGGTAAATAGTGCTGCAATAAACATAGGGGTGCATATATCTTTTTCAAACTGGGCTGCTGCATTCTTAGGATAAATTCCTAGGACTGGAGTTCCTGGGTCAAATGCTATTCCTATTTTGAGTTTTTTGAGGAACCTCCATACTGCTTTCCACAATGGTTGAACTAATTTACATTCCCACCAGCAGTGTAGGAGGGTCCCCCTTTCCCCACATCCTCGCCAACAATTGTTGTTGTTTGTCTTTTGGGTGGCGGCCATCCTAACTGGTGTGAGGTGATATCTTATTGTGGTTTTAATTTGCATTTCTCTGATGATTAGTGATGTGGAGCATCTTTTCATGTGCCTGTTTGGCCATCTGAATTTCTTCTTTGGAGAAGCGTCTGTTCAGCTCCTCTGCCAATTTTTTAATTGGCTTATTTGCTTTTTGTTTGTTGAGGTGCATCAGCTCTTTATATAATTTGGATGTCAACCCCTTATCAGATATGTCATTTATGAATATATTCTCCCATACCGTAGGATGTCTTTTTGTTCTATTGATGGTTTCCTTTGCTGTACAGAAGGTTTTTAGTTTGACATAGTCCCACTTGTTCATTTTTGCTTTTGTTTCCCTTGCCCAGGAAGACATGTTCATGAAGAAGTTGCTCATGTTTACGTCCAAGAGATTTTTGCCTATATTTTTTTCTAAGTGTTTTATGGTTTCATGACTTACATTCAAGTCTTTGATCCGTTTTGAGTTTACTTTTTTATATGAGGTTAGACAGTAATCCAGTTTCATTCTCTTACATGTAGCTGTCCATTTTTGCCAACACCAGCTGTTGAACAGGCTGTCATTTCCTCACTGTATGTCCATGGCTCCTTTATCATATATTAATTGACCATATATGCTTGGGTTTATATCTGGGCTCTCTATTCTGTTCCACTGGTCTATGGGTCTGTTCTTGTGCCAGTACCAAATTGTCTTGATTATTGTAGCTTTGTAGTAGAGCTTGAAGTCAGGGAGCATAATTCCCCCTGCTTTATTCTTCCTTCTCAGGATTGCTTTGGCTATTTGGGATCTTTTGTGGTTCCATATGAATTTTAGAATTATTTGCACTAGTTCATTAAAGAATGCTGTTAGTAATTTGATAGGGATTGCATTGAATCTGTAGATTGCTTTATGCAGGATGGCCATTTTGACAATATTAATTCTTCCTAGCCAAGAACATGGGATGAATTTCCATTTATTAGTGTCCTCTTTAATTTCTCTTAAGAGTGTGTTGTTGTTTTCAGGGTATAGGTCTTTCACATCCTTGTTTAGGTTTATTCCTAGGTATTTTATTCTTTTTGATGCAATTGTGAGTGGAATTGTTTTCCTGATTTCTCTTTCTGCTAGTTCATCATTAGTGTATAGGAATGCAACAGATTTCGGTGTATTACTTTTGTATCCCACAACTTTGCTGAATTCAGATATCAGATCTAATAGTTTTGGAGTGGATTCTTTAGGGTGTTTTATGTACAGTATCATGTCATCTGCAAACAAGGACAGTTTGAGTTCTTCCTTGCTGATCTGGATGCCTTTTATTTCTTTGTGTTGTCTGATTGCCATGGCTAGGACCTCCAGTACTATGTTGAATAAAAGTGGGGAGAGTGGGCATCCTTGTATTGTTCCCAATCTTAAAGGAAAAGCTTTCAGCTTCTCGCTGTTAAGTATAATGTTGGCTGTGGGTTTGTCATATATGGCCTTTATTATGTAGAGGTACTTGCCCTCTATACCTATTTTGTTGAGAGTTTTTATCATGAATGGATGTTGAATTTTGTTGAATGCTTTTTCAGCATCTATGGAAATGATTATGTATCACTTAAGATTTTTTAAAGATTGTTGGCGAAGTAGTCTTAAGAGATAAATAGCCACAGGAAAATATTGGCTCACCAAAATACTAAGTACAAATGCATTACCAAGTAAGAATGAAATTTTCCTTTTGACTGTCATAAAGAAGGAAGGAAATAAATAAATCAGACCTTCACGCCCTCTCCAAGTTCAGATACTAAATAAGAATCCTTATTGTATATATCATGAGCTTTGCCATCAAAAAACAGCAACAAGAAAAAAGGCTGAACCAGACTGCAAACAGACCTCACGAACAGAGCTGACCGCACGAAACAGGGTAATGTAGGAAAGCCTTAATCTGGCTGGACCCAAGCCCTTCCCCCACCCCAGCTCACTGGCAGGAGGAAGAGAAATGGAGCGGGGGAGGGGGTGGAATACTGGGGCTGCTGAACACCTAGCCCTGGAGATCTGCTTTGTGAGCAGAATTCTACAGTGTGTAGTGCTCTGGATGTTGGGGAGCTCAGACAGGCGGAGTGCTTGAGAAATTGACATTCCGGCTATTTGTAGAGGATGGGATCCACACCCGACTGCTCTGTGTCAGAGGAAAGGCAGGCAGTCTGAGAGGCTTCCTAGCAGCCAGAGGGCTGCTGAAGGGGCGGGGTTTGCACGGAGCTTGCTATGCAGGAGAAGGGAGAGCTGGACAAGGTTGTCTGGGTGCGCTCTGCCCAGCTGGTTGGGAACTTTGGGGAGCTTCAGGTGCTCCATCTCCCTGGCTGCCTACTCAGCTCCGAGGCCCCCCACTGTGACACACAGCCTGCCAACCCTTCCTACTGGCCTTCAGGCACCTGCTCTCAAACCCACAGTCACTGCGCGTGTATCAGGCCAGCCAGAGGGAGGCCCTGCCTACAACAGCTAGAGACGCAAAGCACAGAGGCTTACAGTGTGTGCTTGGCCCACTGGCTCTGACGCTGGAGACAAGCACCGCAGATGGGAATCAACAAACAGACCTTTCCTCTCCCCAGGCACCAGCCCCGCTTCCTTATGACCCCCAACTTCATTCTAGGGGCTGAGCAGCTCCAGAGACTGGAGTTTCTGCACACTAGTGGGCACCACACAGAAATATGAAATGACAAAAGAACATGGTTCAGACCAAAATCTTACAAACCCCAGAAAGAGGGCCAAATGAAACCGAACTCACCAATCTTCCTGAAAGAGAGTTCAAAATAAAAATTATAAACATGCTTATGGAGGTACAGAAAAATATTCAAGAACTCAGGAACGAATTTAAGTAGGAGATTCAATCATTAAGAAATTCCATATCTGAAATGAAACATACAATGGAGGGATTTAAAAGCAGATTAGAGGTAGTAGAAGAGATGGTAAATGGAATAGAAATTAGAGAAGAGGAATACAAAGAAGCTGAGGCACAGAAAGAAAAAAGGATCTTTAAGAATGAAAGAATATTGGGACAACTGTGTGACCATCCAAACGGAACAATATTTGCATTATAGGGTTACCAGAAGAAGAAGAGAGAGAAAAAGGGATAGAAAGTGTCACTGAGGAGGTAATTGCTGAAAAGCCCCAATCTGGGGAAGGAGATAGTCCCTCAAGCCATGGAGGTGCACAGATGTCCCAACGCAAGCGACTCAAGGAAAACAACATCAAGACATATAATAATTAAAATGTCAAAGATCAAGGATCAAGACAGACTTTTAAAAGCAGCCAGAGAGAGAAAAATGATCACATGCAAAGGAAAACCCATCAGGCTATCATCAGACTTCTCAACAGAAACCTTGTAGGCCAGAAGGGAGTGGCATGGTATATTTAATGCAATGAATCAGAAGGGCCTTGAGCCAAGAATACTTTATCCGGCAAGGTTATCATTTAAATTTGAAGGAGGGATTAAACAATTTTCAGATAAGCAAAAGCTGAGAGAATTTACCTCCCACAAACCACCTCTACAGTGCATTTTGGAGGGACTGCTATAGATGGAAGTATTCCTAAGGCTAAAAATATGTCACCCAAGAGAAGACAAAGAGTACAGAATATGATCCATAACATACAAGGAATTGAGGAGAAAGAAAAAACAGGAAAAAAAAAGAACCTTTAGGTTGTGTTTATAATAGTATATGAAGTAAGTTAAATTACACTGTTAGACAGTAAGGGAATTGCCCTTGAACCTTTGATGACCATGAATGTAAAGTCTGCAATGGCAATAAGTACATACCTATCGATAATCACCCTAAATGTAAATGGTCTGAATTCACCAATCAAAAGACATAGAGTTATTGAATGGATAAAAAAACAAGACCCATCTATATGCTGCCTACAAGAGACTCACTGAAAAACCAAAGACATACACAGACTGAAAGTGAAGGGATGGAAAAAGATATTTCATGCAACTGTGAGAAAAAAGCAGGAGTTGTAGTACTTGTATCAGACAAAATAGACTTCAAAACAAAGAAAGTCACAAGAGACATTGCATAATGATAAAACAGTCAGTCCAACAAGAGGATGTAACTATTATAAATATCTATGCACCCAACAGACGATCACCTACATATGTGAAACAAATACTAACAGAATTAAAGGGGGAAATAGAATGCAATGCATTCATTTTAGGAGACTTCAACACACCACTCACTCCAAAGGACAGATCAGCCAGACAGAAAATAAGTAAAGAGACAGAGGCACTCAACAACATATTAGAATGGATGGATCTAATGGACATCTACAGAACACTCCATCCAAAAGCAACAGGATATACATTCTTCTCAAGTGCACATGGAACATTTTCAAGAATTGGTCATACACTAGGCCACAAAAAGAAGCTCAGTAAATTCAAAAATATTGAAATTGTACCAACCAGCCTCACAGATCACAAAGGTATGAAACTAGAAATGAATTACACAAAGAAAATGAAAAAGCCCACAAACACATGGAGGCTTAATAACATGCTCCTAAATAATCAATGGATCAATGACCAAATAAAAACAGAGATCAAGCAATATATGGAGACAAATGACAACAATAATTCAACACTGCAAAATCTGTGGGATGCAGTGAAGGCCGTGTTAAGAGGGAAATATATTGCAATACAGGCCTACCTCAGGAAAGAAGAACAATCCCAATTCAACAGTCTAAACTCACAATTAATGAAACTAGGAAAGGAAGAACAAATGAGGCATAATAAAGATTAAAACAGAAATACATAAAATTGAGAAGAATAAAACAATAGAAAGAATCAATGAAAGCAGGAGCGGGTTCTTTGAGAAAATAAACAAAATAGATAAACCCCTAGTCAGACTTATCAAGAAAAAAAGAGAGTCTACACACATAAACAGAATCAGAAACAAGAAAGGAAAAATCACTATGGACAACACAGAAATACGAAGAATTATGAGAGAATATTATGAAAAATTATATGCTAACAAACTGGATAACGTAGAAGAAATGGACAATTTTCTAGAAAAATACAACCTTCCAAGGCTGACCCAGGAAGAAACAGAAAATCTGAATAGACCAATTACTAGCAAAGAAATTGAAATGGTAATCAAAAAACTACCTAAGAACAAAATTCCTGGACCAGATGGTTTCACTGGTGAATTTTATCAAACATTTAGTGAAGACCTAATACCCTCCTCATTAAAGTTTTCCAAAAAGTAGAATAGGAGGGAACACTCCCAAACTCATTCTATGAGGCCAACATCACTCTAATACCAAAAGCAGGCAAAGGCACCAGAAAAAAAGAAAATTACAGACCAATACACCTGATGAACATAGATGCAAAAATACTCAACAAAATATAAGCAAACCGAATGCAAAAATACATCAAAAATATCATCCATCATGATCAAGTGGGATTCATCCCAGGGATGCAAAGATGGTACAACATTCGAAAATCCATCAACATCATTCACTACATCAACAAAAAGAAAGACAAAAACAACATGATCATCTCCATAGATGCTGGGAAAGCATTCGACAAAATTCAACATTCATTCATGATAAAAACTCTCAACAAAATGGGTATAGAGGGCCAGTACCTCAACATAATAAAGGCCATATATGACAAACCCACAGTCAACACTATACTTAACAGTGAGAAGTTGAAAGGTTTTCCTTTAAGATCAGGAACAGGACAAGATGCCCCTCTCCGCACTTCTTTTCAACAAGTTCTGGAGGTCCTAGCCACGGCAATCAGACAAAACAAAGAAATAAAAGGCATCCAGATTGGTAAGGAAGAAGTCAAACTGTCTGTTTGCAGATGACATGATATTGTACATGAAGAACCCTAAAGAATCCACTCCAAAACTACTAGATCTAATATCTGAATTCAGCAAAGTTGTGGGATACAAAATTAACACACAGAAATCTGTGGCATTCCTATATACTAACAATGAACAAGCAGAAAGATAAATCAGGAAAACAATTCCATTCACAATTGCACAAAAAACAATAAAATACCTAGGAATAAACCTAACCAGGGAAGTGAAAGACCTATACCCTGAAATCTACAAGACACTCTTTAGAGAAATTAAAAAGGACACTAATAAATGGGAATTCATCTCATGTTCTTGGCTAGGAAGAATTAATATTGTCAAAATGGCCATCCTGCCTAAAGCCATCTACAGATTCAATGCAATCCGTATTAAAATACCTACAGCATTCTTTAATGAACTAGAGCAAATAGTTCTAAAATTCATATGGAACCACAAAAGACCCAGGATAGCCAAAGCAATCCTGAGAAGGAAGAATAAAGTGGGGGGAATTATGCTCCCTGACTTCAAGGTCTACTATAAAGCTACAATAATCAAGACAATTTGGTACTGGCACAAGAACAGACCCATAGACCAATGGAACAGACTAGAGAGCCCAGATATAAACCCAAGTCAATTAATATGCGATAAAGGAGCCATGGATATAAAATGGGGAAATGACAGCCTGTTCAACAGCTGGTGTTGGCAAAATTGGACAGCTGCATGTAAGAGAATGAAACTGGATTACTGTCTAACCCCATACACAAAAGTAAACTCAAAATGGATCAAAGACCTGAATGTAAGTCATGAAACCATAAAACTCTTAGAAAAAAATATAGGCAAAAATCTGTTGGACATAAACATGAGCAACTTCTTCATGAACATATCTCCCCGGGCAAGGGGAACAAAAGCAAAAATGAACAAATGGGACTATGTCAAACTAAAAAGCTTCTGTACAGCAAAGGATACCCTCAGTAGAACAAAAAGACATCCTACAGTATGGGAGAATATATTCATAAATGACATATCCGATAAGGGGTAGACATCCAAATTATATAAAGAGCTGACACACCTCAACAAACAAAAAGCAAATGAGCCAAATAAAAAACTGGCAGGGGAGCTGAACAGACACTTCTCCAAGGAAGAAATTCAGATGGCCAACAGGCACATGAAAAGATGCTCCACATCACTACTCATCAGAGAAATGCAAATTAAAACCACAGTGAGAAATCACCTCACACCAGTTAGGATGGCCACAATCCAAAACACAAACAACAAATGTTGGCGAGGATGTGGAGAAAGGGGAATCCTCCTGCACTGCTGGTGGGAATGTAAATTAGTTCAACCATTGTGGAAAGCAGTATGGAGGTTCCTCAAAGAACTCAAAATAGAAATACCATTTGACCCAGGAATCCCACTCCTAGGAATTTACCCTAAGAATGCAGCAGCCCAGTTTGAAAAAGACAGATGCACCCCTATGTTTATCGCAGCACTATTTACAATAGCCAAGAAATGGAAGCAACCTAAGTGTCCATCAGTAGATGAATGGATAAAGGAGATGTGGTACATATACACAATGGAATATTATTCAGCCATAAGAAGAAAACAAATCCTTCCATTTGCAACAACATGGATGAAGCTAGAGGGTATTATGCTCAGCGAAATAAGCCAAGCCGAAAAAGACAAGTATCAAATGATTTCACTCATATGTGGAGTATAAGAACAAAGAAAGAACTGAAGGAACAAAACAGCAGCAGACTCACAGAACCCAAGAACAGACTAATAGTTACCAAAGGGAAAGGGACTGGGGAAGATGGATGGGAAGGGAGGGATAAGAGGGTAAAAGGGGTATTACGATTAGCAGATGTAAGGTGGGGGGGCACGGGGAGGGCTGTACAACTCAGAGAAAACAAGTAGTGACTCTATAGCATCTTACTACGCTGATGGACAGTGACTTTAATGGGGTTGGTGGGGGGGACCTGATGAAGGGGTAGTTTAATCACCATAATATTGCACATGTAATTGTAGGTTAATGATACCAAAATAAATTGTAAAAAAAAAAAAAGACACAGAGGAACAGAATGGATAAAAAAGCAAGACCCATTTATATGCTGCTTACAAGAGACTCACCTCAAACCCAAAGATATACACAGAATAAAAGTGAAGGGATGGAAAAAAATATTTCATGCAAACAACAAAGAGAAAAAAGCAGGTGTTACAGTACTTGTATCAGACAAACAGACTTCAAAACGAAGAAAGTAGCAAGAGATAAAGAAGGAAATTACATAATGATAATGGGGTCAGTCCAATAGGAAGATATAACCATTATAAATATATATGCACCCAACACAGGAGCGCCAGCATATGTGAAACAAATACTAACAGAATTGAAGGAGGAAATAGACAGCAATGCATTCATTTTAGGAGACTTCAACACACCACTCACTCCAAAGGACAGATCAACCAGACAGAGAATAAGTAAAGACACAGAGGCACTGAACAGCACACTAGAACAGATGGACCTAACAGACATCTACATAACTCTATACCCAAAGGCAACAGGATACACATTCTTCTCAAGTGCAAATGGAACATTTTCAAGAATTGGTCATACACTAGGCCACAAAAAGAACCTCAGTAAATTCAAAAATATTGAAATCCTACTAACCAACTTCTCAGATCACAAAGGTATAAAACTAGAAATAAATTTTAGAAAGAAATCAAAAAGGCTCACAAATACATGGAGACTTAACAACATTCTCCTAATTAATCAATGGGTTAATGACCAAATCAAAACAGAAATCAAAGAATATATGGAGACTAATGACAACAACAACACAAAGCCACAACTTCTGTGGGACGCAGCAAAGGCACTTCTAAGAGGAAAGTATATTGCAATCCAGGCCTATTTAAAGAAGGAAGAACAATCCCAAATGAACAGTCTAAAGACACAGTTACTGAAATTGGGAAAAGGAGAACAAATGAGGCCCAAAGTCACCAGAAGGAGGGACATGATAAAGATCAGAGAAGAAATAAATAAAATTGAGAAGAATAAAACTATAGAAAAAAACAGTGAAACCAAAAGCTGGTTCTTTGAAAAAATAAACAAAATAGATAAACCCCTAGCCAGACTCATTAAGAGAAAAAGAGAATCTACACAGATAAACAGAATCACAAATGAGAAAGGAAAAATAACGACGGACCCCACAGAAATACAAAGAATTATAAGAGAATATTACAAGCATCTATATGCTAACAAGCTGTAAAACCTAGAAGAAATGGACAACTTCTTAGAAAAATACAGCCTTCCAAGACTGACCAAGCAAGAAACAGAAAAACTAAACAGACCAATCACCAGCAACGAAATTGAATCGGTAATCAGAAAACTACACAAGAACAAAACCCCCGGACCTGAGGGATTCACCTCTGAATTCTACGAGACATATAGAGAAGAAATAACACCCATTCTCCTTAAAGTTTTCCAAAAAATAGAAGAGGAGGGAATACTTCCAAACTCTTTCTATGAAGCCAGCATCACTCTAATACCAAAACCGGGCAAAGACCTCACCAAAAAAGAAAATTACAGACCAATATCCCTGATGAACGTAGATGCAAAAATACTCAACAAAATATTAGCAAACCGAATTCAAAAATACGTCAAGAGGATCATACACCATGATCAAGTGGGATTCATCCCAGGGATGCAAGGATGGTACAACATTCGAAAATCCTTCAACATCATCCACCACATCAACAAAAAGAAGAACAAAAACCACATGATCATCTCCATAGATGCTGAAAAAGCATTTGACAAAATTCAGCATCCATTCATGATTAAACTCTCAACAAAATGGGCATAAAGGGCAAGTACCTCAATATCATAAAGGCCATATATGAAAAACCCACAGCTAACATCATACTTAACAGCAAAAAGCTCAAAGCTTTTCATCTAAGATCAGGAACAAGACAGGGATGCCCACTCTCTCCACTATTATTCAATTTAGTACTGGAGGTTCTTGCCATGGCAATCAGACAAAACAAAGACATACAAGGCATCCAGATTGGCAAAGAAGAAGTCAAATTGTCACTATCTGCAGATGACATGATACTGTACATAAAAAACCCTAAAGACTGCACTCCAAAACTACTAGAATTAATATCTGAATTCTGCAAAGTTGCAGGATACAAAATTAACACACACAAATCTGTTGCTTTCCTATACACTAATGATGAGCTAACAGAAAGAGAAATCAGAAAACAATTCCATTCACAATTGCATCAAAAAGAATAAAACACCTAGGAATAAACCTAACGAATGAAGTGAAAGACCTGTACTCTGAAACCTACAAGACACTCCTAAGAGAAATTAAAGAGGATACTAACAAATGGAAATGCATCCCGTGCTCTTGGCTAGGGAGAATAAATATTGTCAAAATGGCTATACTACCTAAAGCAATCTACAGATTCAACGCAATCCCTATAAACTACCAACAGCTTTCTTCAATGAACTGGAACAAATAATTCTAAAATTCATATGGAAACACAAAAGACCCCGAATAGCCAAAGCAATCCTGAGAAGGAGGAATAAAACAGGGGGAATTATGCTCCCTGACTTCAAGCTCTACTACAAACCCCCAGTAATCAAGACAATTTGGTATTGGCACAAAAGCAGACCCAGAGACCAGTGGAACAGAATAGAAAATCCAAACATTAACCCAGACATTTGCAGCCAATTAATATTTGATAAAGGAGCCTTGGATATACAATGGGGAGATGACAGCCTCTTCAGCAGCTGGTGTTGGCAAAACTGGACAGCTACATGTAAGAGAATGAAACTGGACTACTGTCTAGCCCCATACACAAAGGTAAACTCAAGGTGGATCAAAGACCTGAATGTAAGTCATGAAACCATAAAACTCTTAGAAAAAAACGTAGGCAAAAATCTCTTGGACATAAACATGAGCGACTTCTTCATGAACATATCTCCCTGGGCAAGGGAAACAAAAGCAAAAATGAACAAGTGGGACTATATCAAGCTGAAAGCTTCTGCACAGCAAAGGACATCATCAGTAGAACAAAAAGACATCCTACAGTATGGGAGAATATATTCATACATGATGTATCCGATAAGGGGTTGACATCCAAAATATATAAAGAACTCATGCACCTTAACAAACAAAAATCCCACAGATCTCCCAACACAAAGATTATACAGGCAAAAAAAGTTTTTTTTTGCAGATAACTCCTATTTTAAATCAAACTTTATGTGGAAATCATATATGAAACAGAGGAAAGTAGAGCAGCTCTGGTCCAATTAGGAATGGATAACACACAGCTATACCTGCTCAGCCTCTCTCAGCGTTAACCATCCCCACTCACCCGACCAAAGCTTTCTAGGCCCCACCTTGTTATCTTAGGGCTTCAGAAAAAGTTAATTAAAAAATTTCTGGACAAACAAGAGCAATGTATTTGCATTCTTTCATAAACAATATAATAGCATGGGGAGGGCATGGGGAGGGCTATACAACTCAGAGAAGACAAGTAGTGATTCTATAGCATCTCACTATACTGATGGACAGTGACTGTAATGGGGTTGGTGGGGGGGACCTGATGAAGGGGGTAGTTTAATCACCATAATATTGCACGTGTAATTGTAGATTAATGATACCAAAATAAATTATAAAAAAAACAATATAATAAGTTAAGCCTTTTTCGATAGAGTTCTCTACTTTTGAAGGAAAAAGGCACATATAAGTGGGAAAGTATGTTATTAGTCTCACTATGGTGTGAACCATGCTGTTCACAACATAGGCTTCTGGCAGCATAGCAACCTATTCAAATTGCAAGTAGAATACTGAGTAGGAACCAACATCACCTCTAAGGTGCTAGGTTTGCAAACTCATGCCTATAAAGTAAACAAAACTCCTAAATCTATTCCTCCAGACCTACCCTTTTCATCCAAGAGCTAATATACTCAGTGCATAGCAACTCAAATGTCTGTCCTTGCAAACTTTTTGTCCTTTCAAAGAACACCCACAGTCATCTGTTCCCCTCCTTAAGTTCCCCATTTTCTTGCAGCTTTGGAGTTAGTAGTGACTTTCCCTTCTCCTTTTAAGCTCATCTAGTCACCAACACTTAACTAAATCTTCCCTTATAGAGACACCTAGATTCATTGTTTCCCTACTTAAATTGCCACTACTTTCAACCTCTTTTATTTATTTAAAAAATTTTATTGAAGCATAATTTCATCTGGACGCTTATTACTTCATGCCTGAGTTGCTAGAAGAGTCTCCCATCCTATAGACTATTGCCAAATTAATTTTTATGTAATCTAATGTCAATTAAATCTGCTTAGCCTTCTGACCTGGTTTCTGGGCTGTTTTCTAGTCTAGGCTTGTATTTTTATTTCAGATTATGGAACGATCCAACTTTCCAAACATTAGTACATTATATCTTCTGATCTTGTTTTGGTGCCTGGTCTTAGACTGCTATTTACATTGCCTGTTGGTCCTGAGATGATTACATCATATTATTGTCACAACTAGGCCTAGCAGTTTCGGTTCTTGTTTTTAAGGTCCTGAGTTTAACCACCTACTTATGACCTATGACTTTCAATTCAGAACAAACTCTTCAACCAAGTATTCCTGGCTTTCCTTCAAATGGCAGTCTTATCTACGGCAGATTCTCTCGATTTTTTTTTAATGCACCTTTCCAGGGCCACCATGTTGCACAGCTCTGATACTCCTTCACATTGTATTCTATGTTAATGGTTTCCCATACTCGAACACACTACGATTTATGTTTTATGTTCTCTTTTCCAAACCCATTGCAGCATTCTTTCTCCACATTTGATGGTTACTAGATACCCAGCTATGTCAGGGCCCCACCCCAATTTCTAGAAGCAGTCCTGGCCAGAAACGGGAGGCTTAATAGTTCTGGGACTCAGTACCACTTTACCCCTAAAATTAGTCCAGTGTTATCACTCTGTTCTTCAGTTCTATAAATAAGTTTCTTCCCAAGACTTGGGTCCTTCTTCCGGTACCATGTGTTCTCTTTTGCCTTGGTGACATTCTAGGACCCTGGCTCTACAGACAAACTCTTACTACTTCGTGTTGAAACTCCCTCATGCCAGCTGGTTGCTGAAATGCCTGCCAACTGCTGTCCACGGCCATGTCCTTGCCATGTCCTTGCCATGCTGGAATAGACCTCGGCTGAATCCGTCAAACCTAGTGCCAGCCTCATCCCAGTAGAAGCGTGATCCCATCTTCTGACCATTTCTCCAGCGTTTCCCACCATGCTGATCACTGTGCCTAGCAGTAGCTCAAAATGAAAGGGGATTTAACCTCTTTTATTTATTAAAAATTTTTTATTGAAGCATAATTAACATACAATATATTTTAAAACATGATGCCCTAAATCAGAAAAGCAGTATTAAGATGTTATCTGACAATGAATATCAACTCTTGTTATAGTTACTATGCTTTTATTAAGTGAATTAAAATCACCTTGACTATGAAGTCATCAAACTTTTAAAATTTAATTTTGGTGTCATTAATATACAATTACATGGGGACTCTCTTGTCCCCTCCTGGCGTGAGCCCGGGGCTCTGTCTTTTCACTTTATCTCTAAATAAAAGCCTGTACCTTGCTCTCCTAAAAAAATATATATATATACACACATATGAGCAACATTGTGGTTACTAGATTCCCCCCATTATCAAGTCCCCACCACATACCCCATTACAGTCACTGTCCATCAGTGTAGTAAGATGCTATAGAATCACTACTTGTCTTCTCTATGCTGTACTGCCTTCCCCGTGCCCCCACTACATTATGTGTGCTAATTGTAATGCCCCTTGTTCCCTTTCTTCCTCCCTTCCCACCTCCCCCACCCCCCAGTCCCTTTCCCTTTGGCAACTGTTAGTCTATTCTTGGGTTCTGTGAGTCTGCTACTGTTTTGTTCCTTCCATTTTTTCTTTGTTCTTATACTCCACAGATGAGTGAAATCATTTGATACTTGTCTTTCTCTGCCTGGCTTATTTCACTGAGCATAATACCCTCTAGCCCCATCCATGTTGTTGCAAATGGAAGGATTTGTTTTCTTCTTACGGCTGAATAATACCCCATTGTGTATATGTACCACATCTTCTTTATCCATTCATCTACTGATGGACACTTAGGTTGCTTCCATTTCTTGGCTATTGTAAATAGTGCTGCGATAAACATAGGGGTGCATATGTCTTTTTCAAACTAGGCTGCTGTATTCTTAGGGTAAATTCCTAGGAGTGGGATTCCTGGGTCAAATGGTATTTCTATTTTGAGTTTTTTGAGGAACCTCCGTATTCCTTTCCACAGTGGTTGAACTAGTTTACCCACCAGCACTGTAGGAGGGTTCCCCTTTCTCCGCATCCTCACCAGCATTTGTTTTCTATGTTGGCCATCCTAACTGGCGTGAGGTGATACCTCATTGTGGTTTTAATTTGCATTTCCCTGATAATTAGCAATGTGGAGCATCTTTTCATGTGCCTGTTGGCCATATGAATTTTTTCTTTGGAGAACTGTCTGTTCATATCCTCCGCCCATTTTTTAATAGGGTTATTTTCTTTTTGGGTGTTGACGTATATGAGTTCTTTATATATTTTGGATGTTAACCCCTTGTCAGATATGTCATTACAAATATATTCTCCCATAGTGTAGGATGTCTTTTTGTTCTGCTGATAGTGTCCTTTGATGTACAGAAGCTTTTTAGCATGATGTAGTCCTGTTTGTTCATTTTTGCTTTTGTTTCCCTTGCCCAAGGAGATGTGTTCAGGAAAATGTTGCTCTTTTTTATATTCAAGAGATTTTTGCCTCTGTTTTCTTCTAAGAGTTTTATGGTTTCATGACTTCCATTCAGGTCTTTGATCCATTTTGAGTTTAGTTTTGTGTATGGGGTTAGACAATAATCCAGTTTCATTCTCTTCATATAGCTGTCCAGTTTTGCCAACACCACCTGTTGAAGAGGCTGTCATTTCCCCACTGTATATCCATGGCTCCTTTATTGTATATTAATTGACCATATATGCTTGGGTGTATATCTGGGCTCTCTAGTCTGTTCCATTGGTCTATGGGTCTGTTCTTGTGCCAGTACCAAATTGTCTTGATTACTGTGGCTTTGTAGTAGAGCTTGAAGTCAGGGAGCGTAATTCCCCCCACTTTATTCTTCCTTCTCAGGATTGCTTTGTCTATTTGAGGTCTTTTGTGGTTCCATATGAATTTTAGAACTATTTGCTCTAGTTTGTTGAAGAATGCTGTTGGCATTTTGATAGGGATTGTGAAGTGATCAAACTCTTAAAACATAACTTTCTGTACATTGTTACCATACTGGGTACTTTATGTTCTACTGGTTGATGCAAAATATATGCTGGCTCTATAATATGAATTGCTCTGAACAGATTCTGCTCATGAGAAAGCAAAATTTGGAAAGAAGAAATAACAAAAAGAATTATATCAAAGATGATCAAAATGATCCCTAGCAACTATAACCCAAAATTATAATATGTGAAAGTGAAAATGACTGATGTAATGGATTACCTGCCCAAGTTATTGGTTCAAATGCCAAGAAGAAACTTCTTTACCATAAAAGTGTTTCTATATTTTATTTTCCCTATGCTGGAGAAAAATCTCAGGTGCAGTTAACTCATATTATTAATTCATCACCTCATTAACTTCTGAAAAAAAAAATCTATAAAGCATATTTGGATTACAGCTGCAAAAAAACAATGAGTAATCTTTATTTTGTTTTTGTAAAACTTTATTTCCATTTAAACAACAAAAAATCCCAAATATTATTTATGTCATTCAGGGACAGGTGGGAGAGTATGATCACCCTTCATCATTGTTAGCTAGCAACCTTCAAATGACAGATGTAATCTAGGTAAAAGACACTTATTATTCCAGATTTTATTTACCTCCCAAAGAGATAAGAAAATTAGTTAAAATGATTAAAAACAGATTTACATGAAATCACCAGGAAAGCTGAGAAAGTGATGCCTAAAGCTTTAGGAAATTCTGTTTCCACTTAGTACTTGAAGAATAAATTCTTAAAGATCAGGAACAGATGGTTCATACTCTAAGTATTAGAAACAATGATATGCATTTTCATCAGTTTCATGTGATCAGGAGGCTTCAAGATCTTATTTAAAATCTAGATGTACATCCAAACTGTTAGTCACTGCCAAAAATGGGAAATTTACATTTCTTTAGAGAAAACATAAAAATATGACTATTTGGCCCTTGTCTTAATTTACAATTAATAAGTCCAATTTTAATGTTTACAAAAAACAAAAAGACATGGTAGCATTGTTACACACCTGAAAAAGATTCCAAATAAAATGTCCCCATTAACAGCAGCAACCAAGAAATCTAATTCAGTGTACAGATTTTATTTCTGATCAAAAAATCTTCAGTTAAATCTTTGAGTCTGCCTTCTGTTAATGCACAACTTGTCAGATAACTACATCCCTGATTTCCAAGCTCTCCTTCCACTGTACTTTTTCCCTTCAACTAAGATGTGCGCAGAAACAACAAAACAACTCAGAATAGCTGTAATGGCCTTCAATAATTTTCTTTTACTAATTAGTTATCTTATTCCAGTGAAGACTAATGTCAAATCTCTCCAGTAGTCTTTGATTTCAGAATTACTCATAACAGAATACTGCATCACATACAGAAATCTTGATTGTCTACTTACATCTCATAACCAGTTATCTTTTTAACCAATGTATAAATGTAAAATATGCAACATTGTTTAAAATAAATATACAATATATATTTTATACATTCTCAGACAGGCTTAAAAATGAGGTAATAAAAACTTAACTGATTAAACCTTTACCATTCTGGAAATGGCTTAGGGGAATGATGGCAATTTCTTTTTTTCCTTAGGTCTTTTCATGTTTTCTTTGAATGTTTTTGAGTATCTCCTTTTTTATGCCGACAAATTATGTAAAAAATCCTTAAGCTTTGTTGGATAGTCTGTCATCACCCCAGTGGCTCCCAAATCAAAAGCTCTTTTGTATTCTTGTTCTTCATTTAACACCCAAATATACACCTGAAAGTTAGAAGCATGAGAAGCATAAGAAATTACTCTTATAATGGCACTGATCCATTACCATCTCAGCACACTTAGAAATAACCTTTTACACCTGTAATTTTAAGAAATCACCAAATCCTTTAAAAAAATTCTCCTTTACTCATTACATATGCACTATCCCACCCCTCTAGCTTCTCACCTATGAGTGGACTCTAGTCACTGAAACGCCAATGCTTTCTTGTAAACTGTAAGGCAGACGTTAAGGTCTTCATATGTGAACCAGTAAAATAGCAGCATCAGAGTCAGGACCAAATTAGGTCAGTCAAAAATTCCTGCCCCTTGATTGAGGGGTATTATGTTTAGTACACATGGTGTGGGGATCAAGGGGAAAACAGTGTAGCACAGAGAAGGAAAATAGTGAATCTGTGGCATCTTAGCACACTGATGGACAGTGACTGCACTGGGGTATGGGGGGGGACATGATAATATGGGTAAATGTAGTAACCACATTGCTTTTTCATGTGAAACCTTCATAAGAGTGTATATCAATAATACCTCAATAAAAAAAAATTCCTGCCTCTTACACTTACATTAAACTGGTGAGCTACAGCAGTTTCCAAAATGCACATCCCAGAAACTTACCTGAATGCCTCGGGCAGTCAGGTGGTCAAACAAAGCTTTTCTCATTAGTAAACTAGAAGAGGAGAGTAGAATAGATTTAGGTACTTCTTAGAGTAGAAAAGACTAGGATTAGATTTTAGTCCTAATTTAGTCAATTCAGAGTTTATAATTCCTTTTTGAATTAAATCCCACTGTTTTAGATTAGAAGCAATGGCCTCAAGTAATAATGGCTGCTGTGGATGCACTTATGTCTTCCCTGCTGCACTTGCTTCCATTGATGCTACTCGTTGGTGGACAACCAGAATCTCCTTTCTATTCCTTCTCCCAGTCGGTCCTCAGGAGACCATTCTCAGTGGAGAAGAGGATTCCTCCATTTCCCTGCTGACACCACAATGAGAGTGAGAAAGCACTGAGAGGTCTGTGTTCCTAACACTCCAAGTTAAAATAAGGCAGTGAACTTGGGTCAAGTTCTATAGCATCATTGTTCATTTCCATAATTAGTCTTCTGTGAACTATCTTAGAAGCTTAATGTGCATTAGTTACACTATCCTATATATATAGGAAAAGCACATTTTATTTTAGTTCCAAATAACTGACTTAAAAGTGACGTTTTAAAATACAAATCACTAAAGCAAGGTGGGAAGTAATTGTTCTGTATACAAGTTATTTCTATACTGTATATGTTCATTAGAATGATTAAGTGACAGACACTAAAAATCATATGCATTTAACACCCATTAAAAATGCATCCTTGAACATAAAAAACCCTAAGGAATCCACCCCAAAACTACTAGAACTAATAAATGAATTCAGCAGTTGCAGCATACAAAATCTATACACATAAATCTGCTGCATTCCTACACACTAATGATGAACTAGCAGAAAGAGAAATCAGGAAAACAATTCCATTCACAATTGCATCAAAAAGAATAAAATACCTAGGAATAAACCTCACCAAGGAGGTGAAAGACCTATACCCTGAAAACTATAAGACACTCATAAGAGAAATTAAAGAAGACACCAATAAATGGAAATACATCCTGTGCTCATTGATAGGAAGAATTAATATTGTCAAAATATCCATCTTGCCTAAATCAATTCCTATCTAAATACCAATGACATTGTTCAACAAACTAGAACAGATAGTTCTAAAATTCACATGGAACCACAAAAGACCCCAAATAGCCCAAGCAATCCTGAAAAGGAAGAATAAAGCTGGGGGGATTATGCTGCCTGACTTCAAGCTCTACTACAAAGGCACAGTAATCAAGACAAGTTGGTACTGGCACAAGAACAGACCCACAGACCAGTGGAACAGAATAGAGAGCCCAGACAGAACCGAAGCATATATGGTCAATTAATATATGATAAAGGAGCCATGGACATACAATGGGGAAATGACAGCCTCTTCAACAACTGGTGTTGGCAAAACTGGACAGCTACATGCAAGAGAATGAAACTGGATTATTGTCTAACTCCATACACAAAAGTAAACAGAAAGTGGATCAAAGACCTGAATGTAAGTCATGAAACCATAAAACTCTTAGAAGACAACATAGGCAAAAAATCTCTTGGACATAAACATGAGCAACTTCTTCCTGAACGCATCTCCTCGAGCAAGGGAAACAAAAGCAAAATTGAACACATGGGACTACATCAAACTAAAAAGCTTCTGTACGGCAAAGGACACCATCAACAGAACAAAAAGGCATTCTACAGTATGAAAGAATATATTCATAAATGATATATCCAACAAGGAGTTAACATCCAAAATATATAAAGAAATGCTGTGAGGATGCAGAGAAAGGGGAACCCTCCTACACTGTTGGTGGGAATGTAAATTAGTTCAACCATTGTGGAAAACAATATGGAGCTTCCTCAAAAATTTAAAAATAGAAATTCCATTTGACCCAGGAATTCCACTCCTAGGAATTTACCCAAAGAAAACAAGATCCCAGAGTCAAAAAGACAGATGCACCCCTATGTTTATCGCAGCACTATTTACATTAGCCAAGATATGGAAGCAACCTAAGTGTCCATCAGTAGATGAATGGATAAAGAAGATGTGGTACATATACACAATGGAATATTATTTGGCCTGGGGGCATGGGGAAGACAGTGTAGCACAGAGAAGACAAGTAGTGACTCTGGGGCATCTTACTACAGTGAGGGACAGTGACTGCAGTGGGGTGTGGGGGGGACTTGATAATATGGATGACTGTAGTAACCACAGTGTTTTTCATCTTAAGCCTTTACAAGAGTGTGTATCAATGATACAACAATAAAAAAATGTATTCTTGAAAACTAGAATTCAAGTCATGAATAAGGCAAGAAAGAATAAACCCTGTGGCAGTGAGAAAAGGCAAAATTAGTTTTTCAACTCTTTGAAAGAGGAGCTCAATAATAAAAGGTTGTCATTTAGGACCAGTATTTAAGCATTCAAGGTACTATTTTAAAGCAAAATACAGCATACTAACTTTGTGGTTTTTAACTAAAATTAAACTTAACTTCAAAGTAGATGCCACCTGAAAAGTAGGGCTTCCTCTCTACTATCAAGTCTTGGTACACATTTTCTGAGAAATGTGCCATATACACTCTTACATATACTGTATTGCTATACACACTTCTTTCACCATGTTTTTGATTATAGGCTAATGGAAACAGCAAATAAATAGAAGAGAATGGTTATATATCCCAGCTCTGCTACTAAATAGCCAACCCCAGGTAAACCATTTAACTTTGTGTGGGTAGGTGCTCAGTTTTCTTCTGAAGTTGGATGAGATTATCCTCAAGATTCCTCCTGAGGTTTTGTGACTAGGAATTAAGCCAGTTCTAAATGATTCATACCCATCCATTTGCACAGTAGGTGCTCAACACATCCTTGTTACAAATTACATGTAGAAAGCTTGCTCTAAATTATAAGCACAGTATTTAATAGGTAATAGCTAAAACAATAATTTTTATATCAAGAAACTAAAATTCTTACGTATCGGAAAGCCAGATGAGAAATTTCTGACTTCTGGACACGGTGCGTGGTTCTTTCAGCCTATGGCAAAATAAAATTTGAATCATAAATTAGAAACAGAGGAATATATCAGTGTGATAGAACAGAACAAGTTCAAAATCAAAAACAGTGCCTTGCACTGAGTATGTGCTCAAAAAATATTTGTAGAAGGACAAAAATAAATTAAAACCCATTTGGATTCTCTATTTCCACTGATTTTAAGCCAACTTTTCCTACCACTATTCAAAGACAAAAATAAGTTAATAAAAGTTATCTTTCCAGAGACCCTGGGTGCCTGAGGCTTATGTGTCTCTTCTCTTTTTTTGGTGAAGCCTCTTTTTCTTGCTTTGTCTGGTATAATTTAGTATATAGTAGATTTAAACACACAATCAAACTTCACAATGGATTAGAAGATATTTGGGGTAAAAAGGAAACTAAAAAAACTAAAGTTTTTATTTCTTTCAATATTTGAAGACGTACGCCCTGTACTTTTTAATTTTCTTTCCTATTTAAATATATTTTAGACCAAAAGAAAGAAAGAAAGAAAATAAATAAATAAACATGTTTTAGCCTATGCTGAGTTCCTTCTTTAATCTCTTTGATGCCTAGAGCGATACAACTCCCTGTGTCATTAACTTTGGGTTGTGCCCATAGGAAATCTCCAATTAGAGTCTCTATTAGGAAGATTTCTCAGCTTCTAAGTTTAACAACACCTTGTGATTTTTATTCTTCGTGGGTCCTCATTTATTGTTTCCCTTCTGACTCCTCCTGTCTCTAATCTTAAGATAATTCTGAGTCTCCACACTTAAGTTCATTTTTTTTTCCTTTCTAAATTCAGTTTTTATTGGAAGCTTTCTAAATAAAATCTTTTTTCCCCTAACTCTCTAGTCCAAGTGGGAAGTCCTGGATGCAATTTCAGGAATCTCATGGATTTAGTATCTCAAATACTAATTACCTTGTTAAACATAAATTATTATGTTTAGGAAGTACCCACTGTCTTCCGTAAGAAAAATTAAAACACACAAAAACAATATTCTACCTGTATCTTAATCCACGATCACTATTTAGAAAAAGGAGTATGAAGATGGCATTTCAATAATATTTGCTTCTAAATGGAACACATGTATATAATCTAGAAAGCACAGTAGTCCATTCCAGGCCAGTGGAAAAACTAAGTGCTTTAGGAATACATGGTTAGGAATCATTTTAATCTAGCAAATAAAAATGGTTTCTTTGTAGACGAGAAGTGACTTCTGTTGTTTTGTCTGAGAAATAACTACAAAGACTGCTAATAAATATAATTGGGAATAGATAAAATAAACATACTGATCACTAAGAAACTCAAATTAGAAAAGAAGCATGGAACATAGATGCTGAGTACAAAAAGTACTGACTGAATTGTTTATCTTGCCAATATTTTCCAATGACTGCTGCACTAATGTTTAGCTTGATTTTTTTTTTAAAGTTCTATTTGGGAATGAAAAATGTTTTCATGCAGGTGAAATCATATTTAAATGATCTCCCCAGAAGTTCCAAATTCTTTTGTCATGATACAGTTATTATTAAAAATTTACAGTTAGAAATCACATTCTGAGAGTGCAGGATTGTGAGATGAAGCTATCTTTATTTAGTGAAAATGATAAAGATAATTTAACAATAAAAGCTATCATTTATTGCATGCTTATTATTTGCCAGGAAATGCTAAGTGTTTTATGTATTTTTATCTTTGTACTAAATTAGTGTGTGAAAAGCAAGGCTTTATACCCAGTAGAGAAATTACATAAGTAAAGAAGTATTTTATATAAACTAATACTATCCTTTCCTTTCTCTTACCTCCAGAGATTTTTTTGGTTGTTGTTGTGGTGGTCTAGTGGTTTATCTTCCCAAATGTATTAATACTAGTGGTGAATTTAAAGCTTAATGGAATTTCAACTGCAAGTTATCAAAGAAATAGAAAGGAAGTTGGAAGGTAATTGCTATTAGGCATTTTTATAAAAGAATCATTAGCTTCAAAAATTAAGTCCAATTCTTTTAACCTGACTTCTGAGTACACAGGCACAGTTACTATTTCCTGAAATGGGTCCCGATTAAATACTTATAATCCCTTTTTCATTTTAGAGGATGTATCATAATTATATCAAAAAGCATTGTTAATATAGGTCAGCTAATCAAAATAGAAATAACTATAGCAAGCCATTCTTTATCATTGACAGTGTTATTAATGAGCCTTTATCTTAGTCCTCCTGTAATTAATAATTGAAGAAAACAGGGAACCACTTACTTCAGTACAATAGAAGGCATTGGGATTTCAAAAAACTGTTCTCGAATGGGCACAAATGGCAAGAGGCCAGTGAAGAACAGGCCAACAACAAGCAGAACACGTTGCAGACTGAAGAGTATAGGAATATCTGAATTCTAAAAGACACAAACAATATTATATGTTACTTTATAGCTGCTCGAATAAAAGAGGATTATTTCACACCCTCAAAATTCCCCAGGACTGCATCTTGACATTTGTTAAAGGTACTCCCTGAATTATCAATATCCATTCCCAAACACACCTCACTTAGAAATGGCTAGTCCTTGACAAGTGGATCAGGATTTACCTTGGAGCCCTATATAGTTAATGGATGATATTAAAATTTATCTATTCCCTACTCTCTGCTTTTGCAACACCACTTCTGTCTGTTGGTGATAGGGTGTATCACTAAAGATTAAACATACTGAATCTAATGGAACAAAATAAAGAAACAAAGATATGAAATATTCAATAACCTTACTCCTCTTCAAAAAAAGGTAATTATCTATCTATCTATATATATATCCCTATATATTTTATATCTATATTCAGGTATAGATATGTAGGTATTCATATTTATAGATCTATATACTTATATATTTTTAAATAGTATATGACATAAGAATATCTATAAATATATTAAAATATATATCTATAGATATAAATATATACTATTGTAAATATCATCTTTCAGCTATATTAAGCACCAAATATAATAGGAGTTTGTAAATTAATCCAAGAATCTAGTCAACCATTTAAAATTTCAATTGGAAAATGTGTTCAAGATCTCAAAACCCTTAGAATACAAGCTTATACATATGTACTATTTTCATCTTGCAAAACTGAAACTCTATACTCAGTAGACAACTACCCACACCACCCCCCGCCCCAGGCCCTCTTATATTTGTCTTTAAAACAAATAAAAATTATGGTAAAATTTAATTTTTCTATACAGCAGTAATATATTGAAAAAATTATGCAAAAAATAATTTAAGTGTCAGCTCTAAATTACCCACTGCTTTATTTTAAAAAAATAAGTACCAAAATTTAAGAATTTCTTTTCCCCTATGTTCACATGCTGCTTTGTATTATTTTTGGTTTATTTATATACAGATGTTTCACCTGCAACACAATATACAAGTCCCTAAAACACCTTGATTTCTGTAAATTCATACAGTAAGAAAAATACCTTATACTAACTGATAAACATGATCCTGGCTTAATCTGATTAATTCTATTTGATAAGGTAGGGTAAAGAAAGCTTAATCTACAGAACTGAAAGACTAAATACTTTTCTTTAATTCAAAGTTGTATAATTATTGAACAAAAAACAGACATTAAAAGATAGGAACCATGTTTTGTTTATAATGCATATAATAAAATGTTGGTAAACAGCTGCTATTAGCATGTGAAAATAATAATTCTGTAAGCCAGTCCAATCATACTGAATTTAAATTGTAGAGTCCATTATCTCTATCACAACAGCACCCCCTTGCCTGTGGTTTCAGTTACGCGGGTCACCACAGTCCAGGAGCAGGTGATCCTCCTCCTGACATGTCATCAGGAGATCAGTAGAGGCCTGACGCTACCTCAGTGCCTAGGCGTCACTTCACTTCATCTCATCACAGGGCACTTTATCATCTCATATCATCACAAGGAGGGTAAGTACAGTACAAGGTATTTTTGGGAGACCACATTCACATAACTTTTATTACAGTATATAGTTATTATGTATAAGAATAATAATTATTTGATTATATTATACTTGTTTGTATTGTATGTATTGTCTATAGTATGTAATTATAATATACAATTTTATTATTAGTTATTGCTATTAATCTACTGTGCCTCATTTACAAATTAAAGTTTATCACAGGTACATATATGTAGGAAAAAACACAGTATATACAGGGGTATAGTACTGTCTACGGTTTCAGGCACCCACTGGGGATACTGGAACATATCCTCCACAGATAAGGGAGGACTACTATAAATCCATTATCTGTAAGTTCACTATCTCTATTAGTAAACTTCTGGTTAATGGCTCCCATCTGTCTTTGTATCAAAGCTATGAAAATAAGTTAATTAAAAAAAATTATTACTGTAATAACACTTATACAACAACAAAGATGGATTATTCTGAATCATTTCTGAAGCTTACCTCTTTGTAGCACTTTTCCACAATTTCATAACTGGCATTACCCCACACTGTTATGTGTTCTCGTCTGTACTGCTTCACCAACTCTGAAACCTACATACAAAAATTCAAAAGTTGATGCATGTGCCTATTTGTAAATCCACTTAATTATTTCACTTAAAAAATGGATTACAATTAACTATCTGCCAGGGAATAGTAAAAATTTTGGAAGAACCAATATACAGACTATTTTATAAAATATAAGAAATTACTTACATTTTACCATTATATGATTTATTTAATAGAATACAACTATTTAGTAATTTGACATAAACTAAAACTACAAAGGAAACAAGTTAAACTAGAAGTTAATAATATTAATGACAGAACAGTTGGTTCACAGGAGCTCACATTTATCCATGACTGAGACATGACAACTCACTCTGAAAATAGGCTTTCCTATGATAAAGTGATCTCTTCTACAAGGGCATTATTCATACATAACAATACTGATCCTTACAGTATCACATTTCCTTGAGCATTATCAATCTTTGCAGTCACCTACTCTAGCTTTATTTAGTTTGTGAAATTGGATGCAACACACCCACAGGAGGCAATGCCTTAAGTACCTTCTTAATCAGCACATTGTTGTTGACTTTGATATCGATGTTAATGGGAGTGTTAGGAAAGGCCTCAAAAACTTCCTTCAGTAATGGGATTCGGTTATCTTTTCCTTCACATTGGCATGCTGAGAAAGCAAGATTTTTAAAGGTGTTTTAAAAGATAACTTTTACTTTTTTGATGATTAGAAAAGTTATAGTATGTATTCATAGTAGGACATTTATAAAATGATGAAAAGTATAAAGAAAAGAAAAATTATCTAAAATCCAGCAACCTTGTAACCGCTTGGTGTACCTTCTCTACTCTTTTTTTCCTATGTGTAATTTAAAAAAGTTATAATATGGTGTTATAATTGATTTTAACCTGATCTTTTTACATAAGATAAATATTGCATGTTATTACAGTATATAAATTGTGATTTTTAAATTTGTTCATTAAACTTTTTGAGCTGTTGATTCACTTGCCATTGTTAGAGATTTGTGCATCCTTTACCCATATTACCCAGCGGCAACTCCTTGTAAAATTATATTACAGTATCATAACCATGGCATTGACATTGATATAATCAATTGATCTTATTCTACAATTATTATTTTAAAAGGTTTTAAAATATTCCACTAAGTAGCTATATAACAGTTTAATTATTTTAATTTAATATCCCCCTTGAAGGGTAGCACAGTTTGCTGCTACAAAATGTGCCACTTAGGCATAAGGATTATTTTGAACTTAAGGAAACTAAGAAGAACACAAGAAAAGCTCTCTGCCCTCCCCCATTTGACTAAAAATAAGACTTAAATTTGTACAAAATAATCACAACTCTAGACCCTTATCAGCATCACAGGAATCTACATAACACGCTACTGACCAGCCTTTATCTTCCATTATTCCCCCATATATTTACATTACCACAAATTGCCACGTTAGAAACTTAAAGTCCTTTTCCTTTGCCTTGTCACTTCTCTGAAAATTTATTGTTTTTTTAAGATGCTATAAGAATTCAAGTTCTAGCGGTTCCTTTGAGTTACTAATCCATGAGTTTCTCCCATGAGACATACATATTAATAAACTTGTTTGTTTTTCTCTTATTAATCTCTCTTGTTACAGTGCACCAGCTGAGAACCTAGAAGGGTAGAAGGAAGAAATTGTTCTCTTCCCTCACATCCTACTAGTGGATATTGAGATTGTTTCTAAAATTTTGCTATGATATCAATGAATTTTTCAGAGATTGAGAATAATATATTCAGGCAAGGGAAATACAGGCAAATTTAGTAATGTGTTGAAGAACTATATCAATGCAGTTATTCAAAGAAAATTGGATCATGAAAAAGTCAGAAGAGGATTTGAACGATTCTTTGTATTTCCTGAGGGCTATTTTCTTTATTCTTTCCTTAGTCCCTTTGCCTCTCATCATTTATACACTATACTATGCTATAAACTATTATGTACTATATAGCTATTATAAAACTTATATGACTGTTATATATAACTATTATAAAATCATTTAACTATATACTATGGAACTACTATAAAATTTCCCCTTCCGTCTGAAACTTCAATTCCACTAATCTGTGGATAACAAAATGGTGAAAGACCCTTTATTTTGCCCTTATTAAAAGGCAAATCAAAACAAAGAAGCATATCCAAAAAGTAAATTATATCCATGTGGGAAAGTTATTTATAATCAAGACTCATGTGAAAAGCAGCATGTGAATGAAAAAAAACTGTTACTGTCTTGTCTCTTCTGTATTCTACTCTGTTGCCTTTTTCCTTCTCCCTGTAATTCAGGTGGGGCTCTGGGTCATTCTGATGGGATTATCAATCATTTGACTCTGCTTCCCTGGCCACAGAGAGAGCACATAACCCTTTAAGCATAACAGTATGGACACTAGGAGAGGCCTCCTAAAATCCTCAGATGAGTGGGTCATGCACTTTACGATGCTGTCAGAAGTCCACCTTTATGTGCTGGTATGCCTGAGAACAATGCTGAGATCCTAGATGAAAGTGGAACCAAGGTATGGAGATAGAAACCAATTTTTACTTGAGCAACTGTAATCAGTCATGTCTGAAGGCATATAACCTCTAGACTTTTTAGTTAAAATAACCAATAAATTCTTATTTAAAAAAACTTTTTGAACTACCTTGAGATGGATTTCTAACTCTAATAACTGAAAGAGTTTAGACTTATCATAGACTACAGAATTGAACTATAAAATTAATTACATTAGTACATAAAAATTTAGCTGTTGTTTTTACCTAGCCAGAATCCTTTCTTCCCTTGGAAAACTGCACCTCCTTTATTCCACATTGTTCTGATTTGAGCTGCCAAAAACAGGACCCATTCCCCATTTACACTCATGAGTAGGCAAAAGGCCTATGTCTAGCCAATTATAAGAGCCTATCACTGTCCACAGTGAATATCTGAAGATGGACACATGACCCAAGCTGGGCCAATCTGTGTCTTTCTCTACAACTTTTCCTCATAGGGGAGATTGCCTTTTCCCCTGTCACCACAAGGCACACAGGGTGTCAGCTGACAGTTGTCAGAGATCGCATGGACCAAATCCATCTACAGAAGAAGGTAAGACCCAAGAGAAGCAGAACCATGGAATGAAGCAAAAAGAGCTCTTTTTGTGCCCCTGGATCCAATAATGTTTAATGTCAGATCCACCATCATCCTTGACAGTTAATGATAGACCTTTTTTCCCCTTAAGCTAGTGTAAACTGGTTTCTATCTTATAATCTAAAAAGTCTGAACATGATGTTCTAGTCCTGCACAGTTCAATAGGGTAGCCACTAGCCACACAGGGCTATTAAAATTAAATTAAAAATTCAATTCCTTAGGTGCACCAGCCACATTTCAAGTGCTCAATAGTCACATGAGGCTATTGGCTAGTGTATCAGACGGTGCAAATACAGAACATTCCCATCACTTTGGAAAGTTCTATCTAGACAGTGCTATTTTAGTTAAGTATAAATTTTGTTAGCTTGTTAAGTGTGGAAAATTAAGTTAGCAGTCAAAAGACTTGCCAAGGGCAATAGCTATTCACACCCAAGTAAGATGTATGCAAGGATCAACTTAGAAAAAGGTTGAACAGACAAAACTAACTTTTCAACTGCAAAATGACACATTATAACTATGAATAATACTGCATCGAATAATGGGACAATAAGGAAACTAAAGTGTGCTAAGAAAAGATAATGTGTATTAAAGTGATGTAAAGATATTTAAATTAGATGCCTCAGCCAGGATTGAATTTAGAAAAAGAATTGGGGAAAGATTGTTCCCAGTACTGTTCTGGGCAGAGGATAACCAGATGGGAAAAACTACAAAAAGGGACAGAAGACAATAACACGAAAATAAGGATGCTGGGCAAGGAGTATGCCGCAGGATGTGCTGGGTTTTGGGGTGAGTGAGCAGCCTCTCCAGTATGCTAGAACTTTAAAACTGATCACTATAGTCAACTCTAGATTATCCAAATTATGTATTTCCCATAAAAAAAAAGCCTACTTTCAAGTAGGCAGGATAGCTCATAACAAACCCTTTGGTTAACATATTACATTCCTTCTTTACATTTACTTTTTTAATGAAGCCTGTGGCACATCAAAGCACCTTTTAAAACAATTACTTTCCCAGGAAAATTGTGAACCACAAAGAAAGCAAGAAGCCTGAACTTTGTATTCCTCTGAGAGCTGATAATCTCCCAGTATTTAATGAAAAGTGAGCAAGCATTCTGAGCAAAGGAACAGGACAGAGAAAAACTGAACAACTTTCTGCCTAATCTGAGTCATTTTTACAGTAGTATATATTAGTCAGTTTCAAATGCAGTAAACTTTACAATTAAGGTACAGTCTTAAGTTAATTATGGTATGAATTGAATGCGATGTGAATGAAAGTTAATTGTCCTTTACAGTTGTCTGGAACTTGAGAGTACATGGCATTGGTATTAATAAGGCATTTGGAGACACTCTTCATACGAGAGGTGGTATGGTGTAGCTGAACACTGGCCTGGTAAAGAGGAGACAGAGTTTCAAGTTGTAGCTGTGTCATTTACTTGTTCTATGACCTCAATCTTTAGATCTCAGTTCCCTCATCTATATGAGGAGGAGACAAAGTTATATGGTCTTAAAGGTCTCTTCACATTCAAAAGTTTAATGACTTTCTGAGGGAGATATAAAACCAGAAAAAATTAAAACAGTTTTTCTCAAAAGTATCTTTCAATCTTTGTGAAGCTTTAGGCAAAAATAGGAAACACTTCACTTAAGCAATTTTCTTAACCTCTACAAGTCCACAAATGACACAAATGTTAGACTAGCTTGGCAAGCATCATACAATTACATGAATTACAAAACGTTTAAAAAGTGTTTCCTTAAACCTGTACAGCTTAATGATACTTACCTGGAAGGCAAAGTCAAATGAATATCAGATCTAAACATCCCTTAGAGATAGCTAATGCAAACAATTTTCTAAGTTTTAATTTGGTTTCTAAAATTTCCCATTCAAGGAGAAACCACACTGGCCAATTTCAAATCTAGTTCACAGAGCAGTTACAGGTCTTTTTAATATTAGTATCAATAGATCCTTGACATCTAATCAAGTTTTAACTATATGTAAGCCATACCAAGGACCATAATGTGTACCATGTTGTAGTTTTCACCGAGTTACATCTAAATCATTCAAAACATGAGGCAGAACTGTGATAGTGAGAGTGCCTATAACTGCTCAGCAACCTGTATCTCAAGGTGGTGTGTTTTCCTTTCCAACATAACTAACAAATTGGGCCAATGGACATGTTTCTTTGTGAGTAATGTTTCCTCAAAAGAAAGAGAACTGCTATGCTGGTGATTAAAAAAGTGAAGAGGACTAGGAAATTGTTTATTTGAGCAACAGAATTCTCTTTAATAATTTAAAATATGGGGCAGCTAAATGACATAGAATCAATTGTTATAGAATCAGTAAAGATCTGAAAGAGGCCCATTTTTTTTCATTCATTCTTTTTATTTGTGATGGATGACTACTACAAGTTATAGTAATATTCTATTATTTGAAGCTTTAGAAGTGGAAAGTATCTCTATAAATATCTGGGTCTCTTGTAATTAGTTTTTCAGGCTTAAATTAACTATATATAAGTTTAAATAGAATGAGCCAGTTAAATCTCTGGGCTTTACCATCTCAGGGTCAAGATTTCAAATTTATAGGCCTAAGAGAATAAGTTTTGAGGGTAGTACTTTTAGGCAGACCTTACTATGACAGGTAAACACCCATGTATATCTAATTTTCAGCATAAATGAATACACTTTAATGTAAATGTTTATGCTGCAAATAGGAAATATTACCTCTTTGAAATGTGACATCCAGTTTGCCAAGGTAAGGTGGGAGTTCCTTCAAAAGATATTGAAAAAATGTTAGCTCTCAAAAAATAAAAAGTATTTCAGTGTCAATTAAGACACAGATTTACTTCTTTAAAAAATACAAGAACAAAATACTACGAATGTTTAGATAGTACACCCTTTAGGAGGACATCCCCAACAATCAATCACATAGTTATTTACTTTCACAACCTAAAAGAAATCTGTACTATTTAATATGGACCTTTTCTCAGTAATAAATATACAAAGATCAGTAGATAAATGTCAAGAACAGACAATTCAAAGAAAAAAAAAGAGAAAAATGACTAACAATCATGTAGAAAAATCTTTAAAGTCACAAATAACCAAATAAATGCTAATTAAGGTTTAATGGAGCAAATCAGGACATTTTGGGTATAATTAATGCCCAATATTGATACATGTACAGCAAAATGGGAATTCTTCTAACACCAGATTTTAGAACTCTTTTAAACACTTAAAAAGCAAGCTGGCATAGAGAATACAGCCAATATTGTAATAACTTCGTGTGGTAACAAATGGTATCTACACTTATCATGGTGAGCATTTCATAATGTATATAAATGTTGAATCACTATGTTGTACACCTGAAACTAATATTATATGTTAATTATACTTCAATAAAAAATTGGGGGGAAAAAAGTAAGCTGGTTAATAGCAACTTTCAATATATATTAAGATACTATGATATTCTTAACCTTTTCCCTAATAATTTCTCTGCTGTGATTAGTTAAGGGAAAATTTTTTTTAAATACAGACATAACTTTATCTCTTTTTTAAATTTATTTATTTTTATTAAGGTATCATTAATATACACTCTTATGAAGGTTTCATAAGAAAAACAATGTGGTCACTACATTCATCCTTATTGTCGAGTCCCCCCTCATACCCCAATGCAGTCAGTGTCCATCAGTGTAGTAAGGTGCCACAGAGTTCCTACTTGTCTTCTCTGGGCTACACTGTCTTCCCCATGACCCCACACACCCCATGTGCACTAGAGATAACTTTATCTTTTAATAAATATCTTTATATGTTTGCTTTTATAAATATATATATTTTAAATAACTTTATATAACCATCTAAATATAGAGAAAGCTTTATCTATATGCATAAAGATGTTCAGTGCAGTGTTATCTATAATGATGAAAACTTAGAACTAATTCAAATGTACAACAATAGAGGAATGACTAAAAATAACTATATCCATTCAATGGAATACCTACAGTAATCTGAAATATTTATGAAAAATAAGCATGGATCTAAAAATGGCTAACTACTGTACAACATTAATTATATGACATTCTGAAAAAGGTAAAACTATGGAGACAATAAAAAGATCAGTGGTTGTAGGGGTTAGCAGGGCAGGGAGGATGAAAAGGCAGAGCACAGATGATTTTTAGGGCAGTGCAGCCATTCTGTATGACACTACAGTAATGGATACAGAGCCTATGGAATGTACAACACCAAGAGTGAACCCTAATGTAAACTATGGGTGACTTCATGTGATGATAACGTAACAGTGTAGGTCATTAGTTATAATAAATATACCATTTTGGTACAGAATATTGATAGTGGGGGAAGGCTGTGCCTGAATGTGGTCAGAGAGTATGTGGGAATCCTCTATACTTTCTGAACTTTACTGCGAACCTGTAGCTGCTCTAAAAACTAAAGTCAGTTGAAAAAAAAAAAAAAGCACAGAGAAATGTATATTGTGCCATAGTGTTAAGGCATTTAAAAATACAATATACATAATATACAGTAGAATCACAACTATGTAAAAAACATACAGGGTGTACATACAGATTTTGTTAACATAAGTTTTCTTTAGGTGGTAAAATTAGGCATTATTTTTCCTTCCATTTATCAGTTATTATAATAGCATGTAAACTACTAAAATCAGATTTTTAAAGGGTTCTTTTCTATCCTTGAAGACTAAAACTAATTAATATATTTATTCCGAATCCAATAAATTGCAGAATACTTCAAGCAAGTTGAACTCTAGTGGTCTTATATTTGAGGAATTTGGTGATTTTCTTAAAATACTTAACAAAAATAAGTCTATAGATATATGAAGGGAGTACAAAGCCTCAGTGGAAATCAGAATAGTTTTTAAAATTTCCTTTGACATTTGTTATTTAATTACTATAATATTTTTATTATTTATTGAAGCATTATCTGGCATTATGTGTTTTAAAAATCTTACAGGTCCTAATATCTATTAGTTTATCATGCATTTTTTACTTACACAGTACTTGAGATCAGAGATGTTTACATTGACCCCAGTTGATCTCTTCAGATTCTCATCATGAGACACTACAACCTGTTCATCTTTCGTGATATGGCAGTCCAATTCCAGCATATCAGTTCCAATTGTAACTGCGCTGAAGAAATACAAAGAAGAGTAATGACTGAAACTTCAGTGAACATTTAAGTTACATGCATCAGATGTAAAGATTCAGAGTTACAAATCAAAAAGCAAAAAATGCCATAATACTAAAATTTCTCAACATTGTCAACTATTGTGATCTATCTATTGATGTGAAAATATCCTAAGTGAATTTAGAATAAAATAATCATTTTCCGCCTTTCCATAACCAGCTATCCTTATTTCAGTCAATCCAATAAAATGGAAAGAACACTGGACCAGAAGTTAAAGAGATCTGGATGCCAATGCCTGCTTTGCTGCAAACTTGCTATATAACTTTAGGCAAGTAAATGCCCTTCTTTGGGCCTACATTTCCACATCTATAAAGTGAAAGGATTAAAGAACAAGAAAAGAATGCCAGCTTTTGCCACTTTAATTCTAGATAGGATTAGAAAATTCTAGCCAGATCAATTAACCAAGAAAAAAATAGGGCATGCAAATTGGACAGGAAGAAGTAAAATTCTCTGTTTACAGATGACATGATCTTATGTGTAGAAATCTTAAAGATTACACACAAACTGTTATGACTAATAAACTCAGTAAAGTTGAAGAATACAAAATCAACACAATACAAAATCAAAACAGTTGTGTTTCTATACACTAACAATGAATAATCTGAAGAGAAAATCAAACAATTCCTTTAGAACAGAATCAAAAGAATTAAAAAAAACTCAGGAATTAATCAGGAAGTAAAAAACGTATACAATTAAAAACTACAAAACATTGCTTAAAGAAATTAGAGAAGATATACATAAGTTAAAAGACATTCCATGTTCATAGCTTGGAACACTTAATATTGTTAAGATGTAAATAGTACATTGGCCTACAGATTCAATGCAGTTCCTATCAAGATCCTAATGATGGTTTTTGCAAAAGTAGAAAAGTCCATCATAAAATTCATATGGAATCTCAAGGAACCCCAAATGGTCAGATACAATCTTGAAAAAGAAGAACAAATTTGGAAGACTCATAGTTTCTGACTTCAAAAGTTGCTGCAAAGCTACAGTAACCAAAACAATATGGTACTGGCATAAAGACAGACACACAGACCAATGCAATAGAATAGAGAGTCCAGAAACAAAACCTCACATACATGGTCAAATGATTTTGACAACAGTGCAAAACCATTCAATGGGGAAAGGATGGTCTTTTCAACAAATGGTGCTGGGAAAACTGGTTATCCACATGTAAATGAATGAATTTGGATTCTTACCTAACACCCTATCCAAAAATAAACTCAAAATTGATCAAAGACCTTACCATAGACCTAAAATGAAAAATCTCTTAGGAGAAAATATACAAGAAAAGTTACATGACATTGGATTTGGCAATGATTTCTTAGATATGACACCAAAAGTACAGGAACAAAAGATAAAATAGACAAATTGTACTTCACCAAAATTAAAAACTTTTATACATCAAAGGACACTATCAACAGAGTAAAAAAGCAATTAACAGAATAGGAGAAAATATTTGCAAATCATCTATCTGATATTAGTATCCACAATCATAAAGAACTCCTGAAACTCAAGAACAAAAGAAATGACCCAATTCAAAATGAGCAAAAGACTTGAATAAACATTTCTCCAAAGATGTGCCAATAAGCACGAAAATATGCTCAATATCACTAATCATTAGGGAATTGCAATCAAAATCACAACAAGATACCACTTCATACACATTTGGATGGTTATTATAAAAAAGAAGATGTAGAAGAGGTGGAAAAGGAAGAAGAGGAGGAGGGAAAAGAGAGACACACACAAAGAATGAAAGAAAGAAAGAAAAGAAAAAGGGAAACACAAGTATTGGTCAGGATGTGGAGAAATGGGAACATTTGTGTGTTATTGGTGGGAATGTAAAATGATGCATCCACTGTGGAAAACAATATGGCACTTCCTTAAAAAAAAAATTAAACATAGATTTACCATATGATCCAGCACTTCTACTTCTGGATACATACAGTAAAGAATGGAAGCACGGACTCCTAGAGATACTTGAACATATGAACATTGTCCATATTCACAGAAGCATTATTCATAGTAGCCAAAGGCAGGAAGCAATCAAAATGTTTATCAACTGATGAATGAATAAACAAAATTTGATAGACACATACAATGAAATATTATTCAGCCTTAAAAAGAAAGGAAATTCTGATATATGCCACAACATGGATGAACCTTTGAGACATTATGCTAGGTTAAACAAGCCAAAAAAGAGTGAAAATATTTAATTATTCCACTTATATATAGGTACACAGAATAGTCAAATCAAAAGACAGGAAGTAGAATGGTGGTTAGCAGGGCCTGGAGGAAAGGGTTCAGGCAATTATTGCTTAATGGGTTCAGAGTTTCAGTATGGGACAATGAAAAAATTCTGGAGGTGAATAGTGATAATAGTTGCATAAAAATGTGAACTACACTACTGAACTATACACTTAAAAAGGGTTAAAATGGTAAATTTTATGTATGTTACCATGATAAAACAAACTTTTAAAATTTTTTTAAAAAGAAAGGATTAATCTGACTATCAGAATAGTCAAATTAAAAGACAGGAAGTAGAATGGTGGGGGCCTGGGGGGGAAGCGTTCAGGCAGTTATTCCTTAATGGATCCAGTTTTGGTAGGGGACAATGAAAAAATTCCAGACATAAATAGTGATGATAGTTGGATAAAAATGCAAATGTATTTAATACTACTGAAAAATATATTTAAAATGGTAAATTTTGTTATGTATTTAACTATGATAAAAAAAAAAGGATTAGACCAGATAATCTCTAAGGTTCCTTTCACCTCTAAGATCCTACGACTTTTAGGGAGGGTGTACCACAGTAGTTAAAAGCACAAAGACTGGGGGAAAAAAGGGGTGCAAATATGTGAGGTGATGGATGTGTTAATTAACTCAATGGTGGGAATCCTTTCACAATATATACACATACCAAATCACCACATTGTACACTTTAAATATAATTTGTCAATTATACCTCAATAAAGTTGTGGTGGGGAGGGGGAAGAGCACAGACACTGAAGCCTGCATTCAAATCCTGCTCATCCACTTACTTGGGCAAGTTATTTAGCTTCTTTATCCTTCAGTTTCCTTATTTGCAAAACAGTTGATAATACTAGCTCTCCACACTTCCTCTCCACTTTGTACTTTATACTCCAAGCGGCCCCATGCTCTCTCCCTACTTTCTCTGCCTGAAATGTCTTTCACAGAGAAACAATACACAATAATAGATACAAACTTCAACAGGCACTTCACAAATGATTGTGGATTTCCAAATGGCCATTAAGAATATGAAGTCAACATCAATATTCAATTAGAGAAATGTAAATTAAAACCACAATGAGGGAGCACTACATACCCATACAAATAGCTAAAATTAAAAGGACTGACCAATTAGCAAGACAGTGGAGCAATTGGAACTCTCTTACATGCATGGTATGCGAGTAAATTGATACAATCACTTTGGAAGAGATGACTATTCAACTACCCTAGGACCCAGCAATTCCACTTCTGCTAAGTATATTATCTCAGAGACATGAATGCTTTGGCCATTAAAAAACATGTTCATTACAGATGAATCTTGCACATAAACTGAAAGAAAGCAAGAGAAAAAAGGGTAAATACTGGATGATTACATTATGTTATCAGGAACAGGCAAAATCAATCAAAATAGAAATGAAAATAATGGTTTTCTAGGGGCAAGGAATGTGGACCGTGAAAGGACATAAGAGTGCCTTCAGGGGTGTTCTATATCTTTCTCTGGGGGTGGTTACACAGATGTATACATAGGTTAAAAGTCACTGGGCTGCACATTTAAGATTTGTGCATACTGCTGAATGTATACTATATACACCACAGTAACAAGTTTTTTTAAAAGTCTTTCTTCCTTCCCTTACCTGCTAACTCTTCCTTGTCCTTCAGGTCTAAGCTTAGAAACCTCCTCTTCAGAATACCTTCCTTAATCCTCCCAAACTGGATTAGGTCACCAATTTACATAGAGCATTGATTGCCAAATCGCCAGGACTTCTTATAACACCTTGTTTATCATAGTACTTACTGTACAGTACATGCTGTTATGAAGGTATTTATCTAACCCTTACTTGCCCAGGAGCTCTTAGGAAAGGGTTTGTGAACCATATCTTGTTTACTATTATATTCCTAGTGCTTAGGCACAGGGCCTTGTACTGCAGGTACTCCATAGTATTTGTTAAATACTGAATTAATGAATAAAAAAGAGACAGCCCTCTGTATATGTAAAATGCCTCCATAGCACCTTATGAATCAATTACCACAGATAACATTTCAAGATGAAGAAAAAGTAAACATGGGTGGAGCAAGGAGAAAGTCGGAGAGAAGGTTCTTTCTCAAATTCAGGAATGGAAAGAGTAAGAGCTGGGGTGAGCAGAGTAGGATTAGAAAATATAAAAATAGATAATTTACAGTTTGTATAATGTATTCTCATGCCCTTAGATTGTTTATCCATATAATAGTGGATCCATATAAGGTCATGTCTCTACAACTAGATATTAAATTCCTAGACAGGAAAGGCCTATGTCTGTTCCATATTTTCTAATGTTCATGATGTTAGGTATATTGTGGGTATTAAACACATTTCTAAATGAGTGGAATGAAACCATGTTTTAGTTATAAACATCTATTAACACTTTAAATTTTAATGATCATCCAATTGGTACCTACATGTTTATCCATAATGATCCGTATCCACAGTACTATGCTTCAAAGAATCAAGTATTCACATGGAATGGCATTGCTGAATGAATAAAAAATAAATATAGAAGATCCCACTGATGTAAATACAGTTTATATGTAATTTTTTAAAAGACTAGAAAGATATAGGCCAAATCATTACAGTTGTTATTTCTCGTAAGTGGTGTTTCAAGGAATGGAGTTGGAGATTTGAGCAGGCCGATTTTTTTACTTCACATAAATTATTTGAATTATTTGAATCTTTAGAAAAGAAACTTTTATAATAGAGAAATAAGGATACTTCCATTATGAATATGTTTTTCTAAAATACAACATTTTGGATACTAAGTTAACCACCATCGACAGAATGAATTAGAGCAGGTATTTAAGAAAATTGAATATCCTTTTAAATACATAAACACTCATGATTCTTATTCTGCCTGTGAATCTTCTGAATTGGGTGAATATATCTTCTGTTTTATACTTAAACTTAAAACACAGAATATACAAATATTATATATCAATTAAAGAATAAATTTTTTGGCAATTAAGTAAAAATTTCTTAATGTTTCTCAAAAATGAGTGGTAACTCATTTGGTTAAAAAAAGAAAGAATGAGGTTGGAAACACAAGCATCCAATGATGGGACCAGATGATTTTTTAAATTTTAGTATTAATTTTATTTTTAATATACAACTCAAATGTTTATCTGCCATGTATTGTCTGGAATATTTTACCTATATTAAATAACTCAATACCCATAATAACTCTAGGATGTAGTGCTATTAATATTTATTTTTTCCAATGAAAAACATGTTTTTATTTCCCCTTCATTTTTAAAGGATATTTTTGCTGGACATTGAATTCTGTATTGGCTTTTTTTTTTTCTTTTAGCACAGTAAAGGTGCTATTGTATTATCTTCTGGCTTGCTTTTTTTTTTTTTTACATAAAGTCTGTGATAATTTTTATATTTGTTCCTTTGCATGCATTGTCTTTTTTTCCTTTGTGCTTAAGATTTCAGATGATTTTTTAAGATCCTTGGCCATCCAGATCTAATGATTAAAAAATGATGCAGCCTTTGGGGCCGACCATGTCCCCAGGGTCTCTTACTTTGCCTGCTTCAGGTGATCCCCCCCATCAGCATCCCATCCCAAAACACCCAATGGTCACTTGCTGCTTTGTGCCAAAGTCTTATATTGCTCCCTGACTCCTCCTTAAGTAGCCCTTCCCTCCAATGTGCTGATTACTACTGTTGTTAGAGGAAAACAAACCTGGCTCCTTAAGGCAATTCTTACTAAGATGTAAATAATTAAGTGGTTAACTTTGTGTTCTCTTCTAAAGGATATCCACCTTCACAAGAGACTATCTGTTTGCCAATTGTGTGTTTTGCAGAACCACAAGTGTGACAAATAAAATCCAAAAAGAAATAAGCAAACAAAAACAGTTTCTATGTTGGTAGAATTATTTTTCTGTTATTTTTAATATTCCCTAAATATTGTTGTTATACTGTGTTTTATTTAAAAATATATAACTGTAAGCAACATATGTAGCCAGCACACACTTTTGAAATAAAATTCAAAGATTCTTTGTATAATTTAAAAAATTTGATAATACTGACTTTTGGTCACATGTATATCTTTCTTTTTCTTTTCTCTTATTGTTTTGTATGAGTGTGTGAAGGGAGGATAAGAGCAAGGATTATCCATATTTTCCTGTATTAAAAAAAATTACACATATTGCCTAAGAAATCTTTCTAAGTATGAAGTTTGCCTTTAGCTGAAATGTTGGCTATTTTTAGAAATATTTAGGAATTATATGAAAAATATTTTCTATTTACTCTATGCTTATCTCTTATTAACAAGCTAAAAAGTAAACATTTAGAGCAATAGTAAGTACATCTAGGACAATTTGTAAATCATCCTAATAGAATTATCCCAAATTTGATACACAAATAGCTAGTACATAGCAAGAAACAAAGATTTTTATCACTTTAGCCTTCAAGATTTTCCATAAAGTTATGCATCTACTTCACTGAAGCACCTGGTATTTATAGCTGAATTCCAATAAGCTGATGACAAACACAGAAAAAAAAAACTAGAGAAGCCAAGGCTTCAACATTTCCGAAGAGAAAGAAATAAAAACACTAGCTCTAAAAGATGATGTGAAGTTACTTGAAACTCCACAGAATAATTATTTACAACAGACCCTAAGTTAAGGAATTTATTTGAATCTCACTTACACCTCACAACGTTGAGGTTGTATTGTTATTCCGTTTCATAGATGAGATAATTGGTATTGTATTAATTAGATATTCTAAAAAATTTATCATGAGAACCAGGTCACTGATTAATTACTTTGACTGTCTGCCAACTTACACTTCCAGCTATTGCTAAAACAATTTGTTTCTTTCTCTTACCATTCATGTTAATACCACAGGGATCAAATTATCCTATGGGTATTTACAAAGGCGGCCTGGTTTAATAACCTAGTTTTATTAGCTCCTAAGAACCAGATTTTACATACTCAAGGGCTTAGTGTCTCTCTCCATGTGTGTGTGTGTGTGTTACAATTCCTTGGTTTCTGGTTCTATGCTTATTATGGATGGAGTTCTGTCTCCTTCATCTGTCTTTTGCTAATATTCTGCTTTGTTCTTGAGTGCCCCATTCCATATGTAATTTAGTAAACAACTAATTGAGATCCTATTAGCACTGCAGTTAGGTGTTAGGAATTGAGAGCTCAATAAGGAAAGATTCTCGCTCCAAGGAATCACAGGAGAGCTATATTCATAACCTAAGGTGATCGTGAAAGCATTTTATAACACATTTCAGGACTCTTCATAAATTGTGAGATGCAATTATTTCTCTTCGTCAGTCCTGATTACTTCTTTAGCCCCACTATAATACAATGAATTAATTTTCCATACATTCTTAAGGTTCGTTCCATTTCTTAGACATACCTTGTCCACATACAGTCACATCTTAATCTGAAACATTTCACATTTTTAAAATAGCTTCCTTCCTTCTCTCCAAATGATAGCTCTATTAATCCTGGTATCATTACAGTTTTCTGGATAATCTTAACCAGGCTTCCCACACAACTATTTACAATTTCTCTAATATCTTCTTGCCTTCACTTCCCCATCATAATATATACACTTTAGGAATAATAAATACAATTAAAACCTATTTATGTATAAATATGTACATAAATAAGATCTAAGTTTTAGCTGCTGGTTATATTTTTACTCTCTTTCCCCCCACTACCTATCCTATTAAGGATATACCATAATTAAGCACAGTGTCTGTCTTCTGCCAATTAGGTATTATAAGTATCCGTCTAATATATGGTACCTTGAAAATAGATGTTTAAAACAATGTTTCCTTATTGTTCATGAAGCAGGTATGATAAAAAAAAAAACCTTCTAAATGTCCTATCAGTTACAGGAATAGTAGGATATTTGTAAATGAAAAGAAACTACAACAAAAAAGTACTTACTGAGAGCAAGAGCACTGATGCTTAAGATAAAACAAAAAATAAAACCATCACCATGAACAACGACAAATTTTAAAAAGAGGTTAAAATCAAAGCCTATTTCAGTTTTATATAAATTTCAAAGGCAATTAACAAGCAGCTTTACAAATAAATACATCCAATAAGCACAATATCACGGGAAGAGCTGCTTTCTTTTTCTAATGTGCCAGAAAAATCTCCAAAAAACTGATATAGAAATCTACCACATGATAGTTAAAGAAAGCTGTGGCACTTTTCAATAGTTACTGCTTGAACAAAACAATAAAAAAGCTGCTGAAGATGGGAAATGTATCTAGCAAGTAAAAACTGTCTAAATTCAATACTCAAAGAATATCTTACAGTTTTCAGAGGGTCAAAATCTTCAAAGATAAAAATATTTATGTCCTATCCTTAGAAATAACTTTATAATAATGTAGCATCCTTAGAAAGTCTATTATACAATCCAATGTTTCAATTTCAAAAACAAGGGTAGTTGGTAAAAATCTAACAAAAATATGGAAAAACTTGCAAAATAATATGCTTTAAACACAAAAAATGCTAAAATCAAAGTTATGAGCAGTTTTTCCCCAAGTATTATATATATCACTACATCCCAGGCAACAAATATTTGATAAGTGATAGCTGAGTGGGGGGTGTGCACGTATGCATGTCTCAGTGGAAATTGTACACATAGAATTTTATATAGAGAGATACATATATAGCTACAGCTAACTGGCTAGCTATATAATATCAATAGAGAAGATAATTTAAATTAAAATATTGTTTCACAGAGTGTGACAGGAGGAAAGATTTACATTTAAGAGTCTAAGAGACTTGAGATAATAGTCAAAAGACACATAGTATAGAACAGGAAGAGTAAGCAATGACAAATACAAGAGGATGGGGTTTAGATGAAACTAGAATATGTGGAAGCAGCGCCCTGGGACCTGGTAAAATAATCTCTAAGGTGTCTTTGAATGACAAGAAGCAGAACAAAAACTTAGGCCAAATTATCCTGATTTCTTAACCCCAATTAATTATATATATAAAAATGGCTCAAAAATTATTAAGAAAACTTTTCTTACTAAATATGGATAAGAGTATCTTTCATGGGGTTTAATTTTTCACATTCCCTGTCTTATTTTTCAGGGAAAAGAAACTGTTCTCACCATTACTACAGCCTGATGATAATCATTTATTTTAAGTCAACGACCAAGGTGTCAATCAGCTTTCATTTCTGTCTCTCCTGCTGCTTCTCTGTGAGGTACTCTTGACATCTCTATAAAATACGAATAATTTAAAAATTGAAAAAAAAAATCTACCGTATTCAAAAGAATAATAAGATCAACACTCATATAAGGCTTCAAAGAAGGAAGACCAGATTACAGGTTCAGGTTCTGTAGAAGAATTATTGGGTAAACACAGTCCTATTCATAAGCAGTGGCCAATGTAAGAGTTGTTTCATTTTCTCCTTTTCTCTTTCTCTCTGAAACTAATTAGCATTACACACAGTATGTTCCTTGTTACAAACGCCTTCTTTCAGCTTTGGAACTATAGTATCTTTTGATTACCCACAACTCTGGTCTAGTTTTTTAGTTATGCAGAAGCCAAACACTCTTTGTAACACTTCAGACTAACTGAATAAAAAAAGGGATTTTAATAAAATAGAAACAACTACCACAATTGGATGCTACATGTACACTATCTTCACTTTGTGAATCATCATCAATTCAGAGATAAAGTGTAAAAGAAAAGAATATAGTTTTATATACTTACTGCTGAAAAGCTGCCATTGTATTCTCCAAATTTTCGCCAGCACCTGTGAAAACATTACATTTAAACTTCATGTATTTAGCTAATTTGAACATTTTACTTTTGCAGAAATTCATTCCAATAAGATACAGCTAGTGAATTTTGATGTTTGTATACTATGTAGACATTACAGTGCAAATGTTTTAAAGAGTGTAGTGGTATTTTGAATTGTTTTTTAGCCCCACCAGGAAGAATCAAAGATTGAAACATGGCCACAGCAACGCAGGAGGGTTAGAAGAACCTAACCATGATTTTAAGCTGTAGTATCTGTTTGTCACAGGAAAGACAAAGGAGGACTGTGTATATATATGTATATATACACCTCCTCAGGCACAGTTATAAATCATCTTTCCTCTGTATCCCCATAGTATCTTATGCACCTCTCTCCTACAGCATTTATCATATTATAGCATAAATTACTTCCTGTCTCTTGCCTCCCTTTTCCATGTATTACTAAAAGAAATAACTATTTTAATCACCTTGGCTGAATGCAGTATAGGGTAGTACTTGAGGGTGGGACTCTGGAGTTAGGATTTCTGCTCTCAAATCTATCTGATATTTGTGTGACCTTGAGAAAGTTACTAACCTCTCTGAGGCGGAGATTCCTTATCTATAAGAATGAGGGTAATGATGACCCCATCGCATGGGATTGGTATAATTAAATGAATTAACATGTCAAGTGCCAGAAGTTTGAAAAATGGTAGGTGTTCACTTGATATGTTTGAACTTAGGGTACATTTTACAATGGATGGTGTGTAACAGTTTAATTGGCAAGAATTCCTCATTCTCAGTACTACATAAAAATTGTGCATCTTATAACTAATGGCATTAGATTCAATGAAATAGCGAATATTCAGTAAAAATAAAGGATTATTGCTATTACTACTACTGTTGCCATTATTATAGTAACTGACACTTGGGGAATGTCCATTGACTGAAATAATAAATAATATTGTAATGACAAAAAGAACACATAAATACTAATTATCTAACATTATATACTAGGTGGAATCAATTAGCATAACATGCTAGCCTTAAGGTTTTTAGTATTTTAAAACTAAAAGATTTCAGTATTACCAAATAATTAATGGAATGGATAGGAATGGAAATACTTTCCCAAATATTTAGGAAAAACAGCCAATTTCTTCTTAACAAAAAGAGGCACTTTAAATTTATGATACTGTTCAAGTATCAGCATTAAAATGTATTATATATAATACCATCTGAACCTATTTGTAAGAGTATCAAATTTTTCTCCTTTTATATTATTAGATCATATTTTTATGAAAATATAATTAATAATCAACTGAAACACAAGGTATGAAAAGATGAATATATTAATCTAATGATCTAACGTTCCACCAGTTTAACAGACAGAAAGGGATACACATGTAAAAAAAGCTACTTTTATGTTCACATTAGTTCCTAGAGTTGATGTACAACAGAAAACAGATGACGTAAATATGGAGACTATAGTTTTTCAGAAGTGCTCTTCTGAGGTTAAATGACTTTTTAAAATTTAGTTAGTACTTATTTTAGTCAAAAACTATGAAAATATGTTCTACTCAGATAACCAATATTCAAGAACAAATCACTCTATCCAATATCCACAATATCCAAAAAGACAAGAGTACTAAAATAGTTATCAGTAGGTTAAGTTAAACTACTGACTGCTTATTGTACTAAAATACAAGGAAATTAAAAGTATACAGAAGCCAGCTTGAAGGAACTCCCACTGGCCAACCCTGGGACAATGTTAGCATCAAAATGACAGTAATAGATCTTAAACCATTGAATAGGAAATTATGAGTCCATTTTAATAAATATATTCAAAGTTTTATGAGGAATGGAGTATACAGTTTCAAAGTACCTCCCTACAAAAACACTTACTAATTACAAAGAGAAAAATAATACCAATGAAAAAGTCTGGCAAACATCACATTCACCAAGTGACCAAAGTCAACATCATTAGCTCCTTCAAGTTGACTTCTATGTCATTTTAATTTCCTTGCTTTTTGGTACAAGAAGCAGTAAGTAGGAGTTTAATTTAGAAGGTTAAATGAGAATAGATTCAAGATGGCGGCATGAGAGGTGAGACAGAGAACTTCTCCCAAAACCACAGATAGTGAGAAAATATAGTGAATACAACTAACCCTAAAACAGCAACAGGAAAGAAGGCTGCACCAGATTGCATACAGACCTCATGAACAGAGCAGACCTCACAAAACAGGGTAACGTATAAAAGCCTTGATCTGGCGGGACCCAAGACCTTCCCCCACCCCAGCTCACCAGCAGGAGGAACAGAAACGGAGCAGGGGAGGGGGTGGAATCCTGGAACTGCTGAACACCTAGCCCTGGAGATCTGCTTTGTGAGCAGAAATGTACATTGTGTGGTGCTCTGGAGGATGAGGAGCTGGGACAGGCGGAGTGCTGGAGAGACAGATTACAGCCATTTGTGGAGGATGGGATCCACACCTGGACGCTCTGAGACAAGGGAAAGGCAGGCAGTCTGACAGGCTTCCTAGCAGCAAGAGGGTAGCTGAAGGCGCGAGGTTTGCACGGAGCTTGCTGCATGGGAGAACAGATAGGCGACAAGGTTGTCTGGACGCACTCTGCCCAGCAGACTGGGAAATTTGGGGGAGCTTCAGGTACTCCACCCCCGTGACTGGCTACTCAGCTCCAAGGCCCCCCACTGTGATACACATCCTGCTGAGCCTTCCTCCTGGCCTGACAGCACCGGCTCGCAAACCAGCAGTCACTGCTATGGCATCAGGCCAACCAGAGAGAGGCCCACCTACAACAGCTAGAGACACAGAGCATAGAGGCTTACACCTGTGTGCTCCGCCCACTGGCTGTGATACTGGAGAGAGGCAGGGCAGACAGGAGTCAGGAAACAGATCTTTCTTCCCCCCAGGCACCAGCTCGGCCCCGCTACAACCCCCGACCTCACTCTAGGGGCTGAGCAACTCCAGACACTGGAGCTTCTGGGCAATAGAGGGCACCACACAGAAATATGAAACGTCAAAAGAACATGGTACAGACCAAATCTCACAAACCCCAGAAAAAGGGCCAAATGAAACTGAACTCACCAATGTTCCTGAGAGTTCAAAATAAAAATCATAAACATGCTTATGGATGTACAGAAAAATATTCAAAAACTCAGGAACGAATTTAAGATGGAGATTCAATCATTAAAAATTCCATATCTGAAATGAAACATACTATGGAGGGATTTAAAAGCAGGTTAGATGTAGTAGAAGAGATGGTAAATGGAATAGAAATTAGAGAAGAGGAATACAAAGAAGCTGAGGCACAGAGAGAAAAAAGAACATCTAAGAATGAAAGAATATTGAGAGAACAGTGTGACCAATCCAAACGGAACAATATTCACAAAATAGGGTTACAAGAGTAAAAAGAAGAGAGAAAAAGGGATAGAAAGTGTCATTGAGGGGGTAATTGCTGAAAACTTCCCCAATCTGGGGAAGGAGATAGTCCCTCAAGCCATGGAGGTGCACAGATCTCCCAACACAAGGGACCCAAGGAAGATGACATCAAGACATATAATAATTAAAATGGCAAAGATCAGAGATGAAGACAGACTTTTAAAAGCAGCTAGAGAGAGAAAAAGATCATAACAAAGGAAAACCCATCAGTCTATCATCAGATTTCTTAACAGAAATCTTACAGGGCAGAAGGGAGTGGCATGATATATTTAATGCAATGAAGCACAACAGCCTTGAACCAAGAATACTTTACCCAGCAAGGTTATCATTTAAATTTGAAGGAGGGATTAAACAATTTTCAGATAAGCAAAAGCTGAATTTACCTCCCACAAACCACTTCTACAGTGCATTTTGGAGGGACTCCTATAGATGGAAGTATTCCTAAGACTAAATAGATGTCACCCAAGAGATAGACAAAGAGTACAGAATATGATTCATAACATACAAATAATGGAGGAGGAAGAAAAAGGAGGAAAAAAAAAGAATCTTTAGGTTGTGTTTGTAATAGCATAGAAGTGAATTAAATTAGACTGTTAGATAGTAAGGGAATTACACTTGAACCTTTGGTAACCACCAATGTAAAGCCTGCAATGGCAATAAGTACATACCTATTGATAATCACCATAAATGTAAATAGTCTGAATGCACGAATCAAAAGACATAGAGTCACTGAATGGATAAAGAAACAAGACCCAGGTATATGCTGCCTACAAGAGACTCACTTCAAACCCAAAGACATACACAGACTGAAAGTAAAGGGATGAAAAAGATATTTCATGCAACTAATGGGGAGAAGAAAGCAGGAGTTGCAGTACTTGTATCAGACAAAATAGACTTCAAAACAAAGAAAGTAATGAGAGACAAAGAAGGACATTACATAATGATAAAGGGGGCTGTCCAACAAGAGAATATAACCATTATAAACATAGATGCAACCAACATAGGATCACCTACATATGTGAAACAAGTACTAACAGAATTAAAGGGGGAAATAGAATGCAATGCATTCATTTTGGGAGACTTCCACATGCCACTCACTCCAAAGGACAAATCAACCAGGCATAAAATAAATAAAGAGACAGAGGCACTGAACGTATTAGAACAGATGGACCTAACAGACATCTACAGAACACTCCATCCAAAAGCAACAGGATACACATTCTTCTCAAGTGGACATGGAACATTTTCAAGAATAGATCATATACTAGGCCACGAAAAGAACCTCAGTAAATTAAAAAAGATTGAAATTGTACCAACCAGCTTCACAAAGGTATGAAACTAGAAATAAAATCCTCAAAGAAAATGAAAAAGCCCACAAACACACAGAGGCTTAATAACATGCTCCTAAATAATCAATGGATCAATGACCAAATAAAAACAGAGATCAAGCAATATATGGAGACAAATGACAACAATAATTCAACACCGCAAAATCTGTTGGATGCAGTGAAGGCTGTGATAAGAGGGAAATATATTGCAATACAGGCCTACCTCAGGAAAGAAGAACAATCCCAAATTAACAGCCTAAATGCACAATTAATGAAACTAGAAAAGGAAGAACAAATGAGGCCCAAAGTCAGTAGAAGGAGGGACATCATAAATATTAAAGTAGAAATAAATAAAATTGAGAAGAATAAAACAATAGAATCAATGAAAGCAGGAGCTAGTTCTTTGAGAAAATAAAGTAGATAAACCCTTAGCCAGACTTATTAAGAAAAAAAGAGATTCTACACACATAAACAGAATCAGAAATGAGAAAGGAAAAATCACTATGGACACCACAGAAATACAAAGAATTATGAGAGAATACTATGAAAAATTATATGCTAACAAACTGGATAACCTAGAAGAAATGGACAACTTTCTAGAAAAATACATCCTTCCAATGCTGACCCAGGAAGAAACCGAAAATCTGAATAGACCGATTGCCAGCAAAGAAATAAAATTGGTAATCAAAAACTACCTAAGAACAAAACTCCTGTACCAGATAGTTTCACTGCTGAATTTTATCAAACATTTAGTGAAGACCTAATATTCATCCTCCTTTAAGTTTTCCAAAAAGTAGAAAAGGAGGGAATACTCCCAAACTCATTCTTAGGCCAATATCACTCTAATACCAAAACCAGACAAAGACACGACAAAAAAAGAAAATTACAGACCAATATCCCTGATGAACATAGATGCAAAAATACTCAACAAAATATTGGCAAACCAAAAATACATCAAAAAGATCATCCACCATGATCAACTGGGATTCATCCCAGGGATGCAAGGATGGTACAACATTAAAAAATCCATCAACATCATCCACTACATCAAAAAAAAGAAGGACAAAAACCACATGATCATCTCCATAGATGCTGAAAAAGCATTCAGGAAAATTCAACATCCATTCATGATAAAAACTCTCAACAAAATGGGTTTAGAGGGCAAGTACCTCAACATAATAAAGGCCATATATGACAAACTCACAGCCAACATTATACTTAACAGCGAGAAGCTGAAAGCTTTTCACTTAAGATCGGGAACAAGACAAGGATGCCCACTCTCCCCACTTTCATTCAACATAGTTCTAGAGGTCCTAGCCACGGCAATCAGACAACACAAAGAAATAAAAGGCATCCAGATTGATAAGGAAGAAGTCAAACTGTCTCTGTTTGCAGATGACATGATATTGTACATAGAAAACCCTAAAGAATCCATTCCAAACTATTAGATCTAATATCTGAATTCAGTAAAATTGCGGGATACAAAATTAATACACAGAAATCTGTTGCATTTCCATACACTAGCGGTGAACTAGCAGAAAGAGAAATCAGGAAAGCAATTCAATTCACAATTGCATCCAAAAGAATAAAATACCTAGGAATAAACCTAACCAAGGAAGTGAAAGACTTATGCTCTGAAAACTACAAGACACTCATGAGAGAAATTAAAGAAGATACCAGTAAAAGGAATCACATCCCATGCTCGTGGATAGAAAGAATTAGTATTTTCAAAATGGCCATCCTGTCTAAAGCAATCTACAGATTCAATGCAATCCCTATCAAAATACCAACAGCATTCTTCAATGAACCAGAGCAAATAGTTCTAAAATTCACATGGAACCACAAAAGACCCCGAATAGCCAAAGCAATCCTGAGAAGGAAGAATAAAGTGGGGGGAATTATGCTCCGTGACTTCAAGCTCTACTAGAAAGCTACAGTAATCAAGCCAATCTGGTACTGGCACAAGAACAGACCCACAGACCAATGGAACAGACTAGAGATCCCAGATATAAACCGAAGCATATATAGTCAATTAATATACGATCAAGGAGCCATGGATATACAATGGGGAAATGACAGCCTCACAGCTGGTGTTGGCAAAACTGGACAGCTACATGTAAGAAAATGAAAGTGGATTATTGTATAACCCCATACACAAAAGTAAACTCAAAATCGATCAAAGACCTGAATGTAAGTCATGAAACAATAAAACTCTTAGAAAGAAATATAGGCAAAAATCTCTTGGATATAAATATGACCAACTTCTTCATGAGCATATCTCCCCAGGCAAGGGAAACAAAAGCAAAAATGAACAAGTGGGACTATATCAAACTAAAAAGCTTCTGTACAGCAAAGGACACCATCAGTAGAACAAAAAGACATCCTACAATATGGGAGAATATTTTTATAAATGACATATCTGATAAGGGGTTGACATCCAAATTATATAAAGAGCTCACGCACCTCAACAAACAAAACACAAATAAGCCAATGAAAAAATGGGCAGCGGACCCTAACAGACACTTCTCCAAGAAGAAATTCAGATGGCCAACAGGCACATGAAAAGATGCTCCACATCGCTAGTCATCAGAGAAATGCAAATTGAAACCATAATGAGATATCACCTCACACCAGTGAGGATGGCCAACATCCAAAAGACAGACAACAACAAATGTTGGTGAGGATGTGGAGAAAGGGGAACCCTCCTTCACTGCTGGTGGGAATGTAAATTAGTTCAACCATTGTGGAAAGCAGTATGGAGGTTCCTCAAAAAACTCAAAATAGAAATACCATTTGACCCAGGAATTCCACTTCTAGCAATTTACCCTAAGAATGCAGCAGCCCAGTTTGAAAAATACATATGCACCCCTATGTTTATCGCAGCACTATTTACAATAGCCAAGAAATGGAAGCAACCTAAGCGTCCATCAGTAGATGAATGGATAAAGAAGATGTGGTATATATACACAATGGAATATTATTCAGCCAGAAGAAGAAAACAAATCCTTCCATTTGCAACAACATGGATAGAGCTAGAGGGTATTATGCTCAGTGAAATAAGCCAGGTGGAGAAAGACAAGTATCAGATGATTTCACTCATCTGTGGAGTATAAGAACAAAGAAAAACTGAAGGAACAAAACAGCAGCAGATTTACAGAACCCAAGAATGGACTAACAGTTACCACGGGGAAAGGGTCTGGGAAGGATGGGTGGGAAGAGAGGGATAAGGGGGAAAAAGGGGTATTATGATTAGCACACATAATGTAGCTGGGGTTGGGGGCATATGGGGAAGGCAGTATAACACAGAGAAGACAAATAGTGATTCTATAGCATCTTACTACACTGATGGACAGTGACTGTAATAGGGTATGTGATGGGGCCTTGATAACAGGGGGAGTCTAGTAACCACAATGTTGCTCATGTAATTGTACATTAATAATAGCAAAAAAAAATTTGAGTTGGGATGTAGAAAACCTAAGCAACATAATAAAGTGAACTATATGTGTGTGTATATATATATATATATATAAAAAGTTGGTTATGGAATGTCAACCTCCTGGTTTTGATATTTGTCTTACAGCTGTATAAGATTTCACCATTGAGGGAAACTGGGTCAGAAGTATATGGCTCCTTGTCGTATTTCTGTATTGTGTTTAAGTCTGCAATTACTTTAAAAGTTTTAAAAACCCAGCTTAAACTTGGTAAATACTATCTCAAAGATTTACTATAAAATGTTATGCAAGAAAAAAAAGGTTAAATGAATAGCAATTAAATCAAGATGGTCAAAATACAAATGATTTATACCTTACAAAAAGTTTAAGCACATGCCATATGCCTGGAACATTCTCTTCACCATAGCCTCCCAACCTTTCTTAATCTTAATTGCAGAATTCACTTCTCAACTCCTCCATGAATCATTTTCTTACCACGTCAGATTACAATGATTCTCATCACAGTCAAGAGTTAAAACTTTACTTAAACTGGCAGTTCCCAACCACTTTGGTCTCAGTACTCTTTTACTGAGTAACTCACAAAGCTTTTCATTATGTGAGTTATATCAATTAATAATTACACATTAAAACTGAATTCTAAAAATCTTAAATTTATTTGAAAACAACAATAATAAACCCATTACATGTTAACATAACATTTTATGAAAAATAACTATATTCCAAAAAAAGAGAGTGGCATTGTTTTACAATGTTTGCACATCTCTTTAGTGCCTAGCTTAATAGAAGGCAGTTGGATTTTCCTGTCTGCTTCATACATCTACATCAGCCTTCACACAGATAGGTAATTGGAAAATAAAGATTCTCCTTTGATACTGCACTAAAATTCAACAAGTGATAGTTTCTTAAAAGTTATTTGCAATGTGGAATCTCATACTGTATTACATAGAAGTCCATCCATCCATTGTGAACTTTGAATGGATATTTCACCCATGCATGGTTTCAAATTATCATGCACTGGTCTTCTAGAAAACATCGATTCACTAAACTATGCTGGTCTTAAATGTTGATACATTTCATTAAACATTATTTTTTAAAATCACATTTGTTAATAACTGATCTCATCAGGTAAACCTTTAAGAATTGGTAAGCTATTAATCTCACAGTGGAAGATACAAGTTTTCCAAAATTCTAATTTTTGCTTGAAAGCTCAAATTTAATCATTGGCATTGCCTTAAAAGAAGGCAGCTAGATTATTTTTCTAATCTAGACAGGCTCAGTTTTTAATTTTCAAGAACATATCTGCTGAATACTCAAGTTTGAATAACCAGTTTCAGTTTTTTAAGTAAAAGCAGTGTTCTGTGGGAAAAAAATAAAGACGAATTCAGCACACAACTCAAATGACTGCACAGGAGCTTTTCCTCAAGACAACCATCATCTTACTTTGATATGTATCAAGTGTTTTGTGTATACACATAGATTTAGAAGTTATGTGTACTCAAGTGTTAATATTTAATAAAATTAGTAATTTTTACTATACATTATTTTTTTTAACTTTTTTTATATTTTGCTATTATTAATGTACAATTTCATGAACAACATTATGGTTACTAGATTCCCCCTATTATCAAGTCCCCCACCACATACCCCATTACAGTGACTGTCCATCAGTGTAGTAAGATGCTATAGAATCACTACTTGTCTTCTCTGTGCTATACTGCCTTCCCCATGCCCCCCCAACTACATTATGTGTGCTAATCGTAATGCCCCTTCTCCCCCTTATCCCTCCCTTCCCACCCATCTTCCCCAGTCCCTTTCCCTTTGGTAACTGTTAGTCCATTCTTGGGTTCTGTGAGTCTGCTGCTGTTTTGTTCCTTCAGTTTTTGCTTTGTTCTTATGCTCCACAGATGAGTGAAATCATTTGATACTTGTCTTTCTCCTACATTAAGATAATTTTGAGTAAAACTGCCTCTTTTTTTTAACTGTGAGTGTATGATGGTGAAGATACAATGGCTCCTAGTATATCTAGTACCACTGCTCTGTCACGCTCAAGTGACAGCAGTTTTGCCCACTACTTCTTTTGCACAAATCATCAGCACAAATGTCAACAAAGTAAAAAAGGTATATAATGTGTAAAGAAAAGAGTTTTGACCTCATAGATCCATGAAGGGTCGCAGGACTTCCAGGAGTCCACAGACTACACTATGAAAACCATTGTCTTAAATAATCTATGATGATAAAAGTCAGAGGAGTGGTTATCTCTGGGGATGGAGGAGGTCAGAATGGGAAGGGAACCAAGGGAATTTAAAGGAATTCTAGAAATGTTCTGTGTCTTGATCTGAGTGTGGCTAAGTGGGTGTATATATATATTTTAAAAAGCTGTACACTTAAGGTTAGTGCCACTACATGTATGCTATACCAAAATTAAAAAAAAAAGATCCTTTGATTCTAAGTCTTACAGCTTTTGTATTCTGGTATTTTTGAAGGCAAGTATTGAGGGAAATGTCTAAACCTGTTTCCACCTTGTGAAGGAAAATTCCATTCTAGTCCCCAAGAAGGGAAGAGAATAGAAGGAACACTTTTAACTCTTCTCTACTCCTCCCAAGGGAAAAGCAGTGACAGGAGAAAGAGCTCTCTGTCCATCTGTGACACAACCCTTCAGAGTCCTCCTAATTTCGAGTGGCCCACCTTCAGAAGGAATAAAATTTCTGCTCATCTATACAGAAGGATTGCCAGGGCAGGCCCTACCAACGCACAGAAAAGGCCTCCAGTTTTAGTGTTAAGTTGAATTTAGAGAGGGTTGTGATAGGGTCCAAATTCAGCTCTATCAGTAATAAAGTTAATATTTTTACTTCCATCTTTCTGATGCCTGCATATTATTTCTAAGTTGGTTCCAAACTTGGGAAGGGAGAGTAAGCAGTGTTATTTATTGGCTTTCTCAAATTCCAAGAGCAAGGACTTTGTAATATACATATTTTAGAATATTCCACAAAACAGTGTTCAATAAATATTTATTGTTTGAAATTGTATGATATCTGAAATTCATTTCAAAATATCTGGGTGAGAAGAATGTGCTGGGATACAGGTGAAGTAAGATGGGGCATGGATTGATAATTGTTGTGTCTGTATGACACGTTCATGGAGCCTTACTCCTTTTGTGTATGTTTGAAATATGCCATATTACAAAGTTCAAAGGACATTTAACTGTTTGATCTTCTGGTTTGGGGGAAAAAGGTAAGCAAAGGTAGGATAGAGATTCAATACTCTGAAATAAATTTTCCGACAGTTAATATGAGTTTTACTATTAATATTTACATTCAAAGTTGGCCTGCTTGCCTTTCATGTCTGCTTTCCATATTAATCTTTTTTTTTAATTTTGGTATCATTAATATACAATTACATGAGCAACATTGTGGTTACTAAATTCCCCCCATTATCAAGTCCCCGCCACATACCCCATTACAGTCACTGTCCATCAGTGTAGTAAGATGCTACAGAATCACTACTTGTCTTCTCTGTGCTATACTGCCTTCCCCATGCTCCCCCCTACATTATGTGTGCTAATTGTAATGCCCCTTATTCCCCTTATCCCTCCCTTCCCACCCATCCTCCCCAGGCCCTTTCCCTTTGGTAACTGTTAGTCCATTCTTGGGTTCCGTGAGCCTGCTGCTGTTTTGTTCCTTCAGTTTTTTCTTTGTTCTTATACTCCACAGATGAGTGAAATCATTTGGTACTTGTCTTTCTCCGCCTGGCTTATTTCACTGAGCATAATACCCTCTAGCTCCACCCATGTTGTTGCAAATGGAAGGATTTGTTTTCTTCTTATGGCTGAATAATATTCCATTGTGTATATGTACCACATCTTCTTTATTTATCCATTCATCTACTGATGGACACTTAGGTTGCTTCCATTTCTTGGCTATTGTAAATAGTGCTGCGATAAACATAGGGGTGCATATGTATTTTTTAAACTGGGCCCCTGCATTCTTAGGGTTAATTCCTAGGAGTGGAATTTCTGGGTCAAATGGTATTTCTATTTTGAGTTTTTTGAGGAACCTCCATACTGCTTTCCACAATGGTTGAACTATCCATATTAATCTTAATTGTAATTCATTTAAACCTAACAGCTTAAGCATGCAAACATTATTACTTAAGACTGTTGATCTATTTTATGTTTGTGAAATTAATAGCCAGTACTAAACAAAATATTTGAAAAGGTAGTTAAGGTATTAATAATTATCAGAAGCTAATACAGTGCTTAACATTTTATATATTATTTCATTAAAGCCCCATTACTATGGTATTACTATCTCTAGAGAGAAAATTGTGTAAGGTCACATAGCCAACAAGGGGAACTGGGATTCAAGCACAAGCAGTATGATTTCAGGTCCCACTTTTTTACCACTAATTATGCTGCAGTTTCTATGCTGCTGTTCATGTAACACTTTTATTTCAGTTTTACCGATAAACTATTCATATTGGTCTTTATTCCTATATTCTTCTATTTTTAAAGCTTGAAGATAAATTCCACAGTGATAATACTCAGAAATTACTTGTTAGAATCATATGGTGAAATCCTGGAGAGTAACTAAGGGACTAATTAAGTATGCCATTCCTCTCCAAGGAATTACTTGGTGGTAGCTCTCTCTCATGAAGTGGTTTGAATTCCTTTTATTTCCAATTATCATATCAGTCACAGAGCATGTTTGCCACTAGTTTCTCTTTTCCCTCAAAAAGCAGATTAAGCAATTCCTGACTTTATAAATAACCATTCTATATATAAACATTTAATTTTTAATTAGTTATGAAGTTAATTATGAAATGTGGAAGAGAATGAATATCACAGATTTACACCACTTGTTCAAAATTCCTCTGCTTATGTCCTCTTGCCTCCCTCTTTAACAGTTCACATTTTTCACTTCTTGGAGAAAATCTTCTCTGAAAAAACTCCCATTTCACTTTATTTATAGCTTCACTAAATACTTCCCAGTTTTTCATTCTATATTAACTTTTCATCTCTTATACAGTGTTTCATAATTACTTTGTGGTTGGCTTAATATCTGAATGAACAGGAAAAGTAAACATTTTCTTTTGTATTTTTAATAAGATTTAAATTCTGTGAAGGAGAGAAATATCTGTTCAGTTTCCTCTTTACCTTCCAAATGTTTTAAATACCCATGAACATTCAATAAACATTGTAGACTTGTTTTACAATCATGCTCCAACCACCATCATTAACATCTTTGTATATGTGATATGTGTGTGTGTATATGTACATGATGTTTACAAAACTAATGACAAATAGGACAATGTGCATCAGACATACACACCCAAAAAAACTGACTTCAAAATTAAGTATTTTCTAGTATTGGTAAAGACAGCTTCGTGCAAATAAAACATATCCTAATGTTTGAAGATATGATCCTATCTCAACTCAAAGTGGAATTATTCAGTAAATCAAACAACAAAGTAAGTTCCTTCCTCATTTCTAAATTCATTTGTCCATTCAACATTTATGTTGCACCTTGGAAACAATATATATGATTTAAAAGAGTATAAAGACCTTGTAAGGACTAGAGATGGTGCACACAAAAGAGTATTTCTCCATATGGATTCCCTGGAACACTACAGAATTGTTTCTATATTTCAAGGGGAAAAAAACTAGTGAAATTTATATTTGTACATATAAGAAAAAAATTAAACATATCAATAGCACAGAAGCATAGAAGGAGGATATTCAAACTATATATTGGTACACAGCAATATTTACCTACTAACCACCACATGTATGCTTTCTTCATAATAAATGGTTTTGGTTATGTATCTTGTCATAATGGCAAAGATTTTTCTGTAACAATATTTAATTTTTCTAAATTTGCATAGTTTAAGATATCTTTCTATCTCTATTGCTGAAAACAAGTACATTTTAGTTTGCTTTATTAAGCAGGAAAGTACTGTTAAATAAATAAATAAGTGACTCTATTGCTAATAAGGTATCCGTGATAAGGTATGAGTGAGCCAGTTGAAAAAAAGTCCTCACTGACAAGTGAGGAAGAGTTCCCTGGAAACAGGAATGAGGAAACAAGAGCTGAAGAGATAAAATGAATACTCTGATGTGCAACATGTTTCAGAGTGCAACTGCAGAATGCTACTTCCAGTGACACTTTGAGACTCAAACTGGTGATTCAATTTCCTCCTTGAACGACCAATTAAAGTTGGGTCCAAGCAGCCAGTGTCCAAGAGCAATCCTTACCCTCAAACTTAGCACTTGCCAAATCAACAGGTGCCAGGATGCCCAGATTGTGACAGTACTCTGCTTGGAGACCAAAGTTGAAAGATGAGGAGAGAAGGTGGGATTTGATCAATTAGTGATTTTTTAAATTCTTTGGTCACTGAACCCTAATAAATAGGCCTCTTTTTAAAAAGCCTATTGCTTAATTCAACTGGTCCACAGAGATAAGTTAGGGAGTATTATAGGAAGTTATTTCCCCGCTCTCTTATTTCTAGCTAACTCAATGGGCATCTGAAATAAATGTATATACAGTCTGATTCCACATGTAGGAAAATATGTACTTAGAGGAACTTCAAAATGTTAACAGAGATTATGTCTGGACAGTACAGATGTAGGAACTCTACTTCATTTTTTCATTGCTATATTCTCCAAACTTCCCACAATAAACATGAGTTACTTATGCAATTGGGAAAAATATTAATGAAAGTCATAATTTCATAGAAAAATTAAGAAAATGGCTTTTGAGAATATTGCTTGCTTTACATTTAATCCAAAGGGTATATCTTTGGTCCTATTGGTGTTCCATCAATACACTGTAATTATAAAAAAGTATCCTTTGGTCAAATAAATTTAGTAAACACATAGCATCTAGCATGCAGTAGTTAATTAGCAGACAATAAGCTACTACTTAATTATGTTAGGAACTGTACTGTTGGCTGAAGACAAAAGCATTAATAAAATTGTCCCTTGAGGAACTTCACAGTCTACTAAGGAATATTCACATATCCTATTACAATATAATACAATAAAATGTGTGCTTTAAAGAGGTAAGGACAAAACAAGCCTACAGCATTTAATTTTTGAAACAGTATTTTTCACTCTCAAGGATAACCAATCTTATTAAAAGGCAAAAATGTTATTAAAAGTTTGAAAACATAAGTATAGGGTGATCTCATTCCTTCACAAGCAACGCAAAGTTCTATTGCAAAATTCAAATATGAGTCCCTCTGTATCCATGCTTATATTTCTAAATAGTTTTACAGTTTTCTAAGTGCTTTTTATACACCTAACCCTTATAACAACCCAAAGAGAAGCAGGGGAAACAGTCCCCTTTTATAGATGAGGAAACTAAGGCTTATTCCAAAGGCTAACTAGTGGCAAGTCCAGAATCTGACTCAGGTAATAATGCTTTCATTGCAAACATAATACAATACTCATTAAGAGTTTCAATTTATAGCAATTTAGGTGTATATACTTTACATACATATAATGACTGATGTTTCAATCTTGTAATGGTCATACATCTGGTTTACATGAAATATCAGGTGTGTGCAGTTAGGGTGACAGAGAATTAGCCCAAATGTTAGTGAAATGCACAGAGAGACTTAGTGATTGCTGTTATCAGTGTCAAACAATAAAAAACAAGCAAGGAGTTGACTCCTTCCTATTCTATTATTTTCCAGAAATCGTATCTTGAGTTACAAAGTGTTTTTTAGTAAATACCTCCTTTATCACTCTTGATACATCTCTATTATTTGATGCACATACTCAACAAAAGTGTATTAAGCACCAACACATAAGAACTTACTACAGTGCATTAGGACCATCATGCAGGTAAACAGATTTCAAATCTGCAGATACTTAGTTTCTCATGAAAGGTTCAGTTACATCTTTGAACATACAAATACTGATGCCACATTTACAAGTAATTACCAATGGAAATTTTTATTTAAGGAGTGAAATTGAAAAAACTGAAATGACTTAATATCTAGGAAGAAAATATTTTTAAAGTATTTCCAAAAGTAAATGAGAATTATGAGTATGACCTCATACCAGTTAGGATGACCAACATTGAAAAGACTAGAAACAACAAATGCTGGTGAGGATGTGGAGAAAGAGGAACCCTTCTACACTGGTGGGAATTTCAGCCATTGTGGAAAGCAATATAGAGGTTCCTCAAAAAACAAAAAATAGAAATACCATTTGACCCAGGAATTCCAGTCCTAGGAATTTACCCAAAGAAAATAAGATCCCAGATTCAAAAACACATATGTACCCCTAGGTTTATCGCAGCACTATTTACAATAGCCAAGAAATGGAAGCAACCTAAGTGTCCATCAGTAGATGAATGGATAAATAAAGAAGATGTGGTACATATACACAATGGAATATTATTCAGCCATAAGAAGAAAACAAATCCTTCCATTTGCAACAACATGGGTGGAGCTAGAGGGTATTATGCTCAGTGAAATAAGCCAGGCGGAGAAAGACAAGTACCAAATGATTTCACTCATCTGTGGAGTATAAGAACAAAGAAAAAACTGAAGGAACAAAACAGCAGCAGACTCGCAGAACCCAAGAGTGGACTAGCAGTTACCAAAGGGAAAGAGGTTGGGAGGGTGGGTGGGAAGTGAGGGATAAGGGAATTAAGGGGTATTATGATTAGCACACATAATATAGAGGGGCACAGGGAAGGAAGTATAGCACAGAGAAGACAAGCAGTGACTCTATAGCATCTTACTATGCTGATGGAGAGTGATTATAATGGGGTACGTGGTGGGGACTTGATAATATGGGTGAATGTAGTAACCACAGTGTTGCTCATGTGAAACCTGAGCATAAGATTGTATATCAATGATACCTTAATTTTAAAAGAAAAAATAGAAATACAAAAAAAAAAAGTAAATGAGAATTAGTGATCTAGCTTATCCTGGTTTTGATACTTGTTATGTTGATCTATTACACATTTTTTAAACCTCTATGGAGTGCTGGTTTTATTCACCTGCAGAGTGTTACAAATTTTCAAAGATTAACATGTATTTCTTCTAAAATAAAATTCAGATCATCCATAATTACAGTTTGGTTGGTTTTTTAAGAGGGCCTAGTTTTATTTTAATTTGGTTTGGGTTTTTATTAAATATACTTCTTTTTTTAAATCAATGAATGCAATTGTAGTGATACCGCCTATCTCCAGAATATAACTACTACCATTGAAAATTGCTTTTATGGCAACAGCTTAAAGATTAGAAGTTGGTTTTGGCTTTAATGTTTGAAGCAACAGTAGTTACATATCATCCCACAGTTTACCTATTTATCTATTAAAACACAGATAAACTAAATAAGCAATAACATGGCATTTAGCTGGTGACCCCTTACAATCTTTGATGCTTTTCACGACTGGGAGACTAGCATAACCTGAAGTCTCTCTTTAGAACTATGTTTAACTATTAAAATTATACAGGTTATACAGAAGAAAACGAATGTATTGTGTATTTCTGTGACATTTAAGACCTTATTCCTGGCCATTTCTTGTTCGAAAAGGAGTTGTGGTACTAAGTCAACTTTTAGATTGTAAACTCCTAGAATTTATCATTTCAAGCATTATACTGTAGCCCAAGCAATTTTAACCTAGTGTAGCATTCATCTCTAAAGAACAGTTAAAATTGAAATAATTCTATTTCACACTTTATTCATCATGCTGGCAATGAAATAAAGACACATCACTACACAATAATGAAGAGACAAAGGTTTGGCCTGCTCTCTGGGAACTCAGATGATGGACTATCTAGGCTCCTTTTAAGAAGACACTTTTCCAGAAGATACTTGTTTTCTTGAAACAATACTGTACTGTCATAAATGAAATCATCATTTTGTCTTTTGGAAATTTAGGTGTCATTGCTGGGGTGTAGCCCTGGGGGTAAAAAGAAAAAAAAAGTGCAAGGTTTGCAGCCTTGGGAACGAGGAACGCCCCAGTTTTGTCCCAGTCCAGCCCAAGCTCTAACTGTGACCTTGGGAGGTGTCCCTAGGCCAGGGACTTCCCTTCTTAATTATCAGTGCTCAGAGAGCGGGGGCGGGAGGGGGCACCAGATCCCGGGCGATGCAGCACGCTCGGGTTCACGGAGTTCCTCATCCCTGGACGGTGGTCACCGCGTACCTCCTCACAAGGTCGGCCACCGGCTCGCTAGGCGCAGTCAGTTCCTGGTTCCCCCGTCCGGGTAACCCCGGCGCTGCCCGGCTCTCCCCCCTTGTGACCCGCTCCTCGGAAGGGACCTTGGGATCATCCTTCCATCCACCGAGAAACACTCCATCTACCCTTCATTTCCATCCTCGTCTTTCCTCCTTCAGGGAACCCCGGACACCGCCGCACTCCAGAGATCCCCCCTGGGCTCTGTCTCCAGACCCCTTTTCTGCCCTCAGGAGACCTCCCCTGCACCCCGTCTTCACTGCCGAGGGGGATCTCTATTCATACATCCTCATTCTTCCTCAAACTCTCACGTATATTCCACCCGCCTCTTTTGTGCAGAGCTCCAAAGGACCCTCATCTCTAGTCGGAGAGAAAAGCTTCCCCCACCTCCGCCACCGGGTTTTGGGGACCCCTCTCACCTCCGCGGTGAGAGATGTGTTTACTGAGGAATCGCTGCTTCTTTCTCGAGTGCAGCAAGGTCGGGTATTTGAGCAACAAAAATGAGGTTACCAAGTACCCTCCCAGGGTGGAGAGAAGGTAGAAGACCGCGGTGGACGACATCTCCGCCACCGTGCGGGAAGTCTCCCACCTCCGGGCCCTCTGAACTCCGCGGCGGCGGTCGCAACAGCTGCGGTGTCGCGGCGACTCTGGGTTGCTCGCCCCCAGGCGGTGCCAGCGGCGCAGCGCACTTGTCCGCGCCGGCCCACCACGCAGGCGCAGGCGGACCCTGCCGCACGAGCCACAAAGAGGCTCCGGCACGCAGGCGCGCCACGGCTGATGGGAAGGAGCCTGCGGAGGTCTTGGGAGTGAGCGTTTGCCACCTCGCCTTGGGGTTGAACCCGCTTCGTTTCTGAGGGGCTCCAAACAGAGGCAAAAGCTTCGGAAGAACCTGGCATTGCCTTCGCCCTCACTCAAGCAGAAGGAGCTACTCAGGGATAGCCTTCAGGAAGGCCTGACAAAGTTAGAAAATCCGCATCAAAACGGAAAGATTCCAGGGTGCATCTAGGAAACCCAGAGAGCTAGTACGGATGGAGGAGTTAATACTTGCTAAAACAAATAGTAAGCCAAATCCATTTGTCTAGCCGAGAAAGAACGTCCACTGATGTCACACATACCATGAAAGGTACTAGTTTATCAAATATTTGAGAGACAAATTCGTCTCTCATTTCACTATGAAAATGCAATCCACATTCCTTGTAGGCTGTCAAGAAATGTTTATTGACTTATAAAGTTCATTTAATGTAAGAAAACGCTGACAGTTTTACGTTATCACTTAAAAATCTTAGGAAGATTGTAAACAATTCCGTAAGGCCCAACCAGTTTCCCTTTCAACCCACACGTTCCAAACTACTACATTTAAATGCAAAAGATTTAATCCAGGGCTGAGGGAGAAATTTTGGCAAGAGTTAAGTCTCCCACACAAGTAGATGGCAGAGAGATTATTTAAAATCTTGTGATTCTTGACTCTGGACTTAAGCAAATTACTGTCCTGTTTATCTGTAAAATGAGGAATTTTTTCCTAAATGATATCTTCCAACTCTCACATTGTATTAATGATCTTGGTTCCCACGATTCTACCTTTCTTTAAGAGTAAATAAATTTAAAAGATTCTTGAAAACAGGAGCCTTCATTAGACTTTAAAAAGTAGCTGAAATAGACTTTTGCATCAGTGTGCCATGGGTAGTAGTCTATTTCTTGATCTAACACCAAAGTACCTAAAGAAATGGCAAGCCCTTTGTATACGAATAAGAACTAAGGTTAAGAATCTTCAAACACCGCTGATGGACAGTGACTGTAATGGGGTTGGTGGGGGGGACCTGATGAAGGGGGTAGTTTAATCACCATAATATTGCACATGTAATTGTAGATTAATGATACCAGAATAAATTAAAAAAAAAATCTTCAAACACAACCAACTTAAAACATTTTAAGAAAACTCAGAAGTTGAAAAACATTGCCTTGTAAGATTAAGGAAAGTATCTGTTTAGGACTGTCAAATTATATCCTCTAGATCAGCTATATACATATATTTCTGTTTCCCTTTTCCAAATATCACCTGATAGCAACTATTCTTTAAATTATCTGACTACTATTTATGATGAGTAGTACATATCAAAAATATCAAATCTATGTAACTAAGAATATTTAACCTTCAAATATAGAGGCACCCATGGCTTCATAGAATCCTGAACTTAGAATCTGAAGGGGTTCAGAACATGCCTCCCCAAAATGTGCCACTTTGGCACATGGACTATTTTGAGCTGAGGCAATCAAGACCCCAAGGGCATAAGGGAAACTTATGCCTCTCCCATAACTACCTAAAAGAATTTAAATTGAGGGGTTTTCCCAGAATAACAGTTATCACCAGAGATAAATTTTATCTGAATGACCCATCTGTATGGCAGGGCAAATCCATGTAATTACCAAACATTTGCTCTTTATTGCCTTGTGGACTGCCCTCGACCCTTTTTTTTTTGTTTCTTGTTTTTTTTTTTTCACCTCCAAATAATAAAGGTTTATTGTGTTCTGTTTCGTTACACAGAAGTTGGCACTAGGATTCCATGTAAGAAAAATTTGGATCAAATCAGTGTAGTATCATGAAAGAGTTCTTAATGAGTTAGAAGTAGTTTCTTGTCTTTGTTCACTGTTTCTGGGCCTCAATTTCTTAGTTTCTCCATCCCTATGAAGAGAGAGTTGGACTGAAAGACTTCAGATTGTGTAATCCTGTGCCCATATTTTCAGCTGAACCTTGGTACCGAAGGCTTTTGGGGCTCCATCACATAGACACAATTGACTGCCCACCTGCCTCCCTCCCCTTTGAACTCCCAGGCCCCTATCCCATTCCTTAGCTCAAGATGGCATATATACCTCATTTTACCTTTCTGTCTTTGAACCTCTTATGTATGTAGGGTTCCTGTATGTGTAAAATTAAATTTTATTTTCTCTTGCTAATCTGTCCTATGTCAATTTGATTCTTAGACCAGCAAGAACTTTGAAGGTAGAGGAAATTTCTGCCTCTCAAGAAACCCATAGACATAGCTATACCATTTACAAGCTGAGTGACTTTGGGCGTATCACTTAATTTAAGCCTCAATTTCCCCATCTGTAAAATGGCGATAATAGTACCTAACCTCATAGGGCTGTTTTGAGGATCTAATGAAATAAAATGAAAGCATTAAAAGTATCCTATATAAGTAAATCATTATGTCTGAAGGAGAATTTTTTTCTCTCCTTACAAACATATTTGGGGAAAATGTACAAAATTATTCAAAATAAATAACCAAGCAGCAGCCCACAAACCATATCGGAGGCTCAAGAACATTAAAGCTAATGAAAGAACAAGCAAACTATAATAGAAGAACATCTTCTGAAACTTGTACTATATGATCAGATATGTCTTCCAAGATGAAGGTCATATTTTGAGGGAAATTTACAAAGGGTGCCAAAGTTAATAAGACATTATTTAAACCAAGAAAAGAAATTAGAACAATCAATCAATTATCATGGGGGAAAATGTTTAAAAAGAAAAGGTGTCAGACACAGCCTGTTTCACTGTAAAGAGAAAACTGATGTCTGGAGAGATTAACTAGTTTGCACAAAATGACACAGCTAGTGGCTGATTTTATAGCAGCACGGTTTAACTCTCTGTAGGACAATTTAGCAATATGTATCAAACGGTAAAATGTGTATATTCCTTGACCCATCAATCCTAGGTCTAAGAGTTTATTCTGCAAAGAAAATCTCACAAGCGTTAATAAAGATGTATGCACCACGGTGTTCCATCACTGTTTGTAGGAGCTCTAGATTGGAAATAACCTGAATATCAAACAATAAAGACAGATTATGTAAACTATGATAAAGGAAAACAATGCAGCCATTAATAGACTTTCATTTATTGACATGAAAAGTTAGCTACCTCATATCCTTGAGTGAAAAAAAGATTACAGAACAGAGATGTATTCTGATTGCAATTATGTAAAATTGAATATATATCAACATATGTATATATGCATAGAGATGTCTAGATGGATATTCACTAACATGTTGCAAATGGTTGGCAGAGCACTATCAGCGAGGTGGAATTTCAGGGAGCTCTTTGTTTTAAAAATTCTTAAGCAATAACAGATACAATGACTACATATTATTTTTACAAAAACAACAAAGGTATGCCCCAAAACAAAACAAAAAAATGTTTTAAACGGTATGAACAATTTAGTCTTACATTTATATTGAGAAAACAGCTAGGATAAAATATAAATATCACTGAATACCAAGTCCATAAAATTTAGTAGGAGAAAGGCGGTATTAACTGTTGTAATATAGTCCTCTAAGAGTGTTTGGAATAAAAAGGAATCGTGGGATATAATTTACACTTTAGAAATTTTTCTTATACCTATTCAAACAGAAAATGTTTATTGCTATACCTACATACCTATGGGTAGGATTATTTTTTATTTTTAGCATGGAAATATATTTAAATTGTATTTAGAAGACAATCAGGTCTGAGCTATCAGTTATAAACAGACAAGGAATAATAGCTATCCCTTATATTTATACAACAGTTTAGAGCTTGTAAGTACTTCAATGAATATAATCTTTAACTATTAGAAACCATGATTATCCTTTGAGATAAGGGAGTTATTATCCCCATTTTACAGATAAATAAGCTGAAGCTTTAGATGGGATCCAAGGCTAAGAAATGCAGTTAACCATTTCAAGATACCAACCAATGACCTGCTGTACTAACTTAGGCCAGTAAATATTACTAAGAGTTTTGAAAATTAAAAATAGACTATTAGCTGGCCTTTTTGCCATAATTTGGCATAATGTGCAAAATTATGCAGTGTTCCAAAAACTGAAGTTTTATTTGCCACCTTGTAGGAAAGGCACAAAGTTGTTGAGACAGAACAGAAAAACAGCAATTATAAATGGCCTTAGAATTTAAGAGGTTGCTTTATATGAAGCAAACACTGACAAAAACTAAACCCAGTCTGAAAAAGAACACAGAAAAATAAAAGAGGAAAGGGACAAACTGCTACATGTCATGGTGCTTACCACAGTGTTTTATATGTATTAGGCAGTTTACCTGATTATAAAAGGTAGTACTAATACTAACCAGGACTTAATACTATCTCTCACCAAGATTTCATTAATGTACCCCTCTATTAGGAGACTTATGTATACACCTTTAATCCTCACAAGCACCCTTTGTGATAAACAGAAACTATCATTACCATTTTAGAGAAAATACTACTCAAGGATTAGGTAAATTGTCCAGGTTTCCCGAGTGATGGAGTCAAATTTTTTTTGGCTTCAATCTATTACAGAACTATTTAAACTATTTTAAGAAGAAAATATGGAACAGGAGGGAGTTTAAGAATAAAAAGTCTTGATATAGTTTGAGAGAATCAAGATTCAGTCTTAAACTAAGATGTTTTGGGCCTACAACACCTGATCTTTCTAACGTTACAAGTTCACCCATTCACACATCTCAAGACCAGAGTTAAAATATTCAGTTGGAGGAATTGGCATGTAGTTTTCATTCTTATATTTTCTAAGAAGCAGATCATAGGAAGAGTACAGCTGTGAAATCAGAGCCCTCAATTTAAATTCTGACTCTGCTACTCTTTAGCTATGTGACCTTTGATAAATTATTTAACAAATTCATGCTTTAATTTCCTGATCTATAAAATAGGGATAATATCTGTATGCAAAATGCTTAGTTAAGTACCTAAGTATATATTTATGAAATACTACAATTGTGTGCCATTCAATAAAGAATAGCTATGGTTATTTTTTTGAATCAGGCTTCCCTAGTCCCACTTTCCTAATTTCCTTGGTATTCTGTTCCTTGGAAGTCTTCTTATTTATTTTTTGCTAAGATATAGATTCATTGTTTAAGTAGTGCAGGGAAACCTAATTTTAATTAAACCAACATGTGAAGCCATTTAAAAAATTTAGAATAAAGTAATTTATTTTACAAAAAGATTTATCATGTTAGTCCTTTAGTCAGCACTCCTTGAGTAAGATATGATTTACTTCCTACAAATTTTAATTCTATACAACTTTTAACAGACACATCAAAAGACTTACCAATAGGCCAAAGGATGTCCTGTGAAGTCCTTCTGACTGAGTTTAAAAACATTCAGATGAAACATTTGCTTATATCTCAATAAAAAAAAGAGACATCTGCTAAGCAAAGGACAATGCAAGTGCTGCTATGGAAGAAATACATTTCTTTAGTAAAATCATCACTTCTGAAATTTGCTGAAGTAAGGTTTATATGACTAAAGACAAAAGCAGTAAGCAATACAAACTACATAGTCCACATTTCTCTAAAGCAATCTGTACACCTACTTATGGATAAAAACAAACATGAAGAAGTATTATAATCATCTTCTAAGCAGGTTATAAATACAAATAGCATAAAAATTTTTGTACTTAAAAATTCTACAGAAATTCAAATTAGGGTGGCTTCTGTAACCAAAAATAATTAAGGAAAATTATTTATTAATTTAAGCAGAAATGTGAAGTTGTTTGATAAAGAATAACATCAGAAAGGAAGCAAAAAGACACAGGTTTACTCTTCTGACACCTGTTGACACCTTACAAACTACTTTCTTACATTTTTCTGTAAGAAATACCTCAAAGATAAATGCCTAAACAAACAATAGGTTCAAGTTTGACCTACAAGTTTACATACCTGTTATTCAAGTCTTAGAGGCTATTAAAAAAACAACTATTAGTACATGTCCTACAGAACAATCTACCTGTATTTCCCAAATGCAGTGTGCTATTTAATAAAACCAACCAAAAAGTATGCTTAGTATGAAAGCAACTGTAGTTTTTAAAATTGATATAAAAGGAATGAAATTATAAAAGAATACAAGGAAGATGATGACTAACTTTCTTGTTCTAGTCAAACTATATAGTGAAAGGGGCATAAAAATACATCTAATTAATTTAGTTTTAAATTGGCTGTCAGTTCCATGTTTCTCCCTAGATATTTTAAAATCAAAACCTAAATAACTGCGTTAAGCTGGTAGCCATATGTATTAAACAAATAGTGTATTTCAGATATAATGAGACTAAACTCTCCAATTCTATTTGCTCAGCATTTCAAAATCAATGTATCTAGGGATTATAATCAACTATACTTGAATTTTGGTATGTTAACTTATTTTGCACGCTTATCTAATTGGTGATCTATCAGTGTCACCATTTTGAAGCTGGTGAAAGTTACTATAGATTGTTAAGATCTCTTATCAGTTGGAATGTTGTTTCACAGTATAGTATAGGGATTTTTAAAGTGTGTATTAATATTCTGGATTAAAAGTTGAATTCATGGGGTATGAGTGGGGACTTCATAATATGGGGAAATGTAGTAACCACATTGTTTTTTCATGTGAAACCTTCATAAGAGTGTATATCAATAATACCTTAATAAAAAAAAAGTTGAATTCAGATAGAATTCATTTAAAATATGACATCTCATCAGTCCAAGAATAAAATAGTAAGAACAAAACAATCTGACTCAGGTACCAGAATTGTGACCCAAAGAATAGGCTTTTTTTTCTGGCAGTTACCCTCACACACCTTTATCAGATAACCTAGTAAGTCATCTTGTTTTGAAGATAATTTCAGGAGCAACATCTTAAGGAAAATCCAAGCTAAAACACGTTTTAGCAAAAACAAAGTTTTGGTTCAACATGATAGAAAAAAAAGTTTTATTATGGATGATGAAACAGAAACAAGAGACAACAGGTATCAGTCATGTATTTTAGGTCCTTTTCTAAAATAAGCAATGTTTATTAGGAAGTTATCACCCCATTTACAATAAATACCACAATATCATGAAATAGAGGAAAAATTATTGTCCAAATACTGAACACCTGTTACCAAAATACATTTTAGGTTCAAGAAAACACAGTATACACATACCAAAAAAAATCCCATACATAACATAATAAAAAACCAGCTCACGTTTAGGACTAGCTGGAAAACACTTATTGTGTTACTGCTTTAAGAACCCCACGGAGCACCTTGTAACTCATCAACTGCACGTTTTCCTTTGGAGGGAAACAAGGTCCTCTCTCAGTCACATATGCATAAGGAAATCTCAAAACCCAGAGACCATCAGGTGGGAGAGTGATTTCTTGTTTTTCCGGGTAGAATACTGGACATGGTGGTGGGCCTGGTTGAACCTGAAAAACACAGGTAACAGAATTATTTTTACATTTTTCTGTAAGAAATACCTCAAAGATAAATGCCTAAACAAACAATAGGTTCAAAGAGCATATAAGATAAGTAGGTAATGGGTATTCCTAACTCTAATCATATCCAATATTACATTAGTCTCAACTAATATTCTACTTTTCTATGGATTTTTACTTTCAGGTTCTGCCTCTGAAACCAAATGATGTGAATTGATGGTCTGAGCTGATTAACACAATTTATTTTTCAGGAAGCAGAATATTAGGTACAAAAGGTACTTAAAATTAAGACATGTTTAATGAAATAATTGCTTCGATGTTATCCTGTAATTTTTAAATAATCAAAGCAAGCATCATCCTTTTTTGTTTATTTGAGGATAGAGAGGGTCATATTTCTTACCTGAGGCATTAGTATTATCTGTAAAGGAGCATCAGGAACAACAATAAAAAGCCTCATAAGTTGAGCATAATGTGGTTTTAGCCCTCTTCCTTGAGAAGATGACAGAATATATAAGGGCATATCACTATTCAGGGCTTTTAAAGCTGATTCCTTTGGCCCACTTCCCATGACTTTCATCACTTTGTCAGGTCCTGAGCACATAAACCTCCGACCTCGAGAGTCTTCATATTCAAAACCCACAAATGCTCGAGCTATGTCATCTCGCCGTCTTCCTCTTCCCATTACAACTGCACTTCTCTTTCCAGGAATAGCTTTATTTGGGGCAGGCCAAGAATTTGTGTCTAAGTCACCTTCATCTTCAGCTCTAGTCCTGATGACAATGTCCCAAGGCATAAGGTAGTTTGTTCCTGGAACAAAGCCCTGTTGATCCAAACCTGTATGAAAGTTATAAGACTTAGCAGGGCCCAGTTTAACCAAAGACCAGCTGGAGAACTTGGGAAGGAGACCTTTAGGACAATTTGAATGGAGCATGCCTGGCAGATACTCAACTGTGGATGCCTGTCTATCAACCAAGTTTGGTTTCTTCTCAGTTTTTACTTCTCCTTGACCATGAACTTCTGCATTATCTCCCCCTGCTTGTGGCTCTGCTGGATAAGCACCTAAACTATCTGTGGACTGGCCTAAACTCAAAGCTAAACTCAGGCTTGTGCTCTCTCCTTGGGTTTGAGGTTCTTTTTCTTTAAGTTTATCAGCATCTGCATCTGGAGGGGCAGGAGACGATTCATTTTTGGCAGGAGCAGGGTCTGGAGTACTTGGTTCAAATACTGGGAAATTGATATGATCCAATTTTCCACAACATTTTTCTTCCAGAAGCTATAGAGAAAGAAAAAAACAAAAACCAACCCTATGAACTTTTCATTTAAAATAACACATTCTTCACTCTAAAAAGAAAGCTTAACAATTAATGGCTAAGCAAATAATTACATACAAAGAACTTTGCCTTCTTTACATATCACACTGCAATCACATTTACTTTTCTAGATATTTTGCTTCTGAAAATATGCATTTTTACTCAGGTAGTGGTTAACAACAAAAAAAAAGAGACAGAAGAAAAAATTCAGTGTACCTGGTAAAAGTCATAGTTAGCTGCCTTAATATCAAAGGGATCATCTCGAGGTGCTTGTTTCCTTCCACAGTTACAGGCACCAGTAGACCGAGCTCGGCTATTGTGATATAGCACAGGAGGATTTCTATCAGCCTCTGGTTTTTCTCCTGGAAAATATAAGTTACTATTAATTTCTCATACACAATGCAGAGTCAAATTTATTTTGCATTCCATAGTATTAAAACCCAAAACTTCTCCAACAGTACTTTGGAAAAGAAATTAAACAAACAAAAAAACCCCAAAACACCCAAAACATGAAATACACATAACAGAAGCAGGTGAAAATACATAAAATAATGTATATTATTAATATAAAGTTTTAGAGTTTCTAAGTGAATTTATCATCATGGTGACCTTACACTTCATAATGTTCATTTAACAAAATCTCCAAGATAGAAATGTTAATATATTTCTGAAACTTTGTATTATTCAATAGTTCTTTTACTAAATCCCCTACAGTGCATTCTTTAAATGCAAGAAAATAATTAGTAGCTGGTATTTTTTTTTTTTACAGCAGGACAGAAAAGTTAAATCTGATGCACCTAGATTTCTGTAGAGCTCTTTTAAAAATATCAGTACATAGTGAACAAACTAAACTCTTAGAATAAAAATACAGCTCCAAGTTTTGATTTCAAAATGCTGAGAGAATTTTAGTTACCTGATTTAGGTAATGAGTGAAATTTATGTACACAGTGTTGATCAGTTAAACTCCTCTCCTCACAGAGCTGATGGCCATTACTCCAAAATTTGTAACAGTCTTCATGTAACTGCATAGCGTATTTGTGGAAGGCTGGCCCCCTAGCATGTTGACTGTACACTCGAAGAGCCTGAGCAAGCTGATTCTTATGGACAGTCATTGTGTAATTATGAGGCAAATTTGACTGATAAGCACTATGAGCCATGGGTAAAGCTTTTTGGCACCGGTTTTCTGAGAATTTAGTGTCAATATCCAAAAACCCTTCCAAAACTTTAATACTGCTTAAAATCTTAGATGTTAGTTCCCCAGTGGGAGACCCTAGGTCCTCCTCTTTCCCATCAATAGCTACTTCATACAGTTTTGAAGCTGCTGAGATCCACTTCTGATAAGTGGGAAGCTCAAAATGGGAAGGCTGTGGGTTCCTTCCCACACTGTCATCAAAACCTTTCTTGCTTAGAACTAGCTCCACGTGTTGCCATAGAAATTCCCGAAGAGTAAAATCCACTAGCTGCCCTGAAGAACTGGAACTGCTGCTGTCAATGTGGAAGGAAAGCTGCTGGCGGGTGTGCTGCCTCATCACTTGGTATCGCCTGGGCCCAGAGAGGGGTGCAGGCACCAGCAAAGATTCTGGGTCCTTCACAGTACAATGACTCCTAAGTTGGTCCAGCAACATGCCTACTGGGTCCTCCTCCTGGCTTCCGGGAACTATGTACACAAAAGCTTGGTTAGCAGGAACAGTAAAGAGGCAGTTGATACTCTGATTGGTCAAAACTCGACTTTTCCGGAAGATTCGATAGATCTGATCTTCTAGGGCATGCTGCAGTCTCCTTTTGGGAGAATGCTTCTTGGGCTTGTCTGGATGAGCTGGGTCTTGGCTGCGAGGGGGTTCCACCTTGAGAGTTCCATTGAGTTGGAAGAGGAAAAGGAGTCTAGGGGGACAAGGTCGGCAGTTTAGCTTCCAATCTTTGCCAACTGGACAATCCTTAATGGCAGTTTTGAGGAGGGGCAATACTTTCTGTCTCAGTCCATCTAGCGCTCTGAACACTCGATCATAGGTGATGTCAAAGGAACAAGTGGGATGGACCAGCAGCATAATGTGACAGACGGAGAAAAGGTAAAGGAGACTGAGGCACTGCAGCTTCTCTTGATGCTTCCAGAACTCGTGTGCTTCTGCATGAGGTAAAGAGAGACCACCTCCAGCTTCCCCGCTCTGAAGGGCCCGACAAGCCCGCAGAAGCTGGGAGTTATCACAGATTGAAGTGAGAAGAAGATACAGAACTTTGCTTTCCTGATTGTAATAGGCCTGCAGAAGGCTGTAGTCTTGGGAACCTGGCTCAGTTCGGTTACCATCCGCGGCAGCTACACCTCCCCGAACTGGATCCCCGGCCCCAGCGCCAGGGTCCCCGGCTCCACCAGCCTCCCCAGCAGCGCCAGACTCGGTCCTGATTGCAGGTTCTGGGTCCCCGGGATCTTGGTGGCGAAAAAGGGGAAAGACCTGTCGATCGCACACCGTGTTCACAAGTGAGAACTTAACGGAATTCAGCCGTAGAGCCGTTTTACCGAAGATTCCCACCACGCAGATCTCATCCTCACGCCAAGGAGGCTCCGGTCCGCTAGCCACGCTCGCTCCACCCTCTGCAGGGGACCCTTCGGGACTTTCAGGGCCAGTCCAGGATGAAGCTCCCATTAGAAGCTCTTTCAAGCTGACAGGACCCGCCATGGTGCAGACTTCTCTAGCGCCCTTCCGGTCCGCCCTGTAAACCCAACCGGCTTTCGTCCAATGTTGAAATCCCTCCTCCTCTTCAGTTGCTGCTTCCCTCTCATTTCAGGTTCCGCCTTTCGTTCCTCCTTTCCTACTGTTTCGCCAAGGTATGCGGACCCAGAACTTGGCATTTCAGCTAAATCCTCGTGATTTGTACACACTTTAGAGTTTGAGAAACAGAGAAAAATTGAACCGAAAGTGCAGAGAGTTCCCATGTACCCTCTGCCCCTACACAGGCACAGCCTTCGCCCACTGTCAATACCTGGCTCCAGAGTGGTACATTCGTTAGAATCTATGAACCTGCACTGACACATCACACATCATTATCACCACCAAATCCATGGCTTATATTAGGGTTTATTTTTGGTGTTGTACATTCTATGGGTTTGGACAAATGTATAATGTCATATATTCACCATTATAGTATCACACAAAATGGTTTCACTGCCCTAAAAATTCTGGGGGCTCTGCCTATTCATTTTCCCCTCCCCCTAACTCCTGGCCACCACTGTTCTTTTTACTGTCTCCATAGTTTTGCTTTTTCCAGAATGTCACATAGTTGGAATCATACAGTACACAGCCTTTCCAAGTTCCTCCGTGTCTTTTAATGGTTTGGTAGCTATTTTCCTTTTGGTGGTGAATAATAGTCCACGGTCTGGATGTACCTCTATTTATGTATCCATTCATCCACTGCAGGACGTCTTGGTTGCTTCCAAGTTTTGAAAATTATGAATAAAACTGCTACAAACATCTGTATGCAGGTTTTGGGTGGACATCCTCTTTTATTTTCATTATCTATTTACATTTTTTCTACAATGATCTCTTTCTTCAATTTGTAATATTAAAAGATTATCCTTTTAAGAAATGTGCAAAGCTTTAACACTCGATATTTGATTTAGTTGGTTGGAGGTTTGAATGGCTACATTTATTTTTTGGAACACTTGGCTTTAAAGTAGAAATGGAAGTGGATAACTTGTGTTCAATGTGTTCTTATTTGGGATGTCACATAATGACATAATAATAATCAAATGCAAATTACTGTGCAGCTCTGTGCTAAATCTTTATCAAGAATTATCTCATTTATGTATGACCTCATTTACATGTGGAATTTAAAAAATCTAACTTGAAATGGAGAACAGACTGGGTAGGGTGGGGGTGGAAATATGGGTGAAGGTGGTCAAAAGGCACATACTTCCAGTTATAAGATAAATAATTCTGGGGATGTAATGAACAGCATGGCGACGATACTTAATACTGTACTGTGTATTTCAAATTGGCTAAGAAAGTACTGTACTAGATGATGGATATTAACTAAATTTATTGTGGAAATCATCTTGGAATAGATACATTAAATCCTTATGTTATATGCCTTAAAAATGATGTTATATATCAATAATGTATCAGCAAAACGGGGGGGGGAATAATTATCTCATTTAATTCTCAAAGGAAGAGCGGGACCCTATGCCATGGTGATAATATTTTTAATACATTAAGCTATATTGGGCTTCCATAATTATTCTCAACCAACTCTAATTTACTAACAAGAATTTAGAAAGGAGTAGGGTGGATTTTTAAATGTATTTTAAAAGTTTTTGTCTGTTTTTTACTTGTTCCTTTCTCTACTTCCACATGTCCAGATCCTATCTGTCTTTGAAAAGCCAACTAAAATGTGAAGTTCCACCTGTTTATCCACATAAATTATACTGTGATCCTCACCACATAGACTACTTGCTATGTTTAGTATGTGATTTTGCTGATATGAGATTTTAACAATTTTTTGACTTATAAACCAGGAAGAAATATTAACCACACAACTTGTAGAGATTGCCCAAGTAAACAAAATGTTGAAAAACCAAACAGAAAACTCTCTTAAAAGAGGAACAAGAACTCTCATACTTTGCTAAAGGACCATGGATTGGTAAACCACTTGGAAAACCTGTTGTTAACAAACTGTATTTATACTTGAAAGCTGTTAAAGAGAGTAGATCTTAAATGTTCTCATCATACACACACATAACAGTAATTATGTGAAGTAATGGATGTGTTAACTAGTATTATCATGGTAATCGTTTCACAATATGTGTGTATCAAATCATCACATTGTACTTACACAATGTATATGTCAATATTATCTCAATAAAGCTGGAAAAAAACTAAAAAAAAAAAAGATCTATAGCACTACACAATAACATGGTTGAATCTTAAAAATAAATGTTGTTGAAAGAAGCCAAAAACAAAAGAATATATAATGTATGTTTCTATTTATATAGAGTCCAAAAGCAAGCAAAACAAACTATAGCATTTAGGGATGCGTACTTAAAGGTAAAAGCAATGAAATACTTATTGTAACAAGCAGATCAGTAGCTAGCTTTTTGAGGAAAAGGATTTATGATAGGGAAAAGAGACAGGCAAGGCTTCTAAAGACATTTAATAATGTCTCTCTCTTGATGGCTACGTGAGTGTTTATTTTATGATGTTAGCTTATATATTTACGCTTTATGCAGTTTTATTGATGTGCTATATTTCTAGTAAAAAAGTTAAAAAAGAAAAATCAAAGGTTTTTTATTATTCTTTATTTAAAAACATAACCAGATGAACCTTGGTACTATATATTCTCTGGTTGTTAATCATTTTCAAAATTAACACTGGAAGCATATGATCATCAACAGTTTAATGAAACTGTAGCATTTAGAGGATTCTCAAATGGGTACAATAAACTATGTCATAAAAAATTAGTAAAAGATGCAAGGTAGTACACATGCAAGGTGGTACAATGGCACTAGCAGTTTTACAAATGGTTGCCTGTGGGATTTCTACAGCATTTTTTAAATGAACCTTTATCCCACAAGAATGACCAAATCACTTACATTGATACAGTACATGGTAATTTATTAATATTGTAAACATTGTAAGTGCCCATAAAATATTGTTACAAATATTCAACTGTTTTATTCCCAATGAGCATTCCCTTTATTCTTACATAATATAAATGTAGCTAGCAGGTTTTTAAAAAAAAAAAAAACTTTTACTAGAAGCAGGTATGTTCCTTAACTTCATTATCTGTTTCATTTCATCCCTGAATGTGTTGTAAACATAAATGTGGGTCTTGCAAAAACATTGCCCCCAGGTCAGCTTTCCAGTCTGGTGACTTTCCACAACAGTGTTTGGTATCTCAAAGCGATATTTATATGTGGAAATACCCACAATTCTGGGAAGTTGCTAAAATATCTTTTGAGCCAAAGCTAAGCAGGGGATATTTCAGGGATATTGTCTACGTAGTTACTTCCCATCAGGCTGGGAAGTTCAGTGAAGATCTGAAACCCCTTGTTTCCTACTCATGAGGAGCTACTAACGTTATTCTTTGAACTGCAGTCATCAAAGCTAATCTATGCCTGTAGTCACACTCACTCTACTGAGAGTTCGTTCCCCTTTCTTTGTGATACTAAGCACATTGGTGATGGGGATTCTGGCAGAAGCTATGTTGGGTCCATTGCTAAAAGACATGTTTGACTAAATGGGGGCTCCCAGAAATACTAGGCAACTTTGCAGGTGACTGAATGATGGGGATGCCAAATAAAACAAAGGATGCCCCATTATATTATAATTTCAGATAAACAATAATTTTTTTTAGTATAAATGCACCCCATGCAGTATTGGGGACATACTTACATTAAAAAAATTATTCATTATTTAATGGGACATATTTATATTTAAAACTTATTTGTTGTTTATCTGAAATTCCAATTTGATATATTTACATTTGCTAAATCTGGCAACCATGGACTGGCAGGAAAGAACAAAAAATACATTATTACTGTTATTGAATTGACAGTCTGTTCTGGACAGGGAACCATGTCTCCCAGTGAATCTGTCATGGACCTCAGGGAATGCTTGGCAGGGCACTGTGGAAAATCCAAGGTTCATGCTGAGGTCTTTGTGAAATTTATATTCAGCTGTATGAAATTTATAGTCAGCAGATATCAAAGCAAGGAATATCTCAGACTTCAGTGAGCCAGCATAACTACTTATCTAAAATGCTAGAAATGATGCATTCTAATTTTTAAGTTCACATTGGATGTTTTGCTTTGAATCCTTTTGGAAAATAGTTGGGTTTGGATGGGGGGTGGTCTTACCTCTTAAATTGTTTATAGTCAACAGAAATCCAATCTAGAGGGTCTTTTTAATAACTAAGCCTGTAGCATTTAATGCACAAGATTTCAAGGCTGAAAGAAACACTTTTCAATTACCTGAGAAAACCCAAGATGAATGGAGACCAGATTATTTTCTTAATGTCATAACTGCATTTAAAGAGCACAGATTAGAGTTATATAGTTAAATTTGAATAACCTCTCCAACCTAAATTAGGTAATTCCATGATAAACATCACTTTGGGAATTACATTTTCCTATCTGTTTTCTTATTCATTGTACAAACTAGGAAATATCCAAATACCTATTTTCTACCACAGCATGTATGGGCTCCATACATACTTTAATTCTTCGAATGGAATTATATATTAGTATAATTATCATACCCTACTACATATTTTTTAAGAAGGACTAGGGTGATTTTATCTGTATATTTTATGGACCATCACATGGAGTTAGGCAAATTGACATCAGTTTTGTTCATCGAAGCTGCTTGTAGGAAATGGCAGAGTTTGAACTGGGCTTCTAGGGTGAGCCAGCTATGAAAAAAAAAAAGGTCCCAATTATAATGTGAATTACGTTCTTGTGGCTGACACAGATTTCCTTCTTCCCCACCAACAGAATCCAGATTTTGTGCATGGTAGCAATGCATCCAGACTCTAAAAACCACTTTTCCCAGCTTCCCTGATATGATCAGAAGTTCCTGGATAGCAGTTTAAAGAGATGAGAGGTAGTTTAGCTAGCACACCCTTTGTTGGCCCTTTGCCCTTCTCCTTATCTTGCCTAGAATGTGGACATGAGGCTTCAGGAAGTGCACCCATTCTGCACCATGAGGATAAAAACCACACATTAAGGATGGAAAAGCTACTGTATCAGCTATGGACTGCCTACTTCCCCAGGGAATATGTAGGTAAGAAAAATAAGCCCCTAGTTGATAAGCCACTGTAGTCAAATTTCTATTATCTGTAGCCAAATGCAAAACCTAAATAACACAGTTGCTGCAGAGTTAAAGGAAAAAGGAAGACTAAGGGTTGGGTGGAAAAAGTCATCCTATGTCTAACAGCACTTGTAGTAGGCACCTTCCTAGTGAGTGGATTTTTAAGAGCATAACTTATGACATAGGTTTTATCTGTGATTTTTAATGTTGTTGCACAATATGTGGGTTTATTATATTTTCATTTGCTTTCACATTACTCAACTCATTATAGCAATTATGGGTTGGGCAGGGACAAAAAGGGCCCTAGAGTTCAACAAAGAAAGGAAGGTCCTTCAGTGAGGCCTCTGCCCCTGCCCTTCACAATCTGTGGTATCACCAAGAAATGTGATCTGGGTGTAGACTCCTATTGGATGTTCTAAAAGAAGAAAGAGGAATCTGGCCACACCTCCAAAGAAGGCTGTACGGTTTCCAAGAGGAGCAAAGCTGATTGGCAAGAGGGAAACGAAGCTGTCCTGCAAAAGGCACTGATTGTTAATGATGGGGCAAAGGGAGAACAATGTTGGGATGGGAGGGTGTCAGCAAAGGAGTCTGTGATATGTCTCTGTTGCCAGAGGCTGATGGAAATATAAGCTTCTTGGCCAAAGAAGCCAGCAGCCCTGTGTCTCAGCACTCTAGCAGGGGTGAAAGAAGGATGGCTGCTCCTCGCAGATCCTAACAGATCCAGTGATGGAGGTGATCAGGGAGATGACTGGACAAACAGAGTTTGGAAGAAATCACACAACAGCCAGCTGATATACTGGATTTTGGTGTACGGGTCATACATCTTGGTGACAAAGAAAGCTGCCAAAATCTTTTCCTATCAACTCTTCATGAGTTGACTCCTATCTCTATGTCTTTTACCTCTGTCAGGCTCACTTTTTCTGTTACAGCCACTGGACATTTTTCAGGTCCGTGAGAGGCCATGATCCCTCCCACCATGAGACCCTTGCACATTATTAAAGGAATTAATAAAACCAGACATTCATTGCTAAAGTGGACACGTTAATCCCAGCTATCTCATAGAATTTTACAAAGCTTAAATATGAAAATACTTTGTAAAGCATAAGGTGCCATTTAAAAATTATTATTAAGAAAGATGTTTTAGATTATGATTTTCAACAAATGATTTTGAAGAAAAGAGACCCAAAAATATATTTTTTTCTAAAGGCTTACTTGAAACTTTCTCCTCAAGGCTCGGGTCATTACTGGAGTCAGCCCAGTCCCTGTTTCCATATTTTCTTTATTGGTAAGTGGGGTCCCACCTGGGCTCCTACAAAGGTATTGAAAATATTAGGAGCTGTGTTTTATGCCAACTTTTCAAACGGATTTAGAAACATAAAGATAAGAGCAAGTATTACCTCTCTACATCAACTTTTCTAAGTAGTTGCCGCAAATCTATCTGGCTTTTTCCAGGAGTACTGATAAAATAAAGATATAAAGTTAGAGTTTGCCAAATTTCATCATTTTTCCCAAAGCAAAGCAGTCATTTCTATAGGCAATGCCCTAGAAAGTACCATGTTCTATCTTTTAAGAAATAGCATTAGATGCTGATAGTAGCATAAAGTGATATAATAATTCTAATACGTAATACTTCTTGACTCAAATTACATGTATAAGAATCCATCTTAGGGGAAATGGCTATGCATACAGATGATAGACAAGGATGTTCTTTGATGAGTTACAGAAATAAAAAAAAACACAAACAACCCAAATGTCTCAAAATGGTATTCTACCTATGAAATTTACATATAATGAGTTGCATATATAGAAGTCAAAATGGTGCTTTAAACTAATTTTTAATAACATGGGGGGAAGTTCATGACACATTAAATGGGAAAAGCTGTAACTGTATGGACAATGTAATTATACACATACACGTACACATATATATTTCACTGATTCCAAAACATACTAGTTTTCATTTTATTATTTCTGAAATTGTACTGCCTTAAAAATTCTTAATAACATTTCCCCCCCAAATTTATTATTAAATCAATTGTGTAGCTTATAACAAATAACATCAGGAAATGGACATAAGAGAGTATATGCCTAGAACAAGACTAGAATGATAAATAACAGTACGTTAACAGTGTCTGTCTCCAGTGATAGGATTATTTGGATGAATTTTGTTTTCTTCTTTACACTTCTCTGTGGATTTCCATTTTTCTCAATGAGCATACGTAACTTTTAAAGTTAGAAATAAGCAAAAGAAACATCATCCAAATTTGCGTAATGGTAGAGCATAACACGGTGCAGTTCCTTACATTAAGACATTTGTGACTCGAGTTGACAACACTTTGGAGTTGGGTTTCAGGGCAACACGCTGCAGGTCAGAGACAGTAACTAGAGGATTCCGTGCCTTTGGTGATGGTACAAGCTTTAATTACAAATGAGACATTATTAAAAACATTTAAAAATTCAAAATGTAAACATGCTGAACAATGACTATTTGAGTGCTGAGTATGTATGTGTAAGATGTAGCCACTACTCTACTCAGTTTTTATGCCAAAGCTTCGAAGTATGCCTCTATCTCTTCAGACTAATGCCTAATTAAATAATTTTGGGATATACAGATTTTGTTAAGGCAATCCAAACTACTCAAATAAAATATCAAATAATTACCTTGGAATAGCTTCAATACATAAGATTTTATGCTTATTTTCCATGAAGGGACAACCAGGTTAAAAGCTAAACAGCCATGTGTTGGTCGATGACCTCTTACCTTCCTCCTTTCATCAAAGCTCTGTGTCTTCCTTAATTTCACAGTCAGTAGATCTTTAACTGTTATCTGCACAGGTCCATCTTTTTTTAATGGTCCAGTCTTAAAATACATGGAGAGGTTAGAATTCAAGTTGGAGCCAAGATATCTAGTCAAATGCAAATACAAATCTAGTTTTTAAAGATTCAGAGTTAAAAATTAACTCTTATTTAACCTAGGAACCTATCAAATTCTTTCTACTGAGCTAAGAATGATCCTGTTTTCAGTACCATGGATGCTAAAGTGATTGAAAAATATTCATCAAAACGTAGGACTTTGACAGTAAATAAGAGATGGGCTAATTCCCTGCAACTATACATTGTCCTCAGGAGTTACTATAAGAGGAGTTGAAGGAGTTCCTTAAATCAAAGAGAAGTTCTGTCTGAACTACCTAAAAAGATAGCTTAGTTCCCATAGAGCAAGAATGTATAGTCAGAGAAGTATAATTATGGAAAATATAACAATAGGCTCTAGATTTAACAGCCATTTTTAAACCAAATGTATCTGTAGTGAAATTCCACAGATTTAAAAATTTTAAACAGGGTTGTGCCTACCTTAGGGATTCACAAATATTTTGGTCCCCTTGGTAGATAAGTAACTCTAATGGAGACTGGTTCTCCAGCCTACTGACACTATACTTTAGAATCCGCCAACTTTTTATTCTGACTTCATTCACTAAGCCACCTTCTATTCTTAATTTGGTTTCCCAGGGAGGTTTTCCTTTTAGTAAAAAGATATTCTGAGAAGCCATTAGGAATCTTCCAATCTACTGGGTCTCATTCATTTATCCTTCAAAAAATCACTTTGATTTCTAAGTCCAGCTTCTGTGAGTTCCCATGGGATTGAGTTTTTAAAAACATAATAATTGAGATAATTAAAAAATGGAATCAGAAAAAAATGTAGCCTTCCTGCCAAAGCCCTTAGCCTACTCTTAAAAGGCCACCTGGCTTTACTCCTACATTACATGCTGATCAAAAGATACCTTTACTAGATTGTTTCTCACCTGTAGTGCTTTAGTGAGATGGGATTTTCTGAGCAGCAAAGGTGCTATTGGCGGTGGAGGCGGAGGCAAAGGAGGAGGGGGAGGGGGTGGAGGGGGAGGGGGAGGCAGAGGAGGAAGATGATGGCTGGTGGGCTGCGGCAGCATGGGAGGAAGTACAGCTCTGGATTCTCCAGTGGCGGTGAAAACACAGGCAGGCACACGTGTAAGTTTACCACTCATGTGACACATCTGACCACAGCTTGGACAGGAAGAATTTTCTGAGACAGTCTGGAAGAAGACATTACATTTGTCGAATGAGTAATAGATTAATTTGTTTCTTGTGGATAAGAGCCATCAAAACAAAATAAGAGCTAAATAAAAAGTATTGAATGCTTCCTCAGTATACTACGCACTTCATATTTTCTCATTTTTCACAAGCTCATTCATTCATTCATTCACTCATTCATACATCTGTTTCTGTATGCTATATGCCAGGCACTATGGGTACCTCATGGAGCTGACAGTCTGGTGAGGAAGACAGACATTAAACACACACAAACACTCAAAATAAAACAAAGCAATATTTTCATAAAAGCAATGAAATATGCTGTGAGCATGAATAGCGAGAAGCCTGGAAAGCGATATTTAGCCATAATCTCAAGGATGGATTGAGACTTACCAGGTGAAGGGAGATAAGATCTGGAGGAAGAGTTCTTAGCAGAAGGAAGAATCCTTAATGTATCCAAGAATACAGTATATTCAAGGAACTGATAAAAAGGATGTGACTATTACAGGCTGAATTCAGTCATTCCCCCACTCCCTGGCAAATTCATATATTGAAGCCCTAATTCTCAGAACCTTAGAATGCATTTGGAGATAGGGCCTTTAAAAGATGTGACTAAGTTAAAATGAGGCTGTTAGGGTGGGCTGTAATCCAGTCTGACTGGTATACTTATAAAAGGAAAAACTGAACACACAGGAGAAACACCAGGGATGCATATGCACAGAAAAAAGACCATCTGAGGACACAGCCAGACACCAAAGCCAAAGAAAAGAGGCATCAGAAGAAAGCAGCTCTGCCAACACCTTGATCTTGGAATTCCAGCCTCCAGAACTGTGATAAAATTAGTTTCTGTTGCATAAGTCACCTAGTCCATGCTACTTTGTTATGGCAGTCCTCATAAACAAATAACAATGACCCGTGAAGTAAGATGGTGTGTTAGTGTCTTATGGCTGCTGTAACAAATTATCAAAAACTTGGTGGCTTAAAACAACCGAAATTCATTTTCTGATAGTGCTGGAGGGTAGAAGGCCTAAATCAAGGTGTCAGTTATCCCTCCCAAGGTGCTAGGGAAGGATGTTCCTTGCCTCTTCCAGCTTCTGAAAGCTATCAGCATTCCTCAGGGTAAGGCCACATCACTCCAGGCTCTGCCTCTGTAGACCCACTGCTCCTCCTTTTCTCTGTACAGGTTCTGCTCTGTGCCTTTCTTTTATTAAGACACTTATCATTGGATTTATTGTCCACCCAGATAATACAGGGTGCACTCTTCACCTCAAAATCCTTAACTATATCTGCAAAGACGTTTCTCTCAAATAAGGTAATGTTTACAGTGTGAAAATTAACAAAGGGATCCGAGAACTACAAGACACTGATGAGAGAAATTAAAGAAGATACCAATAAATGGAAACATATCCCGTGCTCACGGATAGGAAGAATTAATATTGTCAAAATGGTCATCCTGCCCAAAGCAATCTACAGATTCAATGCAATTCCTATCAAAATACCAACAGCGTTTTTCAACGAACTAGAGAAAATCATTCTAAAATTCATATGGAACAAAAGACCCCGAATAGCGAAAGCAATCCTGAGAAGGAAAAATAAAGCTGGGGGGATTATGCTCCCCAACTTCAAGCTTTACTACAAAGCCACAGTACTCAAGAAAATTTGGTACTGGCACAAGAACAGACCCATAGACCAATGGAACAGACTAGAAAGCCCTGATATAAACCCAAACATATATGGTCAATTAATATATGATAAAGGAGCCATGGACATACAGTGGGGAAATGACAGCCTCTTCAACAGCTGGTGTTGGCAAAACTGGACAGCTACATGCAAGAGAATGAAACTGGACTATTGTTTAACCCCATACACAAAAGTAAACTCGAATTGGATCAAGGACCTGAATGTAAGTCATGAAACCATAAAACTCTTAGAAGACAACATAGGCAAAAATCTCCTGAATATAAGCATGAACGACTTCTTCCTGAATGCATCTCCTCGAGCAAGGGAAACAAAAGCAAAAATGAACTCATGGGACTACATCAAACTAAAAAGTTTTTGTACAGCAAAGGACACCATCAACAGAACAAAAAGGCATCCAACAGTATGGGAGAATATATTTGTTAATGACATATCCAACAAGGGACAAGAGGTTAACATCCAAAATATATAAAGAACTTACACGCCTCTACACCCAAAAAGCAAATAACCCGATTAAAAAACGGGCAGAGGATATGAAGAGACAGTTCTCCAAAGAAGAAATTCAGATGGCCAACAGGCACATGAAAAGATGCTCCACATCACTAATCATCAGGGAAATGCAAATTAAAACCACAATGAGATATTACCTCACACCAGTAAGTATGGCCAGCATCGAAGAGACTAAGAATAACAAATGCTGGCGAGGATGCGGAGAAAGGGGAACCCTCCTACACTCTAGTGGGAATGTAAGCTAGTTCAACCATTGTGGAAAGCAATATGGAGGTTCCTCAAAAAAGTAAAAATACAAATACCATTTGACCCGGGAATCCCACTCCTTGGAATTTACCCAAAGAATACAACTTCTCAGATTCAAAAATACATATGCACCCCTATGTTTATTGCAGCACTTTTTACAATAGGCAAGATATGGAAGCAACCTAAGTGTCCATCAGTAGATGAATGGATAAAGAGGATGTGGTACATACACACAATGGAATATTATTCAGCCATAAGAAGGAAACAAATCCTGCCATTTGCAACAACATGGATGGAGCTGGAGGATATTATGCTCAGTGAAATAAGCCAGGCGGAGAAAGACATGTGCCAAATGATTTCCCTCATTTGTGGAGTATAACAACGAAGCAAAACTGAAGGAACAAAATAGTAGCAGACTCAGAGACTCCAAGAAGGAACTAGTGGTTACCAAAGGGGAGGGGTGTGGGAGGGTGGGTGGGGAGGGAGGGAGAAGGGGATTGTGGGGTATTATGTTTAGTACACACGGTGTGGGGAATCACTGGGACTGAATTGGGGTATGAGTGGGGACTTGATAATATGGGTAAATGTAGTAACCACATTTTTTCATGTGAAACCTTCGTAAGAGTGTGTATCAATAATACCTTAATAAAAAAAAAATTAACAAAGGGAAACCTCACTGATGTGGTGTCAGGAGACCTGCAGGGGAAGCTCTCATCCCCATCACTCCTTGTAAACCTCAGGCCCCACTGGAAGAGAAATGGCCCAGCCAATGAGACCGGCATAACTCAGCCAATGAGAAGTCACAATATGTGTTACTCCTAGTTTACTGGAACAGGACCGTTTGCTCAGAACAGCCGTACCAACTCAGCCCTTTCCTTTACAAAAGGGCATACCTCACCTCTCTTTTGTTCTCTGGACATGCCTATGGGTTTGTCATAGCTTGCATATCCCAAATTGCAATTCTCTGCTATTGCTTAATAAAACCATTTTTTTTGTTGGTAAAATAACAGTTTTATTTTAAAGGTTAACAACAGGTTCCAGGAATTAGGACTGCGTTATATGTTGTGGAGAGCCACCATTCAGCCCAGGACAGATGGTATCTTCTCCATTTTATAGAAGAGGAAACTGAGGCCTAGAGAAGAGAGGTGATTTGCCTTTCCTCCTCTGGCTAGTGCATCTGAGGTACAAATTCTGGGAGAAGGGGTGTAATCCTAGAAGCTTCTCTCCAAACCAAGTAGAGCAATGTTTATTCTTTGAATTTTAGACATTGAGGATAGGGGCCTTGCGTAGGGGAGTTTGGAAAGAATTATCTAGTTTTTTTCCTGCCTATGTCAGCCAAGATAATAGAAACCACCCTGAGTATTTAAAGAGGAGAAGTGTAATGTAGGGAGTAGTGATACTGCTAATGGAAGAGCTGAGAAGCACACAGCAGACAGGGAGGTAGACCAGAGATTGGCAATAGCCCCAAACCATGAACTCTTGATGCCAAGGGACAAATGGCATGGCAGAATATCCAGATCTCTGGAGCTGGGTTGACCCAGAGAATCAAGAAATATGGTGAGAAACTTACCTAGAGGGAACCAGAGTCAGGGAGACAACAACCTCCACTGGAGAAATCGCACACGCAGAGAACTAAGGGGGAAAACACCCCATCTTCTCCCTCCCTCTGCACTCTTTTCAGTCTCCCATTAGCCCACAACCAGGAGCCAGGTGACCTGGAGCTTGGGAAATACAGCTTGAGGGCCAACAGGCCCAGGAGGAGCAGTTGCCTGCAGCCATTCCCCTTCTGGGTAAAAGCACACTGGGATTCCTGTGGGTGACACCCCTTCTCTCCTTATCTGATTCTGGATTCGTTTTTACTTTAAAATACCAACCTTCAGTGCTTCCCGGAGCTTGCATAATTCACCTTCCAAAATGGAAAACCGTTGCTTTAGGCTGTGAAGTTCTCGGCGGCAGAAACGGGATGGCAAGATGGTATCTTTCAATACTTCGAAACTCTGAAAATAAAAAATAAACAAGCTTGTGTCCAATGAGCAATATTAAGGACAAGAAAGTGGTTTAATGTATGTTTTATAGAAGTGAAGGCAGACTTGATCCCATGATTTCATCTTATCTGAACTTAGCGTGAGCATTGTGCTGACCTGAGCACACAGACACATGGGAACACACATGCCATGTATTTGGAAAAACTGTATTATTTAAAATAGATATGTCAAAAAAACATACCTGGGCCATGCAGTTCTGGCACCAGTTGTATACAGACCACACTTTATTTGTCCAAAGATTTATTGCATCTTTGATATTGGGAAACTTGAAGTTCCAGGATGATCTTAGCCAGCTTCTGCTAAGGGGTGTGTCTGTTGAAGGAATAGCCACTCTGTAGGAAAAATAAAATCAAACAAATAAAAAAACTCCTGAGTTGGAATAAAAGCCTCCAAATAACAAGATGGCTTTATAGTATGACTTGGAGCACAGACTTCCTAAAGCCAAATTCTTCATTAAGCAATGAAGTTCTTCATTCATCAATTCATTCCAGACTTCTGAGATTTGTTTATGCAACTAATATTTCTTGAGTAAATAAAAAATAGTCTAGTAACCACAATGTTGCTCATGTAATTGTATATTAACGATATAAATAAATAAATAAATAAATAAATAAATAAATAAATAAGTAAGTATCAAGGATTCAGTGATTAACAAAATAGATAAAAGCCTTGCCTCATGATGTTTACAGTCTACTGGAAGAAAGTTGAAAACAAATAAATAAGCAACACATATGGGTTGTTAGATAGTGAATACACATTAAAGAGAAAAAGATAAAGCAAGAGACAGGGCATGTGAAATGGTTGGTGGAGGTGAAATTTTAGATAGGGTCTCCAGGGAGAGGCTCATTGAGAAGACACCTTTTGAGGAAAAAAAACCTAAAGAAAGTAAAGAAGCTAGCAATGCAACTAAGAGAAGAACAGTCTAGGTAAGGGTAATAGTTAAGTGCAAAGGCCTGGAGGTGGAAGCTTATCTGAGATATGTGAGGAATAGCAAAGAGGCCAGGATGATGAGGGTGGAGAAACTGAAGGGAGGGGATTAGGTGATAACGTCAGAATCAGATCATTAAGGCCTTGTAGGTCATACACAGGACTTTAATTTTTACTCTGAGGGAGGAAAACATTGAAGAGTTCTAAGCAAAGAGTAATATGACATGATTGTAACAGGCTCGCTCTGGCTGCCTTGTTGAATACACTGCAGAGGAGACAAGGCCAGTAGCAGGAAGATCAGTGTTAGAAAGAAACACACAGGCCCAAGATGGTGTCACTTCAGTTAGGCTAAGTCACCAAACCAGGACCTAATCTTAAACCCAACTACGGTTTCAACCTCCCTCTTAAATGTAGTCAGTCAGGGATTTTTCTGCTTACTATCAGGATATGATAATCTGTCACATGAGCCTTCTCCATCTTCCCTAAAAGAAGTTGAGGTGTTCTGCATTGTAAGACCCCCTGTTTCCTCTAAGAGAAAGTGACCTTTCCTGAGAAAAAAATCCTTTCTTTTCTCATCTTTATTTCCCCACCTTCCTGTCTATAAAAACCTTCCATTTTGTACAATTCCTTGGAGCATCTCTCTAATTGCTAGGGGGGATGCTGTCCAATTCATGAATCACTCAATAAAGCCAATTAGATATTCAAATTTACTTGGATGAATTTTGTTTTTTAACACCAGTTAGGGGGCTTTTTCAATATTCAGGAGAGACAGAGAAAAGGATGATATCATGGTTACTGCTTTTCGAGGGCCTATTTGTTTTAAAAGTTTTTCTATAAAGAAAGCTATCACAACAAAATGTATAAAGGTATGTTACTGTGAAACCTAGTACCCTGGGGTTCCTATAACTTATTCTCTCATAATAACACATTTAAGCCCTGAGTCCCAGAGAATAAGGGACCACACATTACCAAAATTAAGATTTAAATTCTAGTCCTATACCTCTTTCATCACTTAGTTACCAGATTCATACAGTTAAATTGACTAGGAAAGGAGAAAATACTTACTGTGCACCTCTAACACAATTCCTTGTAATTGTTACTTTGTTTGAATTCTTAAACTGTGGTTGCCACAGAAAATTCAGGAAAATTTTCTCAGTTAAAATTTAATTTCAGATAAAGGACGAATAATTTCTTAGTATAAGTATTATTGCAAAGGTTGCATGGGACAATACTAAAGAATTATTCATTGTTGTTAAAAAAAATACCCATAGGCCCAACTGTTAGGCAGAAAAATAGATATGAGCAGGTGGAGGATGAATGAATAAGGTCAGTAAAGTCCACTAAATGGGATTCAAAGAGTTAACTAGGTAAAATCAGAGAGCCAGAAAGAACTCAGGGTTAATGACACCTCCCTGGACCCAAACCCTTTGTGATGTGAGTTCATTCCACACACTTTGAATTTAGGCTGACCTTGGGACTTGCCCTAGCTAATAGAATGCAGGTGAGATAGGGCAGAGACAAGGGACAAGCATCATGATTAATTTTCCTAAAAATATTGAGATATAAATAGCATAGTAAGAACAAGAGGGACTTATCTTAAGGCTAAGATTCCATTTTAAAAGCAGAGCGTTGGGAAGTTGGATTCCTAACATATTCTTTAGTAATCAGCCAACAACCTATCTTAAGGCAAGGCAAACAGTTTTAACTGATATATTTCCAGTGCTTGCAGGTATCCACTATCTTGGAGAAGAACAGGATCAATAAATTTCTTGTGTTAAGTTTATCTTACAAAATTATCTAGAAGACTGACTCGATAATGACATAGTGTCTCTCACCAGAGATAGACACCGTGAAACCACATGAAAGCCTATGCCCCCTGACCCTTTATCCCATTCTTGAAAACCCTTAAAAGACAGAATCCCATATTTTAAGTGCACCTCTTCTCTGAGGTTGCCCACACTCCCCTTTCTTCGAGTGTGCACCTTTTTGCCTTAAGTAAACTCACTGCTCAACTTACTATGTTTTGTCTCTGCGCTCTTCCAGTAGTAGTACATGTCTTTGTTACTTTGCTATTTCCTTCTATTTTCCAGGCTTAAGCACAAATCTTCACTCTGTCTCTGTCCTACCTCAGGTAAGTAGGTAGAAGCTGCTGAGAGCTCTGATTTGAGCTTGCAAGTTCCCATCACCTCGGTGACCCGACAGAACTGCTCTTTAAGAGCCTGCCTGGAAATCTTTGCTTTGGGAAGTTCTCAGAACGTCACTGTATCCAGTGCTCTGTGGTTCCCCCAAATCCTGGGGTGGTAGAGACTTAGTTCCCACACCGTGCAGATCCAAGTGGACACTGGATGCCAGGTGACACTGGCTTTAGTTGTTGACAGGAGCTGTGCCCTATGCTGAGCAGTTCAGTGAACTTCCTTTTTCTCTCTCTGTTCTTCCTTACTCTTTGCTGTCTGCAAGACGGCTGCCATTCCCTGCAACTCTCACTTTAATGAATTCTTTCCTCACCCTGACCTGACTTCCCTATAATACCGAATCGAATTCCTCCCCAACACTACGATTTAAGTCGCTCTATGCCAGCAAACGACGACTTACTACCAACTTAGCTTAGTTTCAGCCCCCCAGGAATGCAACCTTTAACTAGTCAAGTTCAAATTTAACTGGGCATTCTGTATTTTTATTTTCTAAATCTGGTAACTGTATCCTAAACCGATCAGATAAAAATTTTTTCTCTGTTGCCCATTATGTTTTACCTTTCTGGTGACGATGGCGGAGGGGGAGGTGCAATTAGCCTGGACTGAGAGTGAGAGGCTTCTTTTTTTTTAAATAATCTTTTTGCTTTGGTTTTTAGCTTTCTTCTTCGTTGCTTGAATTTGGGCATGTCTTCTGTAGAGAAAAATTTGTTAATTTTTTTATTGAAAAATAACATAGACATATAGAAAATGCATAGATAATAACTCTGTACTTCAATGAATTATCACACAGTGAACACGCCCTTGTAACTACCACCTAGGTTAGGAAAAAGGTCACGTACCAGAATCCCAGAAATCCCCTCAAGTGGAAAAAAGTTTAAGCCCAGGTTTACACTGTCTCTAGGAAGACCTTGGCTTTGCATTACTCTCTGATTTTGTTTTGCCTGTTTTGCTTTTCTTCATTAAGTCAAGTGAATTTCCCTTTCTTTATAACAGAGAAAATGGCTATAGCTGGGTTATAGTCAGTTATTAAAAGGAAGTAAATTTCTTTGCCAGTAACATTTACTGAGCATTCACTGTAACAGGTGGAGTTTGTCATGGAAGAAACAAAATTAACCATTTACTTATAGTCCATTTACTTTTAGGCCCCTTCATAAACATTTTCTCAAGTGAATCGATACTACCCTGCAGGACTGAGAAAGAACTTTTATTCCATTTTTTACAGAAGAGTAAACTGCAACTTAGAAAGATTAAATGATTTGCCAATGTGATGCAATAAAGTATTAAGTCCAGTTCTGTGAATCTCCAAGGAGTCTCGAAGTCTCTAATACATGGAGGGGCTGTAAGTACGGGAAGAGGAAACTCCGGGGCAAAATACCTCTAAAAACCAAAATCAGTCAAAGGGAGAATTAAGGTTTAAAATCTGTTTATTGCTCACAAACTGCAGTCTGAGACCTTCTCTCTTCCCTCCTCTAGCAGAAGCAAAACCAGCACTCCCCTCACTTCTCAGGTACAGATAAGCCTCCCAGCCCAGGTAATTACCCATTGATATGGAGATGACTTCTCTCAGCCCCTGAGGAATGATGCAAATGCACTAAAGCTATACTTCTTTCCACCACTGAACGCCTATTGATATGCAGATGTCTAAAGCCAGGAGAGATATTCTGGAAATGTTATAATTTTACCCACAGGGGCGATGGTAGATTAAACAGGAGATACACAATGTGATAATAATTATCCTAAGCCTAAAAAATGGATGTTTCAAAACACTTATTTTAAAGCATTTTTATACAGTGTCCAGTATATTTAGGTTTTAATCCAGCTTCTTTTCTGAAGAAAATTAAGTTGGAGCTGCTTTGATGTAAAGAAGGGCTTTGCTGGTTTCACTTGTTGCTACTTGAGGAACAAAGACATCGCTATTCAAGTAGAACTAAAAATGGTCTCAAGAGCTGGGCCTCCTTCCCTTCAAACTTACATTTGAATAGGAACAATCGGCCTTTCTAAAATACACATTCATTCCACTTTTGTTCACCCAGTACTTCCAGTACTTGGTATGCAGCTCCAGGTTAGCTCAGCTCTCAGATTCCACTGGCTGGAGAACCTCTTTCCTCTCCACGGTTGGTTGTAAAACCTCAGAGGTGGCTTACTGTAGTTCCAAGAGGGTTGGATTAGCAGAGGGCACCCCTAATGACAATGGGTGATGGTGCATATATCAATAGCCCATCCAGGAGTGAAAGTTCTTAAGAGCATCTTATTGAATTATTTGCTAGGTCTCAAATTAACAGAGTTTTCCTTAATTGCTTCTAGAGGCTTGGGACACACACCAATAGCTGACTTTACCCTTACTATGTCACATTTCCTTCCTGCTGAAATAATGAAGACCAAGCAAGGATTAATAAATACAAGGGATATCTAAAGGATTGATTAAAAAACAAAACAAAAATATTCTGAATGAAGATGTTTAGGAGAGCCTTGGAGGAAACAGCAATCATGTAGTTGCCTGGAAAAAAGGTTAAACCTCTTCAAATCCACACCTACGATAATGGCTTTCTACAGAAGGTCCAGAGTTCACTGGTTGGTATTTTTCTGCCTAACAGTGAGACAGGGACTGTGGGTGTAGTCAGAGTAGGGGGAGGGCCTCTGGAAAAAGCAAGGCAGAATATTTGCAGTCACAGCAATGTAACTACATGCAAGGAAACCCCCTACCAAAACTCTGTGTTAAACATTAAGCTCTAGAGTCATTGTTCAGTAAGATCAGTTGGTGTTCCTCAGATAAAGAAGAGTACCCCATGTTGTTATTATGCTAACCACTTGTAAGATTCACTTTAGCATGCTAAAAGGCCCAGGACAAACTGGGCAACTAATTTAGCATGCAGACCCAGCTGTAAACAACATAGTAAAAGGCAGGGAAGCTTCACCATAAAGATAAGATTGCATTTTAACACCCAGAAGTTTGGGAAGCAGGATTCTTAACTTACTCTTTAGCAAACAGACAATACCTCAGCCCACCTTGGGGGCTGGGCAGGCCGCCTTTTGATATGCTCTTAGACCAAGACGCCAGCATCCCAGAGAGAGATGGGGCGAGAAATTCCTTGTGTTAAGTTAATTCTGGGTGTTCAGACACCACTTAGCAGGTCTGCACCCCTAAACCTTTTTTTCATGTTCTCGAAAAATCCTCATCTGCCTATAAAACCCCTAGACAAGGCAGCACACTGGACTCTCTTGTCCCCTCCTGGCGTGAGCCGGGGGCTCTGTCCTATCAGTTTATTTCTAAATAAAAGCCTGTACGTTGCTCTCCTACCTTGCCTGTTTGCTAAGCTCATTCTTCGGCTTCGTGAACAAGAACCCGGCATCAACAGGATCCCCAAAACCAGAGACTTCCAATGGTAACCTCCCTTCCTTGTCTGCCATCTGCCCCTTTGCAGGCCTCCCCCTTCCTGTAGCAGTTGGTGCCAACCCCAGCACACCACCGGAGTGAAGATAAAGGTACAGAGTCAGTCCACCAAATTTAACCAGAGCATCCAGCTCCTTTCTAAAGTCTATTTTTATAACAGATTGGGGAATATCTGCAAAAGGAAGGCAGGAGGCCTGTTCTCTGTGTCAGCCTGATCTCTGACAACAGACATCTAGGGGAGAGAGGGAACATTTGCAGGAAGTCTGTGAGTCAGTTTCAAACATCCATCATTAAAATTAAGTTATATAAACTAAAAATTAGACCATTTATATTTATAAAGGTAAAAATATGCAAAACTCATCACTTCCTACTTATTTTATTATTATCTACATTCTTACTGTATCTATAAAGTGATTATGCTATAGAATGGCGTGTTACTGATAATTTCTTCTCAACTTCACATTCAATGACTTCACATTGAAAACTTGAAATTGTCCTTGATGGAGTATTTATGTTATAGTAAGTGGATAAATAGACATGAGCAGGGAGGGGTTTGGGGCCTTTGGTCCTGGAATAATTTGTTTACATTCAGTTAGATGCTTGTTTATAGTCTAAACATTCTGTGTAAACTGTTCTCTGGGGATGTCAGGATTGAGTGTGTAGATACCAGACCTAACAAAAGTAACTAGTTCCGACACGGAGGAGCAGTTGACCCTGAGTTCACCTCAGAGTAGATTATATGCTCAACAGCATACTAAAAAGCACATCTCCATTACAGGCCTGAGGGAGAACCGTGTAAGGACAAAAAAGAGGGTGTCACGCTGTTTCCCAGAAATCCCCTCCCTATTCCTAGAAAATACCACCTAACCCAATGAATATTCCACCCCTGCTTAAACTCCTGCTGTACGACCTTGCAACCCGAACCCCGCAGCACTGCTCGCCTCTGTATGGAAGATGCCGACAGTCTCTTCCTGAGGGTGGACAACTTTGCTTTATTAAACTACTCTTTGTAGTACCTGCTTTACCTGCTTGTGAATTCTTTCTGGTCAGAGCCAAGAACCTTTCCACGGGTTAAGGTCTCACTTAGTACACAGGGAGTTCCTCCTGGATTGGATTGCCTGACATTTTGGCGACCACGAAGGGCACGGTACTCGTTAGCGGTCTAGGTAAGGAGGAATCCTGTGCTTTTCTTTAAGACACTCATTGTCTTTTTATCTTGGATCCTTGGTGGGTTTTGCTGCTTGGTGGGCATGGGTGGACCATTTGAAAGCCATTAGCACGATTGCTACCTACAATAAGTCTCCCGTGTGAGGATAAGTTGGTCACGTAATGGGTTAGATTGACTCTAGGCTACCTGCCAATCTCGAGACAATGTTCGTGCATCAAGGTTCACTGAAGCAAAGCAACCCACCCAGCAGCACATCCTGCCTGTAGGTCGCAGTCTCAACTTCAAGGGTCCATTTCCTCCACTCACGGCGCTCCCGGGCGCCTAGTCCACGCAGCGTAGCTTCCTCTCAGTTCCTTGTCTATCCCACTGCCTGCGTTAGAGCAGACAGTTGGTAAGATTCGAAGCAGCGGAAGGGAGAGGTGGAAGCTGGTAACCTTTCTAGGTGGGTTTATACCACTCTGCCTAAATTTCACGACTCAAAGGCATCTAGTGTCTTTGAAGGTTTAGGATAGAGTTAAAATAGGACTGACTAAAACTTGCCAGATTGGATGGATCTCTGGAGTCTGTCCTCCAGCCTGGTAGCTTGCTGACTTTCATGTCTTCTTCAGTAAAGATGGACAGGCTTATTCTGTGGAGAAGTTGAACCATACAGGTGCTGAATTCTGGGCCACCAGACATACCAATATCAAGGCCATGTGTGTGTCAGCATACAGGAGATAAGGGAATGGTCCTGCACTGAAGGGAGACTTTTTAAATCCCCTTCCTTTGTTCAGCTCCCAGAACACAGGCCACCAGGTTTCATTTCCTTCCTCAAACCACATCCTTTGTTCCCTGTACAGGAGACTAAAAAATTCCTCTCCGGGGAAATTGGCTGGCCCAAGAATAAAGACCTACAGATACTGACATTTGGGGTTCTTCCCCGAATGGTCAAGTCCTTGATCAAATACCCACTGTGGTGCCCACAGGTTGACGATACCCACCTCCCCTACTCTGAGCTTCCAATCAATCATCTTTTTTGTGCCTTCCTTTGACATAATAGCCAAGGATCATCAGTCATTTTAGGAAAGTCTATAACAAGAAAGAGATAAAAATAAACAGAAAAAAAAAGTATTTTCAATTCAAAAGGAATGGTAATAAAGTACAAGCAGAAGGAAACTTAGGAAAAAAAGGAAATATATTCAGAAAGTGAGATAATGCATTCATAAAACAAGAATGATGAGAAAAAAATTAAAAAAAAATTTAAAGGTAACACAATGGTTTGAAGATAAAAGTTTTAGGAGAGAACACAGAAAATGGAGAGACTTATCAGATGTACAATACAAAAATGTTCCCCAGAACTGAAGGACTTGAATTTCCAGATTGAAATGATCCACTTAGCATAATGAATAAAAGAAGATGCACACTGAAGCCTGTCATCATTTAGAACACCAAAAATAAAGAAGAGATTCTAAAAGCTCTCAAAACAGTCTAGATACAGAGGACTGAGAATAGAATGGCACCAGACTTCAACAGCCACACTGGAATTCTGAAGGAAAATGTTTTCAATCCTAGAATTCTACACCTGGCCAAACTTTGAAGTGTACAGCCAAAATTAAGATGGGCAATGGGAATATTCAGGAAAATGGTAACCACAAGTCACAGTTTTGCAGCTGGTGTAGGGCAGGAGCCAGCAAACCTTTTTGTAAAGGGCCAGATAATAAACATTTTAGGGTTTGTAAACCATCCGGTCTCTGTTACAACTCAATTGTGCCACTGTAGCACCAAAACATCTGCAAACAGTACTTAAATGAGTGTGGCTATATCCCCAAAATTTTATTTATGGTCAATGAAATTTAAATTTCATATAATTTTTATGTGTAACAACATACTATTCTTTTGATTTATTTTTCAACTAGTAAAAATTGTAAAAACCATTAGCTCATGAGACCTACAAAACAGTAGGTTGCAGAAAAAGGGAAGTGAGGATATTAGGATACTCCCTTATAGAATAGAATATATAAAAAATATATTATATATATATATATATTCATATACATGAATCAGAAATACTTCTAATTAATTCACTTTGTCCCTTCTCACTATCCCTCCCTTGTCTTCTAACTTCAGTTGCCTTGGCTATACTTTTCGTTTTTGTCTTTTGCTATAGTCTATTTTCCCTACTCTTTTTATTTTGAAAAATTTCATAATACATTGAGAACATTTATTAGAATAGTATACTTAACACTCTTATATCATTCACCTAGATTCAGGAACTGTAACCTGTTAGTTATCTCTCCTTTTGTATAGGTGCACATGTGTATAATATATATTATAACATATGTATTATACATAGTATACAAAGTACAGTATAATTATATATTCATATCTAATTATATCTTTATATGTAATTTATAAAATTGTACATAATATAAACACATCTAGTATATATATTTATATACACGTACTCCTATACAGAAAGATAACAGTTGGTGAATATAGGTGAATGATGTATTATACTATTCTTGTAAAATTTCCCAAGATTTAAAATTTTACAAAATAAAAAATATAATATATACATGTATATAAATATATAAAATATATATACACACACAAGAGCTTTTAGCTTTTGACTGAGTAGAGTCAGCTTCTGACACCATGATAGTTCATTCCTAGATACTTTAGTTGAGTTTACTAACATGGACATGGACATTCTCTTACAAAACCACAATCACAGGAAATTTAACCATGATATTATCTAATAAATAGTCCATATTTAAATTATCCCAGTCATCTCAATACTATCTTTTACAGTTCTCCCTTTCCCTGTCCCCACAGCATTTAACTGTAGTGTCTTCTTAGTCTTCTTTAATTCATAATAGTTCCCCATGCTTTTTTATATAAGTATTTGACATTCTTCATATTTATATTTATAAAAACCCAGGGTAGCTTTTTTGGGAAATGTTGCTCAGATTGGGTTTGTCTAAGTCTTCCTCCAGTGATCTTCTTGCATTCAGTCTTTCTCTCTGCCAGTTTCATTTTCTACACTGTTAGAGTTAGTTTTTTAAAACAAAAATATGGTCCTGATAGTACCTTGCTTAAAAGTATTTGAGGGTTTCTTATCACTCACTGGATATACCAAATTCCTTAGCGTATCTTTCAAAGCTTTTCACAAGTTACATCTAAGGACCTTTTGCAGGCTCATCTCATTCAATGATAAGTAGTTTGTAGTCACATATACCAAAGACCAAATACTTTCTGTAGTATTAGCCTCTCATCCTGCTTAGGGTATCCTCCTCCAGGCCATCTTAAATAGCCTTCAGATTCTGTTACTTTTTCTAATATTTGAGTGCTTATAATTCATGATAAATGCATGGGTAGGTATGGTAGGTGCTGGGATACAATTCTGAACAAGACCAATAGTCTCTGTCCTTATGGAATTTATACTGGCTCAACATCCCTTTGTGCTTGCTTCTTTTAGCACTTTACACACAACAGTTGATTTGCACTGTAGTTTTTGTTTGCATTTTGTCACCCGCTGGACTGCAGGCTTTTCAAGGATAGAATAAATTTTATTCATCTTTGTTTCCCCAGGACCTAGAGTATAGCAGGCATTAAATAATGTTCATTCAATAAATGAATGAAAGAAATCATCCCTGCAAAGTGTTAGCTAGCAAGTGTTGTCTTTTAGTTTGGGACTATACTTTAATCAAATTAAATTATGGAAAAACTCTTGGTGAGGAGGGTTTTCAATTCCTCACATCATACCATAACCTTCATATGGTTAAAGGATGGGTCCAAAACTATTTCCAGAAGGAAGATGGAATAAATACCAGAGTAAGAATTCCAATCATTGGCAGGAGTTGGCACTGCTGCTTCTATTAACACTCCACCCGTGATATGAAAACTGCTTTTAGTTAAGGGTCACTTCCAAAGCTCTGACAGCAATGGAAGAGGTTTCTTACACTTTTACAGTTCTTACACAGTCCAACTAATTCTTCTTGAACATCCATAGAGGTATTTCTAGTACTTTCTTACAATTTTATGTTTTATGTTGTGCAGCATTGCTTTTTTAGATCTTGTCTTGTTCTTCTAAAAGATTGCAGCTTTCTAACGCCTGGCCCAGCATATTAGGCACAAGTAAACAGGGCACACTTTTAAAACTCAACTTTCACAGAACGTCGGACAATATTAAGACACTATCAAGGAACACAGTAATACTCCCTGTCAAGAAATACATGTTTAACGTGCATAAGAATCACTGGGGGTTTCTTGTTCAAATGCTTATTCTGATTCAGTAGGTCTGCGTGGAGCCCGATAATTTGCATTTTGAACAAGCGCCCAAGTGATATGTAGTTGCTGTTGGTCCGCAGACCGCACTTTGAGTAACAGAGATGTAAAGGAATGTGCGAAAGGATGGTAGATGCTTTGCTCCAAAATATATTTTGCATAGCGTTAATTAAAAACAAGTAAGGTGAGGGTGGGGCCAGGCCGAGCACTACTTACCCACCCTCAAACCTCCTCTTCCCCGCTCCATCTCCCCTCCTGGTCCAGCTAAAGACCCCACCTCTAAAAACCGTAAGAACACAAGCAGCAACAAGCCGAACTACGGAAGACGCGAGCCCAGGTAAGAAAGGAAGATATCCCTGCACTTACTAGTCTAAGAGCCTGGGAATTAGATGGAGTCCAGGCAGTGGCCTTTCTCTCGCCGTAAAGAAAAATTCAAAATTAAAACCTTTTTGAGGAGGAACCAATCGTAGCTATGGTCTCTCCACGATTCGCTCTCCCAGTAGTGTGATTGGCTGAGGTAGCACCACGCTCCGACCAATCAGAGCTGAGGCGCTTCTTGTATGAATAAGGGAAAGGCGGGAGTGAAGGGGAGGGGAAGCAAAGAAGGAAAGAAGGTGTGTCACATCCCCTATACTGTTTGTGGAAGCTTGTGTGTAACTGGTTGGCTGTTCTTCTGATTGCACCAATTGCAAGCTCCTCTGCGGAGCCCTCACTATAAAATGGAAAGTGGATATGAGGGTGCAGCCAATGGGAATAAAAATGTTTCGGCAGCCAATCCTCCTGCGGCGTTTTGTGTTTTTGCCCAACAGGAAAAGGTGTTTCATACGGTGGGGCGTTACCCAGCCGCCAATGGGCGGGCGCCGGGGTAGCGGAGGAACCAATGAATGTGAGACGTTGAGTGACAGCTGTCCAATAGGGACCCTCAGTGCTAGTATGGTTTGCGGCTTAAGCACCGCCGCGGTCTGAGGAATGTCAACTATTCAACATGGAGGCGGAGGTCGATAAGCTGGAACTGATGGTGAGTCTCAAGTGGAGATCTGCTGGGTAGTTTCTTTTTCTCAGATGGCCTGTAAGGTGCGACGCAATTTGGAGTCGTCGGAAACCCTGGGAGGCGGAGGTTGGATCAGACTCGAGTTCCCTCCTCCTGCATTAAAGGGAGTCGCCGCCGCCTGGTCTCTTTTAACCGCCGCGAGGGACCAGGTTACATCCGGGAAACTCGTGAGGGAAATGGCGGGAGATGCTGAGGTGGAGGGGCCTTTGGAATTCCTTATTCTTTGCCCTCAGCTTTCCCCCCCTCCAGGATTGTGGCTGGTGCAAACAGCATTCTGTGTATCTCTACCAAAAAGACGTGACTAGGATGGTCCCTTAACGGACCTAAGAAGGGGAGAGGTCGTTCACACTCTAAGGAAGGGGAATGGAGGGTAGGGTGGGGAATAAGCCGAGGAGGGCGGAGAGAAATCCCTTTAGGGCTGAACGTTCACATTCTCCAGGGCGGGTTGAGGAAGTCTGAGAAAGGATGCTAGACTTTGCGGGAGCAACTTCTAGCGGCGAGGGAACCCCTCGACCAGTTTCTTTTCGGCTCGAAGGTGGCAGTCCTTGGGTCGGGGAGAGGTGTGAGTCTTGGGGATCTGCACCGCTAGCTCCTTTCGTGGAGCGCGGGCGGGACTGGGACTAGCAAGATACCCTGCTCTCAAGTTGCTTAGTTTCACTCATTTGTGAAATAAGGGGTGGGAGCGAGTAATTGGAAAGGTCTCCCGCGGCTGCTTGGCCTGCACGAAGGCGCCAAGCTTCAGGGCTGTCCTAGTTTTCTTCGGTGGATTCTTCTCTCACTTGGCCTCTTTATTCCTTCCCTCTCTTCCCTGGACTACCAGCTTGACTGCCCGCGCTTTTTTCTTTTCTTACTTCTCTTGTTCTATCTTCAGTCCTTTTCCACCTGCGTTACCCATGTTTGGATTGCGCTGGCTTTCTTTAAAGTGTGGCATTTGGAGGACGCACCCTTCATTGAGCTCCTGTCGGGTTTTTTTGTTAAAAAAAAAGATTAGATTAAAAAGCCAAAATCTTTCTTCATTGGAATCCGCCCCTCCCCCCCGCCGTTCCCTGGCGTTACTCTGTATCATTTGTCCCTGTGTTTTCCAAGCTGAACCCTGAGTTTTTTTTTACCATTCCTGGAAGAAACTGAGTACTGTCCTCTCCCCATTAGCACCCCCAGAAAATGTGAGACCTTGATATATCTTACTATTTTCTTATGCTGTATTAATGAATTGTAGTGCCTATCATATACAAATTCGACTTGAAGGCTTTCAGTAGCTTCTAATGTTTTGAGTTTTAATTTTCTTTCTGGGTGTGTGTGTCGGGGCATGGGGAGATGGCGAGAGAAATAGCTGCGAATAAAGAAGAATTTTCTGCAGTCTTCCAAACTTTAATAACGAACTTTCAGTTAAAAGTTTTGGAGTTTTAACTGTCTTAAAGAAAAAAAACTTAAGTATTGTAGTTTGATTCTATCAACAGGCATAAATGGTAACACTGTCTTGCCCTTCTCCATTCTGAATTTTCCCCTCCAGATCAATATTCCTGCCCAATTGTAGGATGCTAAATGATACTAATACCATTTTTAACAGATGGGGTAGTTTTTGTAAGAGAAGAAAGGTCTTTATTCTTAAATTCCTTCAAGTAACCTAGTGGTAGCTTTTTCCCCCTATTGAAGTAATTAGTTCGTTTCCATAATCATTAGGGTTTAGAAAATGTATTTTAATATTATAGTTTTATTATTACTGCTTTGTATTGATTAGTAAAAGAAGGTGCATCTCATTTTCAGATTTGTCATGTGCTTCTATAAAAAATGTTATATATGTGAACCCATGTAGTTTCTAAGATTCTAAGGTAAAATGATTTCCAGTACAGTCCCCTGATTTTTGGTTTTACATTATTTGAATGAAGGTTCTGGTGAGGAACCAATGTTCAATATTTAATAAAAGAATGCATGTGATTAACTCTGAAAAGAAAATACTATCCTAATTTTGTAGACAGCTTAATTTAAAAGTATTTGTTATTTTTCTTGTGTTAACTTCTAATTGAGAAAATTAAACATTTGTCTTTTATATACTTATCTTTAAAAGCTGATCCTTGGCCAGCAGAACTGAAATAATGTCTGAGTTATCATGGCTTAGGATTTAAGGCCAAGACACTCTTGTTCCAGCTCAGTTCCCGGATCTGAGTTCATTTCTTAGTTCAATCCAAGTGAGTGGCTGAACTGGACCATTTAAAGGAAGGTTGGTGAAAATAAAGGAAAGTATTTTTGGATTAATTAACATGAATGGAGGAATAAACTCACTGTAGGGTAATCTGTGTTCTCTACCATTTTTTCCTTCATTTATTGATTGGATGGTATTTATCTGTCTAGGGCCCTTTTGTGGTACCCCTAGTGACTGTGCACAAAAGGTAGTGCATTGTGATACTATGATACTATTTCTGTTTCTGGGTTTACATGTGACTTTTGAATGGTTTCTTACCAGTTAAATGGTTAGGATATTAATTGGCTTAAATCCAAGGAAATCTGATTCTTAAATCTTGGAACCCCTCCCCCTCCTTATATTATTTTCACCTTGATTTTCTATAGTGTAAGAAATAGAGATGATTTCCTCTTATATTTAAGATATTTTAGGGGTTAACAGAAAGTTTACCCTTCCATACATAGTTCAGTTAAGTAGGGCTACTGGTGTCCTGTTTAGGACACATTGATTTCCTGGAAGTCTATAAACTCTTGAGATAGAAAGCCTGGAGATGGTAAGTGCTTTTTGTATCGTAGTTTAGATTCCAGAGAGTATATTGGGTATATAGAGATTGGGAAACTTATTATTTTATTTTTCATTTGTTTTCTTTGATAGTCTTACTCAAAAGACTTGTTATATATGGCAGTTAATCAGTTGCTATGGAGGAGCTTACCGACACATTTTGGCAGAACAGAAATATTTTTCATAACATTGCTTTAGTAATAATTGTAACAGGTTTTGTTAATACCAGTCCTACGGAATTAACAGTACCCATGTTAATAACTTCTAAAGCTTAGGGTATATTTACAAAATTCCTTTCTACATCTCCATGTTTCTGTTTGAATATTAATCATAGGTCAGTCATCAAGAGACAGTATCACTTTGACATTTAAGTCCTATTCTTTTTCTTTTCCTAACATTGATATAAATGTTCTTGAGTTTTGGATGCCTTCTGTCCCAAATGGTAACCCTTCTTTAAATTCTTTTCACACTGAAGCTTCAACTGATGCAAGATGTTTTTGTGTTCCTTTCCTTCCTATTACTGCTAACGAATGCTCTGACTTTATTGCACTACTGTACTTTACAGCTAGCAGTGCAATAGTATTGTCAAAGCATCTGAAAGCAGAATTCACACCAGAATTTTGATTCTTGCCTTACTCTCTTCAGTATCTGTGAGTAATTTACCACAGTCTATGTTGCTGGAAATGGTATAATTTTTTATTACCAAAAGTATATGTTTTAGAAATTCATAATTTGAAAAATAAAGTTTTTAACTAATTAAAAACTTATTAATGTACTGCTTTATGAAACACATTGAGAGACTACATTTTATAGCTAAAGTTGTTATTGCTTGTCTGAATGAGTAGTAGTACTTTGTAATTTGCTTCTTTCTGTAACAGATTGGGATAGGTTCTGGCAGATCTTGGGTTTTATTTCATTTCATTTTAAGATGAATTAGTAAGTGATGAAAACAATCTCTGCTGTTTATTTCCTGTGGTAATTTGCCCCAAATCTTCATTGATGTTAATGTTGTGTACTTTGTAGTAAAATGCTTGAAATTAAAACTTAAGAATGCTTGTTTTAAAGTTCTTTTTTATATTTATGAGATCTAATAAAGTGTGACTCAATTACTTGTTTTTTTGTAATCATTTTTATTGTGTAATTTACATACAATAAAACTTAGCAATTTTAGTTGTACAATTTGATGAGTTTTTTTTACAAGTGAAGTATAATTGATATACAATATTAAATTGGTTTCAAGTATACCATATGGTGATTGAACAGATGTCTACACTATTAAATGCTCACCCCAACTAGTGTAATTACTATCTGTCAACATAAAAAGATGTTACAAAACTATTATGTTCTCTATGCTGTAATTTCATCCCATGACTAATTTATGATTGAGATGTTGTGCCTCTTTATTCCCTTCACCTATTTCACCCACCTATCCCACCCTTCCTCCACACTTTGATGAGTGTAGACATGGGTACAATAGTGTAACCACGACACAGCTGTGATACACATTTCTATCACCTTGAAGGGTTCCCTTATGCACCTTTGCAGTTAACCCCCTCCTCATAAATTCCCTGGCAACCACTGATCACTAGTTTTGCCTTTTCTAGAAGTTCATATAATTGGAATCATACACAGTTTACAGTCTTTTGTGCTGACTTCTTGCACTTAGCATAATGCTTCTGAAATTCATTCATTTGTTGTGCATGTTAGTGGTTGGACTGTTTTTATTGCTGAGTAGTATTCCATTGTATAAAATATCACATTGTTTATACATTCACCAGATTATGGATTTTGAATTGTTGTCATGTTTTGCTTATTGTGAATAAAGTTGTTGTAAATATTATAGTACAAGTTTTATGTGGAGGTAATATTTTCATTTCTTCTGCATAGCATGATGTATGCTTGCTCTTGTAGGAAACTGCTAAAATCTTTTCCAAAACTATGTTTTAGGGTTCTAGTTTCTCCATATCTTCATCAACGCTTGGTATTGTCAGTCTTCTTCATTTAGCCATTAGATAATTTTGATAGATGTGTTGTGTTTCTCACTATAGTTCAGTTTGGCATTTCCTTACCACCTAATCATAGTGAACATCTTTTTATGTGCTTATTTGCAGTTAGTGTATCTTCTTTTAGAGCAGTATCTTAAAATCTTCTGCCTATTTTCCAATTGAGATATTTGTCTTTTTATTATTACATTACAAGACTCCTTAGCTTTTTGTTATTTGCCTTCTCATGTCAAAAATTTTGATGAAGTCCAGTTTATACATTATTTTCTTCTATATTTTATGCTTTCTGTTGTTCTAAGAAATATTTACCTAACTCAAGGTCATAAATGTTTTCTTCTAGAAGATTTATAGTTTATGTTTTTAAGTTTAGATCTCCATTTTGAGTTAATTTTTATGTATGCTATAAACTAAGTGTAGAGGGTCTTTTTTTTTTTGGTATAAGGACATCCCCTTTTTCTGGTACCATTTGTTGTAAAGAGCCCCATTGAATGAATTACCTTGGCCCTTTTGTAACAAATTGAGCATGTATGTATGGGTTGTTTTGTTTGTTTTTGAACTGTTTCATTCCATGAGGTCATATCACACTGTATATATATCTTTATAGTAAGTCTTGCAATCATCTAGTGTAAAGCCTCAAACTTTATTGTTGTTTCTCAAAATTTTTAAATTACCTTGCATTTCCAAATAAGTTTTTTTGTCAATTTCCCCCCCAAAAAGCCTTCTGGGATTTTGTTTGGAATTATTTGGAATCTAAAAAACAATTAGGGGATAATTGATATCTTAACAATATTGAGTCTTCTGATGCATGAACATAGTCTCTGCATTTATTAGGTCTTCAAAAATTTCTCTCAACAGTGTTTTGCAGTTTTCAGCATATAGGTCTCATTTATAATTTTTTTAATAACCTGCTTAGTGTGAGTTCTACTGGTGCTCTATATCTTAAATGTAGACCAAGAGCTATAAAAACGTGTCCTAAATGCACTGAATTTCAGAAAAAAGTAAGCTATTTGTTAAGCAAATGTCTTTAAAAGATGGTTAGGAGAATAGAGGGATACCTGAGATGTTAGGCATGGACTCAAGGATATCATTTGTAGAGAATGAAGAACGGAATGGCTCATAATGAAACCATTTTATTCCAAGTTTTATAATATCAATTTGGGATAAAATGTTATGTATATATAAAATTTCTATGAGAGTTAATTCCCCCGCTTTTAAGTGCAGCTGTTTGGCTTTCAGTTTCCTAGCATCCCTAGTGGGTTGTTAGAGCAGTGGGTAGAATTGTGTGTTTTTTAAGTAACAGGACATCATGTGGGGAGGGACTGAGGGAAGAAACTGCTTAATTTGAGAATCTCATTTCTTCTCTCCAAAAAAGTGAATTGATCACACTGTAATACATTTCTTTTTAGATACTACTGAATTTTCTCTCTGTCCAGAGCTTGTTCAACTATAAAGTTTTTTTTTTTGATATCAAGACTCACTTGCTTTAATTGCACATGGCATGACTGTATCAACTTCTACAAACTTTTTACAACTTTTTTTACATTTAGAGTTCTTTTTTTTTACAATTTATTGTATTTTAGTATCATTAACCTACAATTACATGAGCAATATTGTGATGATTAAACTACCCCCTTCATCAGGTCCCCCCCACCAACCCTATTACAGTCACTGTCCATCACTGTAGTGAGATGAGAATCACTACTTGTCTTCTCAGAGCTGTACAGTC
>JAQQAC010006923.1:6472289-6511051 GCA_029783875.1 Phataginus tricuspis | reverse complement strand
AGTAGTCCAGTTTCATTCTCTTACATGTAGCTGTCCAGTTTTTCCAACACCAGCTGCTGAAGAGGCTGTCATCTCCCCATTGTATATCCAGGGAACTATAAAGTTTTTAGGTGAAAAATTATATACTAGTAAATTAATAATAACAAATATACCGTTGATGAAGAGAGGGAAGGTTTCTTCTGCTTTGAACTATATTTTGATGTGAGCACATCTTCAAACTTAGAAATAGGGTTTTGAAAGGCCATATGTATGAGCTCATATAAATTCAAGTGAGAAATTTTCTTCTTACTTGGAGCAACAGTGGACTTAGTGAAAGTTTTACAACAAATACCTTACCTTTGTTACCCAAACATAACACAAAGTTTGAATATTAACAGTATCCCAGGTAAATAAAATTTATTCTTAATTATATTTTAAAAGGTTATACTTTTAATTTATAACATTTTTAAAGTTTGAGTAGGTCAATTCTTGATTCTTTGGTTCAGTTTTTCTCCTTTTATAAATTAGGAAATAATAGTTTTTGCTAAGGTTTTCAGGTAGTGATTTAGTGATTATAAAATAACTTTAGTTTTTCAAAACAATTTAGTTTGTAAAGAAATATGAGAGTTGTAGTTAGTAGCTTTTGTAAGTCTTTACGCTCCCCACTTAATTTGCCTAATTGTAGATGACAGTACTTCATACTTTCTTTCACTAAGTGATGCAAGGCAGACTAGTACTAACGGCTAAAGATATCAAGAAATTTATCTGGGAGATATAGATAATTAAATCCATTGAGACAGATGCAATGATAGAACAAGTAAATATTATATGTTATGGGGCACACTGGGAAGAGGTACCTGATCTCGAGAGGGCTTCTTATTACAAGTGAGGTATAATCTGAGGCTTGAAGGATAAATAGGGGTTAGCCAATGAAGGAAATGGGAAGTGTTTCAGGCAGAAGAATCAGTACCTGTGAAAGCCCAGAGATGAGAGGTGTAACACAACTGAAAGAAACTGCAAGAGGTTCAGCACAGTGTTGAGATGGGGGGCAGGAGGGCTGAGATGAAGAACCAGTAAAATCAGTATGTTAGCTATTGAGCTGCAAATCTCTGCAACACTTTTTCTTTATTACATTCGTAAACATTTAAAATTATTTTCAATATGTTGCATAGTAATCATGAAGCTATATTCCTTAATTAAAAAGAAATCTCTATATAAGCATCCAGTAAATGTTTGGGTAAAATATAGGGTAATTTAACAATTTGTGATTAAATCATATTTTGATTTGTGTGTGTGTGTCTATGGCCTACACTCTTTGTTGTCCTGTTATTTGGTGTAAAATACCTAAGTAAGAAGTCTAAAAAATAAATAAATAAAAACTGCACGAATTCTGAATATTCTTGTAGCAATACCAAGTCTGTCATTTATATATACCACAGTGACCTGCTCTGTTTTTTGTCAAAGAAAATAGAAGTATTCTAGTGAAGTGAATGATTCACCTTCTTTACTCTTTCTTGTCTGTATCTACACTTTAAAAAATTTTTGAGACAAAATTGACATATAACATTAGTTTCAGTTGTACAACATAATGATTTGATAATATGTTGTGAAATTATCAGCATAATAAGTCTAGTCAACATCCGTCACCATGCAGTTACAATTTTTTTTCTTATAATGAGAACTTTTAAGATCTACTCTCTTAGCAACTTTATTATAGTCACCATGCTGTACATTATTACATCCCATGATTAATTTATTTTATAACTAGAAGATTGCACCTGTATTTCCACATCTTTGTCTTGACTTCATGATGGGCAGAGTACATTTCCCCTCTGTGGATATGCTTTGGCCAAGGGCATGTGGGTAGAAGTGACAGTGTTCCAGCTCTGAACTTGGTGCTGAAAAGACTTTGTGCATTTCTGCTTACTCTTGTGTTTTTACTCTCCCCATGAGAAGAATATCTGCTGGTTCAAGGAGGTTTGGAAATACCTGCAGCAAGGACTTACCGGGCAACTGCAGAACAGCAGTGAGAAACGGAGGCACCAAACTCAGCCCAGCTTAGAGTACCTGAACTGGGTCAAATTTTAGGTCCATCAGAAAAAATAATTGTTTTTAAGCTAAGGAGTTTTTTGGCATCATATGCCGCAATTTTGAAGTATGTTGATTTAATTAAGGCTGTCATTTGAATTTCAAAACTTACTCTATTCATTTGATAATGTGCTGTTTAATCCATTCCTAGTGTAGTCTAATTATATGGTAATACTATCTTACAGGTAAAACATTTTTGTCCTGACTCTTAATGAGTGACCAAGGATAAAGAATATAAAGAGATGCTCCTGTGCCACTTGTCTTTCTGGCCCTGTTCGATGACATTTTAAAATCTCTTTAATTAGGTTTGCTAGACCTAGTAAATAAAAATACAAGTTGCCCAGTTAAATTTGAATTTGATAAGTGATGGAAAACTTTTTTACTACAAGTATGTCCGAATATTGCATGAGACAAACATAGACTATTTTTTTTTCGTTCTTTATCTGAATGTCCTGTATTTTATCTGGTAAGCCTACTTTAAAAACCACATCAGAATGAGTTTTCATATAGTTATAAACAGAGTACATTAGACTAATGCTTTATTTATTGATCAAATAATTACCAGCTATGACTTATTTCACCTATTGTTGTATATGAGGAACTGTGATAAGCAAAGTTAAATATATAAACCAGCAAGAGGGACACAAATCACAAAAAAATCTGTAGGAAGAAAAAGTACAGGGTGCTATGTCTCTGAACAAAAACACATAATGTAATCTGTCTTCTGTGGTCTCTTTGCCCAGCACATAGACAATTCAGGCAAATAAGTATGTTTATATTGGATGAATGGGGGGAGTAGATGTTAACTTTAAAAAGATTCCTACCTTATTATATAATAGCATATTTATTGTGAAGAATTTTAGAAATAACAAAAGAAAAATAAAGTGCATCCTACCACTGAGAGGTAGAACTAAAATTTTAAGGAAAACAGATTTCTTTTTAGTGATTTTGTTTATCTCCTAGTCTGGATTTAAAATTATTTCCTAGGTATTTGCTGCTGACGCATTTCATCTTCGTTTTATCCCCTGAGGCCTAACTCTTCCAATTTTTTTCATGAACTCATAAGCTTTAAAATGAAGGGGACAGTACCTGCCTTTTAAGTACCCAGCAATTTGCTTAGCATTGAGGTTTCAAAAGCATCACACTTTTTTGCATATAACAAAAAAACAGATTATCTCTTGGTATTTACTGTTCTTTTCAGTTTTCCCCTCTATTTTTAGGAGTACAGCGATTCCATTTATTTGGAAGTCTACTTTGTTACTTTTTCGTTGACACTGACAGAAGCTACATTTTTCTTAAAGCAATGGTTTTTAATCTTTTTTTTTCTTTCCTTTAGGCCATGGATCCTTAGAGGAGCTCCATATCACCAGAAAAATGTACATAGATACATGAAACTACCAACTCTTATGAAGGGATTTGTAGATCTTTGCCCCCATAAGGTCATGGGCCCCTAAGAATATCTGCTATTTAGTGGTTGGAGTGATTTGAAATTAAGTGACTATCTCCTTTTAAGTATCTTTGTAAGCAACAGTTGCTGCCAGGTGTACTCCCTCAAGATTATACTAAGTTTTGTTTCAAGTATATGTGCTATTCTAATTGTTTTGTGCAGTTGAGGAATGTAGATGTTTTGTCATATTGGTGATATATTCTAAATATATACTCTGAAGACAGTTTATCATGAGTATTTTATATACACACATACACATTGCACAATATTATAATCTATTACACAATATTCTATATATATTACACAATATAATATTTGAGAGTATGCTGTTTGTTAAGCACTATCAAAGATGAGTGATTAAAAAAATAGTCTGGTATATTTGGGATAGTGAAATTCAGTGTGGCTGAGGTATAAAATACATATATAAAATGCTTCAGTGGAGAGAATGTTAATGTTATCTTGTGAAGAATCATACTAAGAGTTGGAATTCTACAGGCATGGGAAACCCTAATGATCTTTACCTGAAGGGTGACTTCATATAGTATGTACTTCCCCTTTTTAAAAAATTTGCTTTAAGTAGTTGTTATACATGTAATACATGCTTGTTGTAATTTAATTAGAAGAAATGCTGTAATTCTATGGCGATTAAGACTATGTTGTATATTTTAACTTTTCTTGTAGGTATGTCTTTAACCAGGTTCATTCAATATGTAGTCTATTATGTGTCCATAGCACAATTATCATGAGTAATCTATGATCCTGAAAGCTTTAAAAAAGTTAGACTACTTGAACTGATAAAGCCAATCTTTTACAGGCAGAGGCTTCTAACTATTGTACTACCCCAATAATTGTTCCATAAAGGCCTGAAGGTTAGGAACTGATGGACCTGAAGCTTCTGCTCACTTTTATTCTGCTTTGATGTTGCTGTTTGTCTGAAATAACATACCTATAGCTTGGTGCTTGTGTATATTACTGCTTATCTGTTCACACAAATAGAGACGTGGATTTGCTCTATCTAGAAGACAGTGGATTATAGTCAATTCTCCAGCAGAAATATACAAAAAACAATTTGTGCAGAAAAAGATGCCCTTCAACTTACTGGGAACTTGAAATATGTCTTAAAACAGGCTTTAGAAGGTGGTTGGGTTCCCAGGCTGTTCTTTCAAATAAATAAATGTTCTTTTATCTATTCCCTTTTGTCATTAAGCATTAGGCTGTGTATTAAAAACTGGGGATATAAAAATGAAAAGACAGGGCACTAGTCAGCAAGAAATTAGAAATCAAATGATGACATTACCATGTAAATGAATGATTATAATATAATACCTGAAATGGTAAGCTGGAGCCATGAACAAAAAATGAGAGTAGGTAAAGGGATTTCTAAGTCTGCATTGGAGAGGGGAATGTAAGGAAAGGGTTGTTTTAAGTGGATTCTTTGGTTAATACAGCTAACCTAGGTCTAGGAATACTGAGTCCTTATTCTTCCTTAAAACAATGTTTCTATGAAAAGTGTTTTTCTAAGCCTCACTCCTGAGTCCAGAACATGCCTCTACCAACTCCTCTCACTGTAGACAATATCGCCATATTTTTTCTCCTTTCCCTACATCCCTCATAAGAGGATGTGTTTGCTTTAAAAGCCCTAGTCCTTTTGAAGGAAGCGTTATTGTGGCAGTGAGAATCTACAGGTTGTTTGTAAAAAAGAATTGTTTTTAAATTGTACTGCAATTACATTCTTCTTTCCTTGCTGTCAAATATTTGAGTGGTATATAATACAGTGTGCCATTTACTTAAAGCTTTCAGCTGGTCAAAATAAAACTGGTGTGACAGAGTATTATGTGCTTATAAAATATGTACATAGCATGCTCTGTGAAACTCAAAATTATTCCCTAAACCATTCCTTTTCCTATTTGTATGGTATCTTCCTTAGAATCCCAGTCTGCTTCCAAGGACGTCCAATTGGCAGACTGTAATTTGGCTACTTTGGGGGCTTTAATGTTGATTTCCATGGACTTTTCTCAGCCCAGTTGTGTATTTTATTTATAACTGTTAGGACTGGTATAAAACTTTTCCCATTTTTATTACCTCTAGAAGAAAATTGTGATTTCTGAAATATGAATGTCTTATGCTTTTTTATTCAGTGGTTTTATTTGAAATTCTCTAATGCTTCTAAAAATAAGATAGGTAGCTAAAGTTAATTAGACAGCAACCTCACTGTTTACAAGGCTTCTAAGAGACTAATTTATAACTGAGGAGGGTTGTGAATGAGGTTTATCAGTATCAGTTTGTTCCATTAATCAGACACTAATGAGTTTTGGTCAGTAAATTTTTGACCATTAACTAAAAAGATTTTCTGTTTATCACCAGATCCTAGAACCCTATCGATATTGTCTCTGCTGTGTAAATAGCTCTGAGTAGTGCAATATTGCTTATAGGGTTTTGGTGTTTGGGAAGAACAATGGGCAGGTGGCAGAAACTATGTAGCTGAAACTGAAGCAACAATCATCTTTGGGAAGAAAACAAACAGTAGGATGATGCTTTTGTTATAAATGTTAAAATCTGAAATTCAAATGTCAAATTTAATACAGGAAGGAAACTTACCTTTTCTAAATTTTAACATTTTGATAAATTAAATTTGGGCTTAGATTTCCAACTCTCTCATTTAAGGAGAGATCCAAAGAGATGGAGTACTTACCTAAGGCCTCATAGCTGGTGAGTGATGCCAGGGCCAGAATGTCTACCACATACATCAATCCTTTTATTTATTTTTTTCTGTACCATACGACCAGGTTGTCTTCAGAGGAAAGTTTTTAATGGACCTACTTAAGCAGTTTTAGATTAAAAACTTCTAAAAAGCTGTTTAGATTTAATTTTAGGTAAAGCTTATACATGGTGTTCCCCCCCCCCCATCTATGTTACTTTTACAGGCTTTAATGGCATGTATAACTTTGGTCTAAATACATACAAAACAGAGTAATGACAATAGAACTAGAGGCAAGTTACTTAGACCATTTCTTTGTTTATAAAATGAAGGGTTCAAATCAGAGAATCTTGATTGTTTCTCTATTTCCCAACATTGCATTGGCATCTCTTTTCTTTTTTGTGCCTTGCTTATTCTCTAGCCCACTAACTTCATTAATAAGTAAATACTTCCCTGTGTATTATCACAAAATTCTTCATGGAGGATAGCATTCTACTCTCAAGGTGTTTTTTCTGACTTTGATTTGTTTTTAAAAATTTTAATTGTGGTAAAATCACATAACATAAAATTTGCCATTTTAACCATTATAAGTACACAGTTCAGCGGTATTGTTGTGCAACCATCATTACCATGCATCTGCAGAACTTTTTCATCTTTCCAAACTGAAATTCTCTACGTATTAAAGGATAACTCCCTATTCTCTCCTTCCTCTGTCTTTTAAACTCTGTTGAAAATTCTATTCTCTGAAATATTTTTCAGATGAGGGTGGGCACATTACTTAAAAGGGGGGTGGAAAATTTTAAAAATCTTTTGAAAGCAGCAGAATATATATAAATACAGCTGGAGGGAAGAGGTGGGAAATCCTGAATTTTAGTGTTTGCCATCTTCCCTGGTGTAAATATTTCCATCTTGGCCATTTTCAAGCAACCAGCATGATATCATGGAAAGTGGAGTTGGGAAGACATTCTTAGTAGCAGATGATACAGTATTTTCAAAAGACAGACCTCATGAGCATAGATAACAGTAAAACAAAGTAGGATACCTAGGAAGTTGTGGTTTTTAAGTATTTGTTTTTAATAATTGTAAATTTATGTAATTTAATTTTTAGTGATGCCTGTGTTTGACAATTGGCTTGCAAAAATTCTTGAAAATTTAGCTGGCTCCATTATACTATTGATTTTGAAAGCACACTTTTTGGTTATCTTATTAAAATATGTTACATAGAAGCTGGAACCACTGTTTTTGGTATTCTTTGATGATTTTAATACATTAGGACCTTCAGGTACTATTACAGGAAGCCATAGCTGAGACCATTCTCTTAAAAAGAAGACATTGTTAAATTTACTATGAAATTTTGCTAGTTAAACTTTAAGCAGAACTAAAATATCAAGTTAAGAAACATAGGTTAAGAATTTATGTTTCATAAAGGCTCCTAATAGAGATTCTGTTTTGAGGTAACCCTGGAGCCACAAATCCCCATAATCCTAAGAATTTTGTGATAATGAGTTTTAAAACTCATATTGCTTTACAATTTTCTGTAAGGCCATGAATTATATATTAAGCTATAAATTGTGGTCTATCTCAGTAATTAAAACAGACTAGGTCCTGAATGCTTAGAGCCTTTGTTTAATTTGACTTGCCCTCTGCACTGTCTCCCTTTCAACTGTCTCCCTTCCCATACTCTCCATCCACATTTATATAGGTTAGTGCACTTTTTTTTAATTTAAAGGAGAAGATAATTCCAAGCACGTTCTAATATGGGAGATTATGCCAACAGGAATTTCTTTATGCACACACATACATATATAGTAATTATTTGTATGCTTAATGAAGTCTAGTGATTAATCATGCCATCTAACAAGTATAAGACAAATGAAAAGCTTCCTTTTTTGAAAAACACTTTAAATACATTTTTAAATCAAGAACTACATTTGTTTTTCTGGCCAATAGCCACTCCTACTGTTAAGAGATACAAATCAAATAACTGATTCATGAAAAATTTTAGAAACAAAACTGGCCTTTTCCACTCCAAAAGTTTTTTGTTATAAAGGTAAAACTTTGGTAATTGCAAAGTTTTCCATTCAGATTTAGGCCAGTGATGAGAGAAATTATTAGTGATTGAAGCTTTAGTTTATCTCTTAATGAAATTCTGTTCAGTGATGACAGCTTCTGACCTTAAGAGCATTTTAACTGGTGACAGCCATTTTGTTTTATTCTTCATTCCAAAGTAGAACCCTGATTTACCTCTTGTATAATAAAAACATCTGTACACTTTCTCATTATAACTGAGAACCTCTGTTAACAGTTTTTGCTCGGTTTTACCCTTTCCACTAAGGCTTCAAAATTTCAAAAACCAATCTTTAATCCAGAGCTTAAGTTCATAAGGTTCTTAAGTTCATAAGCTTAAGTAAGGTCTGAATCCTCTCCCCAAAGCAGTATTCTCTGTTGACTAGGAATGGGAGACCATCCCCGAGGAAGTCGTGTTTTGCTTTCCATAGTAAACTCAAAGGACAATCATTGTTTCTTTGATAAATTCAAGGTGGTACATGCTTAAGATCATGGAAAAGATGCCCCATATTAAGAGTAAGGTATATATTTACCACATTCAGAGATAAACTACTTTTAACACTGATATATATATTCTTCCCAACTTTTCTGTATGTATAGAAACATAGTTTACAATGTGTGGCAGTCCTCTTTTTTCTCCTGAACAGGTTTACTGCAAATCAAGGTCCTGTGCTAGGGCGCAGGTTCCATAAATTGGGACTGCTATTCCTGTTATGTATGGAGCTTGTATAATTTATGACTCTTTAAGCCCTTTAATTTTGGTCTGTGTGGTACAAATTTGCAGTTTTTAGTTAATGAAATTGTAATAGTAACATTGCAAGTATATCTGAAAATAAATTTGTTCTGTGTTTTGAAACCCCATTTCCTACCAGAGGTAGAAATAGAAACACTGCCTAGGCAATGAGAGTGTCAGTGACCCTGGGGAATTCTTGAAGCCTTTGTTAGTTCTTGTATTAATACATGGCAGTGGCTATTTAATATCTTAATTTTGGCTTAAATTCTAAGAGAGATGCATAGAGAAACTTTGAAAATGTTAACTAGTTAAAAAATGTTTAATAGAACATGGGTATTATAGACAATGGAAGTTTTACATACTTTTCTGTTTCCCTACTTTCAAAATGAGTGTATCACATTATTAAAATACTAAAAAAAAAAAAAAACAGAAAAGAAAAACAGTTACAGTATTAAGTTTATTAGTATGTCTTTTGGATCACAAAATAATGATTTGTGCTGATCTTCAGTTCCAGAAAGCTGACTCTGATTTGGATTACATCCAATACAGGCTGGAATATGAAATCAAGACTAATCATCCTGATTCAGCAGGCAAGGTAATTTGCAAAATGAATGTCTTTTTTAACAGAATATTTTATTAAAAGATTTTCTGGTAGTATTTCTAGTAGTAGTAGATAGTAACAATTACATTATTAAGTACTAAAATTATAGACTTAAAATCTTTTTGTGTGGAAACTTGGTCACAGCATACTAGAGGAATTGTACCCATACTCAAGGGAATTTGTGGCTACTTTTTTTTTTAACCCTTAAACAAGAATTATTGCATCCAGAAATAGAAACCACTGTGGAAGCCTCTGAAATTCTGAGAGAGAATATAGATACCTTTGGGCAGAGGTTAAATAAGGGAGAAATCCTAGCAGTCATGATATTCTCTGAGGAATATGGTGATATACTATTATATTTGTTATATGAATTGTGATTTTTGCATAAACTTATGTACTTAGTGATTCTAAGTTTAGGTTAATTGGAAATAGTAGTAACTGTTTATATGCAATAAAATTACAACTGCATGTTCACATGCTCATGAAGATAAAAGCAAACAGTTTTGAAGCATTGTCTGTTAACATTAATTTACCTCTTAAGTAATTGTTTATCTTTGATAGCATTTGCCAAAAAATGAGAAATACCATATTTTACAGTTTAGAAAATTTTTATAGAATTGTTTTTGATTGGGTGGAAGTATAAACTAAAATATTCTACATAAAATTAGGAAAGCATTGTGAATGTTCAGTTTCTACTTTTATTTCATGGATTGTCAGAATCCTATGGGAGTGTAGTTTGCGCTGATGTAGCTCCTTAACTGACTTGACTTTTCTTTTCCTTTTTTGAAAACAAACCAATTCTGGTCCAGGGGTCCTACCAAATGACTGGCCAAAGGACTCATTTGAGTCAGTATCTTTCAAGTACCCTGTGAAAGACATTTTTATGTGGTGCCTCTACTTTTCTTCCACCTTCCATCTCTCATCTTTGTTCCGCTTCCAGTTATTTTTCTCTTCTACACCTTAAAAAAAAATAGCTTTATCGAGCTATTATTCACAAAAAATTCACTTTTAAAATGTATGTTTCAGTGGTAGTTGGTAAATTCACAGGTGCATAGCCATCACCACAATTTACCTTCTATCTATAATCTCTACAGATATGCTCTCTGAACATTTCATATGAAGGAACTCATACAATATGTGGCTTTTTATGTTTGGTTTCTTTGACTTAGAATGTTTTAAAGGTTCATGCATGTTATAGCATGGCTCATTCCTTCTTATAGCTGAATAATATTTCATTATGTGGCTCTAACATTTTCTTATTCATTCATCAGTTAATAGACAGTTTGGTTCTATCCTCCTTTTGACTATTATAATAATGGTACTATAAACATTACGTTCAAGTTTTTGTGTGAACATTTTCTTTCATTTCTTGGACACACATTAGAGTGGAATTGCTGGCCATAATGGTAACTGTAATGTTTAATATTTTGAGGAATTGCCAAATTGTTTTCCAAAGCAGTTGCAACATTTTACATTCTTAGTTTTGTTTTTATTTTTATTTTTTAGTTGTAATAAAATATACATACATAAAATTTACCATTTTAACCTTTCTAAAGTGTACAGTTTAGTGGTATTAATACATTCACACTGTTGTACAACCATCACCGCCATCCATCTCTGAAACTTTATCATCTTTCCAAACTGAAACTCTGTGTCCACTCAACAATTACTCTCCATTCCCCATCTCTCCCCAACATCTGGCAGCCACCAATTTTACTTTTTCTATGAACTTGACTACTCCCAGGTACCTAAGCCAACTCATACAGTATTTGTCCTTTCATGACTGGGTTTTCATTTAGCATAATGTCCTAATGTTCATCAGTGGTGTAGGATGTGTCAATTTCCCTCCCTTTTAAGGCTGAGTACTGTTCGTATATACCACATTTTGTTTACTTGTTCATCTGTCAATGGACAGACACTTTTGTTACTTCCATCTTTTGGATATCATAAATAATGTTCCTGTGTACAAGGGTACACATATATCTGTTTCAGTTATTTTGTATGTATACCCAGAGTGGAATTGCTGGATTATATGGTAAGTCTGTCAACTTTTGAGGAACAAATAATTTTTAAAAACTATAAATTTTAAAAATCCAGTGACTCACCCTTTTGTATTACATTTGGAGAGAAAACCATGATCCTAAGTGTTTGTAGATTTCACTGGCATTAGTCCTAATTATTTGTTTTCTTTTATTTATTTATATATTTTTTATTTTGGTTTTGTTAATTTACAATCACTTGAACAACATTATGGTTACTATACCCCCTATTATCAAGTCCCCCCCACATACCCCATTATAGTCACTGTCTATCAGTGTAGTAAGATGCTATAGAGTCATTACTTGTCTTCTCTGTAAATACTGTCTTTCCCATGTCCCCCCCACTACATTATGTGTGCTAAAGTCCTAATTATTTTTTAAGTGAAGTGTAGTTGACATAGAATATTATATCAGTTTCAGGTGTACAACATAATTATTGGACATTTATATACTTCAAAAAATGCTCACTATAAGTGTAATTACTTTCATTTGTCACCATAAAAAGTTATTACAATATTATTGTCTGTATTCCCTATGTGGTACTTTACATTCCTGTGACTTGTTTATTTTATAATTGCAAGTTTGTACCTCTTAATCCCCTTTGCCTATTTCATCTATTACCCCACTTCTCTCCCCTCTGGCAACCACCAGTTTGTTCTCTGTAACTTACAGGTCTGTTTCTGTTTTGCTTTGTTTTTTTAGATTCCATGTATAAGTGAAATCATATGGTATTTGTCTTTGTATTACTTATTTCACTTAGCATAATACCCTCTAAGTCCATCCATGTTGTTGCAAATGGCAACAGTTCTTTTTTATGGCTGAGTAATATTCGTGTGTGTGTGTGTGTGTGCACCATGTCTTCATCTATGGATGGACACTGAGATTGCTTCCATATCTTGGCTATGGTAAATAATATGAACATTATTTGCATATGAACACATATAGATGTAGGAGTGTGTTTATCTTTCTAATTTAGTGTTTTCTTTTCTTTGAGTAAATACCCAGAAGAATTGCTGAATGATAGTTCTACTTTTTATTTTAGGGGGAACCACCATTCTGTTTTCCATTTGCACCAACAGTACATGAGGGCTCCCTTTTCTCTATATCCTACAAGCTGCTATTACTATGTTCTTCACCTAATTCTGTTTTATTTTATGGAGCATTTTCCCTGTAGATTCTTTTAAATTTAGTAACACAACTAATGGCATGTTTCCTTTTGCTGCTTTCAAAAGACTTGAGTTGACCTATTGGTTTTTTCATCATTAGCACTATCATTAGCAGAGCACTTCTTGTATGACCTATTATAAGTGATCGCCCACTTATAATAAAACCCTAAAAGGAATTATAGGTTATAGGCACAAAATTAAATGAAGTGCAGCATAGTTTACAAACACTAACAATACAGTGACTCTGGAGAAGCCAGTCTCTCCAACAAAATAGGCTATGTGCTCAACAGTTCTTTTCCTCAGTGGTATGGTAGTAAGTCCTAAAACCATGTCATCCTGAATTCATAATTGCCATACAAGTTTTATTAGATCCAGTTAATGCTGCAAAAACATGTAGTATGGGTAACTGTCTAACTACCCTATCCTCTCAGCTCTAAGGTTGTTTATTCCTTATGCCTTACTCATCAATTCTTTCTTTTCCTAGATTGGGAGAAATCAAGGATTAGTTCTTGCCACATTTTTTTTTCTTATGAATTTGTGTTTGGGGAATTCATCATTTTTGGGATTTTTATGTACAGATCTGGAAAACAGGGATATTACTGCCTAATTCATAAGTTGAGAGAGAATAAAATTAGTAATATATATAGTGTGTTTCAAACAGTTTGGTCCAGAATATGTGCTATGTTTTAGTTGTTATAATTAACAATAATTTCTATTATGGAAGATAAAGATTAATACTATTAATTTTTAACCCCATCTTCACAATTTCTAAATAGACCCATATTCAATATTTGTATATATTATCTCGTAGTCCATTTGGGCTGCTGTAACAAAATGCCACAGACTGGGTACCTTATAAACAAAAAGCTATTTTCACAGTTACAGTTCTGGAAGCTGGAAGTCAGAGATCAAGGTGGTCAGGTCAGGGCCCTCTTTGGGGTCGCAGCATTTGGTTGTATCCTCATGTGGAAGGCAAAAATCTCTCTGGGGCTTCTTCTGTCAGAGGACTAAGCCCATTCATTATGGCTTTGTCTCTTGATGTAATCACCTCTCAAAGGTCCCACCTAATTCCATCACCTTGGGGATTAGATCTCAACAAATAAATTTGGGAAGGACACATTAGGATCATAGAATTATGACTCTGAAAAGACTGCTTTTATCTAAGTCATATAAAGTATACTATGTTTGCTTCACCTTTCTTACACAACTGGTTTTTCTGGAGCTAATAGTATTTTTCTTTTTTTCTTCAGTTTGTTTAGCTTTTCTACACATTATCGTTATTTCAGACTCAGACTTTTCTAACAGAACTGTAAAACTTGTTAACATTGTCAGATACATAACGTGATCCCTAAGTTTTATTTTCTTCTACACCCCTTCTGGTGCAGTCTGTCCTGCTCCAATGTGACCTCCTGCTCTACAGGACTCTTCATGGCTGTGTTTCTGGGATTTCTTTACCATCATTTCAGTAATTCCTTTTGTTTTATTCCAAGTTTTTATCAAATGTTCCACTCTTTTTTGGTTTATTTCCTTGATTGGGTAAAGCATATCCTTTAGATGCTTCCTGAGAAAGAGTACACAAAAGGTTAATTTTTTGAGGTGTCCCATGTTTGAAAATGTCTTTTTTTAACCTTTATTTAATTCTTTAGCTGATGGATGATTTGGTTATATATACAATTTTAGATTGGAGGTTATGTTCTCTTAATTTTAACATTATTGCTTTGTGGTTTTTCAGTTTCCAGTGTTCCTGTTGAGAAATAGATGCCATTCTAATTCCTGATCCTTTGTGTGTCTTACTCCTTATTTTGTCCTTCACCCTCCCTTCAGCCATCTTGGAACTTCCAGAATATTTTATTCATGCTGTGAAATTTTATGGTTATTTTATGTTTATGGTTTAGATCTTTCATTAATTGTGCTGTTACTTGGTAGGGCCCTTTAAATCTGAAAATGCATGAATCTGGAATCTTACAACTTTTCTTACCTAAAAGAAGTCCTCTTTTATAGCTCTTCCCGAGATATTAGGCCTCCTGGATCTATCCTGTGTTTTCTTGTCTTTTCTTTCCTATTTTCATTTTTGTGTTTTTTTCCCCATTTTTAGGATTTTTAAAAAAACCATATTTTCAAGTTTTTCTACACAGATCTTTTATCCAATTCAATTTCCAGCATGTAGAAACACCATGGGAAATGTATCCCAGAGGGTGAGGGGTCAGGTCTCAATGTCACTGGGGTGTATACTAAATGGATACCAAAAGGCATCTTAACTATACACTATTCCTAAATTTACCAGATATATATTTGGTGTCATTTGTTAGTTTCTTTGCTCATACCAAACATACGACTAAGTTCTCTGAACTGTTTCCATGGTATAGCTCTCTGTCCCCTTCCTGCTCCTACTGCTCATGCCATAGGTCTTGATCACTCCCTTCAGATTTATTCTAACAGTCTTTGTTAGACTTTTTGTTCTTACTCCTCCATGTTAGAATCATCTTTATTTATCATTTCCATCATCAAAAGCCTAGAGAAAAATCTCCAAGGAAGAGGAGTAAAGGACCATAAGTAGCCTCTGCCCGTAGCCATGAGGTAGGATCCATGAAGGAGATATTTGAAGAGTAGGAAGATGACCAAGATAGTACAGTTTTACGCAAATCAGTAATTCATTTTAAGAAAATTGGAACAGGAAGGAAATGAGGAAGAAGAAGAGGGTATCAAAATTATATGCTTAATTATAATCCTGACCTTTGATTGTTTAAAACAATTTGGCAAATGATACTACTCTATGGGATGTTAAACTGAGGAAGTATATTAGTATAGAACCTAGAATGCTGGTAGCAAGTGGAGTGAGAAAAATGAAACTGGTTTCAGAGGAAAAAGAGTCAAGAGAAGGAAAAATTTTTCCTCCAGTATAGGGAAGATCTGTATGTATTTGAAGTCTGTACAAAGGGAGATACTGAAAAGGTTATTGAAATACAGGAAGTTTAAAATTTTTGGAGGCTATGGGGAGGAAACAATAATGGTGGTATTGTTATGGGCTGAGTAAGGATGAGAATGTCCATAGATGTATTCATTTTTGGATGAAAAGGCAGGAAGATGGAGTTTCTACTAGATGGTCTCTGTCTTCTCAGTAAAGTAGTTGGTGAGGTCTTGTGCCAAGAAAGAGTGGGTGGGAATTTTAGGGAGTGGAGAAGGTTTGGAATAGTTAGTATTGGAGGGTTTATTAAGGAATCTTTAGGAAATAAAAAGAAATACCAAGTAGCGCAGAAGACCCAGTTGAAATGTCTTTTATGGAATGGTAGTTATTTATATTCCAAAGTGAATCTGAAAAACCAATGCAATTCATAAATAGAGTTGCTTGAGTTGGCATGAATTTTGTAGAGTGAGGTCCATGAGTTGGTATTTTTACATACTTTAGCCCAATGACCATGTGTTCAAGAATTTTATGGTAGTGGTTTCAAGTTTTCTTATTCTTTAAGAACAGATCAAAAGAGTTCCTTTAATCACCTTCTGAATAACATTTAGAATTGTATTTTAGGAATGCTGTGTAATTAATTATTATGAACTAGACATCAAATGGTTTATATATATAATGTGACCTGATTTGCTTTTTAATACTGCTATTTTGTGTGTGTGTATGAATTATCTTTGTACCTATGTTTAAATTCTTTGAGAATAGAATCTAGGTCTTATACATCACTTTCTTCCTCTCATCCCATCTTGTCACACAGTTGCATAGTTAAATGAAGTGTTCGATTAAAACGGATGGTAGAATGTGTTGTATATATTTTAATTTTTAAAAGAAGCTTATTTTTTCCTTTCCACAATTTAATGTGTGTTAATTTTTTTCCTGATGTAGAAAAATCCAGTTACACTCTTAAAGGAATTGTCAGCAATAAAGTCTCGATACAAAATGTTGCATGTACGCTTCAAACCAATTGCTGTTGAGCAGAAAGAGACTAAGAGCTGCATTTGTGCTACTTTCAATAAGACTGTGACCATGATACAAGAACTACAAAAGCAAACAGACTTAGAGGTATGCTTTCAAATTGACACGTTGGATTTGTAGAGTTTTAATTCTGAATGTTGCTTTGAAAGATAAATTCCATGAACTTTCATTTTGAAATTTACCAGTTTGAATTGTTGATAGAAATGACATTTTCTTGATTCTCTGAAGTGTAATAGCTCTTATCTCCTTATATTGTAAAGTGAACATGTGGACTTACATGGTTAATGAAGAGGTGTGCTGTCTTGGATTATGTAGCCTTGGCAGAAGAGAAAACTTGCTAATACTTATTAAATCTGCCAGCTTTGCTGGTTCCTATAAGAACTAGTGAGACTGAAAAATCTGGAAAGCATCTATACCAGTAACTTTTTTCTTTTTAGTTTTCCTTTTATAAATTGGGTTGGTAGGCTGGGGTAAGTCTGACCTTCATTCTCTCCCTCCATTTCCCATCCCCATCTCATTTAGTATGAGAATCGTAATTGTGAGCCTCTATCACTGATGTGTACTCTTTAGTACATATCTTGGAGTAGAGAAAAGAATATGAGTTGTTGACCTATGCACTCAGATCTTGAACAGCTAAATGAAGGATTTGGTAGCATTTTAATTTACTAATAAGGCAAAGTTGGGGGCTTTCAAAAGAAAAGATAGTCTACATGTAGATGGAATCAGAGTATAACTTAATAACTTGTACCAAAGATGGCCAATAGGTTTTTATCTCTGTGCCAACTCCAATCAATTAACTGTTAATAACTGCTTAGAGTGCTATATTAAGGAACTGTGTCTGGGCATGGCAGAATAGCTCTCTGCTATGGGCATGCTGCTCTGAACTGGGTTATAGTTTTAAGTTTCTTGAATTATGGGCTTTTAGAGAGAATAAATCTCAAAGATTGATTATCCAAGTCAATTTGGTCAAGAATTCTTTATATTACCAGTGGAGGAAAAGAGAACAATACCTCGTTAAAATTATAAAATGATATCTTAGATGTATCTGTTTTGTCATAGGCAGATGAATAGTGGAGGAGGGAAGAGCAATTAAAAAGGGCATAGAAGGAATAGGGGGTAGGATTTCAAAACAGTAAGAGTGGTGTCATATGCTAATAAATAAAATGCGGAAAAGGTATGTATATAACCTTTTATAAATACAACTCAAGTTCATTTTATGTGATAAGAGCCTGAAAATAAAAGCATATAAACTTGTTCTAAGGAAACAAATCCTGAAGAGATTAAATACAGTTCTGAATATACATATTATGTATAGAAATCCATAAATTTATTGAAGCATGGAATAAATTTGGATGAGTGAACAAGAAGAAAAATGATATTTTTTTATTTTTATTTTTTGGTATTATTAATGTACAATTACATGAGCAATATTATGGTTACTAGACACCCCCTATTATCAAGTCCCCACCACATACCCCATTACAGTCACTGTCCATCAGCGTAGTAAGATGCTATAGAATCACTACAGAATACCCCTTTTTCCTCCTTATGCCCCCCTTCCCACCCACCCTCCCTAGTCCCTTTCCCTTTAGTAACTGTCAGTCCATTCTTGGGTTCTGTGAGTCTGCTGCTGTTTGTTCCTTCAGCTTTTTCTTTGTTCTTATACTCCACAGATGAGTGAGATCATTTGATACTTGTCTTTTTCGGCTTGGCTTATTTCACTGAGCATAATACCCTTTAGCTCTGTCCATTTTGTTGCAAATGGTAGGATTTTTTTTCTTCATATAGCTGAATAATATTCCATTGTGTATATATACCACATCTTCTTTATCCATTCATCTACTGATGGACATGTAGGTTGCTTCTATTTCTTGGCTATTGTAAATAGTGCTGCGATAAACATAGGGGTGCATATAGCTTTTTCAAACTGGGCTGCTGCATTCTGAGGGTAAATTCCTAGGAGTGGAATTCCTGGGTCAAATGGTATTTCTATTTTGAGTTTTTTGAGGAACCTCCATACTGCTTTCCACAATGGTTGAACTAATTTACATTCCCACCAGCAGTGTAGGAGGGTTCCCCTTTCTCCACATCCTCACCAGAAAAATGGTATTTTTTATATTAACTAAAAATTGTCCCTGCTAGATATAACAGATGGTAGATTTTTAGATAGATTACAAAGTGTTACAGACAAAGTGGTGCAGGTATTCCACTGATGCTTTGAAATATTTGTATTAAAGAAGAAATTTTTCTCCAAATTTTAGGCCAAATCCTAGGAAAATTCTTTTAAGGTTTATTCAACAGATGGTCTGAAAACTCGTGAAGAGTGATTACAAAGAGGAACATGGATTCATGGAGAACAACGTCTTGTCGGATAATACCATTTTGGGATAGAAGAGGGAAATTCTGTTGTTTTTTTTTTTTGGTTGCAGGAAGGCATGATTTTCATTTTATGCATGTGACCATTTTAGGCAAATGTTGGCTTGATCAGCCAAACCACCTGGGTTGTCTAATAGCCACATGTGCTGTGTGAATTAAAATTAAATTAAAATTTAACACAGAAAACCTGAAAAGGTCTATAAACAAATTAATAGAAATAATAGGAGTCTAGCAATATGTCTGGCTTTAAGATCAATATACTATACAAAAATCAATTTCATTTCTATAAATTAGAAATAGAAAATATAATTTAAAAAAGACATCATTTATAATAACAAACACTATAGATTATTTTGGAATCAATTAATAAATGATGCACAAGACCCTAATGCAGAAAATAAAAAACTACTGAAAAATATTAAGGAAGACCCAAATAATTGGAGGATGTCACATGTTCATGAATAGAAATACTCAATTTCATAAATATTTAAACTCTCTTTTAAATCACCTATTATAAAATGAAATTCCAGTCCAAATCCCAACAGGGTTTTCATAGAATTTGACAAGCTGATCCTAAATTTATAGGGAAGTATAAAAGCTCCAGAATAGCTAACGTTCTCGTGAAGAACAATGGGGAGGGGAATCACTTGGCCGATCAGATAGAAAGATTTGTTATAACGCTATAAAAATTAAGAGTGTAGTGTTGGCACAGGAATAAATAAATTGATCCATAGGTAAAAATAGCCCTGAACCAGATGCATACAACTATGGAATGCTGATTTAGGACCAAGATGCCATTGCAGATAAATGGGGAAAGAAAAAAAAGTAATAAAATAAAATAAAATTCTTCATCTACTGATTGAACACTGCAGATAGAGAATATTTTCAGCATCACAGAAAGTTCTGTTGGACATTGCTGCCCTAGAGATTCTGGTTCTCTAGGCATGGGGTGTTCCAGATTTGGCAGTCTCTCTAGAGATGACCTACATAGTTAGGCAGATTTGTAACTATTTGAGTTATTCTTTAGGCTGTACTCCTGTTATTTCCCCATTAACTCCTTGTTTCAGCCAGCCTGATTTTTGGTGTTCTGTGAAAGTCCCTTAACAACTTCCCTTTGCTTTTACTCCTGCTGCTTTCTACCTCCCTTCTACTGTTTGCTAATTGTTTTCTCAACATCTGTTCTCCTTTCCTGTCTAGCAGAGTCCTGACATTCTTGAGATGTGTGCCTTAGGTAAAGTTGGTGGCATCCTCAGCCTCAGAGGTGTACCTGATTGGCAAGGGGAATAGATTTTCCTCTAATTAACATTGGTTCAGGAATGGGTTTGTAACCCAGATGACATGTGAGGGGGGAAAGTCTGAAGAGAAATTAGGAAGTTTTCTGACTGCTGACAGACCCCTACAAAGACTTCTTTTCTTCTTCTAAGCATTGTTTATAGATAAAAAGCCTAGCATTGCTAGAGCCATTTTCCTTTCAGCTTGAGCTGACATGAAAATTAAATTAAAGCCATCATCAGGGATATCAGAATTGTGAAAGGGCAAAAATTGAGTCCTTACACTGTTGAGCTGCTGAATGAAACAACCCTGAAGTCTGTCCTTCTGCATTTATTGTCCTATGATAATAAATTTTATCATTATTTATCCATTTTGAAATGTGTTTCTACTACTAGAAACTAAAAGCATCTTAATTATCCTTCAAAATTTATTCTCTACTTTTGAGGAAACTTCCAGATTATTTTTGTTCATATTTCTTTTTCAATATATTTTTAGAATATGTCATTGAAATGTGATTTCTTTGGTTCTGTTAATTTACAGTCCTAAAATTGCCTAATTTCCTGGTCTTGTTTCAACTTAATCATAAGTTTTTTTGAAGCTAAAACATCAAAAGTATCTTGTATATACATAGCCAAGTATCTATTTTTTTCCCTGCCTCCCTAAATTTGTGATCATCTACATAGTACGAGCTTAAGGAAACATGTATTGGTATAACAAAGCAGAAGTTAACTAAATTAATTTAAGTCTTGAAAAGTTTTTGAAATAAGTATTTTTTCATTTGTTTTCTAGCTATCACCACTGACCAAAGAAGAGAACACTGCAGCAGAACAATTAAAATCTTATATGTCAGACTTATGAAGAAATGAACTTGCAAAAGGGGACTCTAATGGAGAAGAGATCAATTCCAGGTTTAGGAGTATGTCTTGCTAGCATTTAATGACTAGAAGTGAGGGGATGGCAAAGGAGATTTGGCTTAGGTGACTGCATAGTGATGCCTTTCACAAGAGAGGAGAATATAAGAAGGGCAGATGTTATATGAATAAAGTTCAGACAAAAGGATGGAATGAGAATAAAGGGATTTTTTAAAATAGGCACACACACCTATTGTGATTTCATGAAAAGAAACCTCTTAAAGCTATTTTGCATCTGTTTTTGTATAATCAGGATAACAGACATCCTGGCCTATTGTAAAAGAGTATTTATGTATTATCAGTCAGTCAAATGTAAATGAACATGCTTTGGTAGGTAAAGGATAGGAAAAACTATTTGTATTACATATTACATACATGTATATAATTTTGTTTTTGAAAATTTTGATTGTAGATGTGGTCACATTATTGGTGCTAATATGAGACTACTAATATGTGGCCTATAGGCTCTCAAAAAACCTTACTTCTCCGTGGTAGCCTCACCTTCTTTCCTGTTACTTCTGCCTGTTAATATTGAGCAGCGTGGGCTCTGCTTTCAAGTGTTATTTTAGCCTGTCCCTGTTGTAAATCATCACTACCTTTGTTCTCCTTTAGCCTATATTATTGTGATTATTCTTTCTATATGAAAGCTAAGAAAAAGAAATCAGAGGACTTACCAATTGTGCATGTGTGTGTGTGAATTTCCCTATTTATTTTAAAGTAACTATTGGCAATAGGTAATTGTCCAAAGTACGGATAGATTGTGATACAAATGTTAATCACAGGGCTATTTATAATAGCAACACACACACACACACACACACACACACACACACACACACACACACATACACACACGGCTAATTGCAGGTAAACAGGAAAGTAAATCAATCATGGTGTATCTATACAACAAGATGTCAAGTTGCCAATTTATTATTAAATGTTCTGGGAAATGCTGAAGCTATATATAGTGGGGAGAGGGGAAGCAGATATTGCAGTTTTGTAGTTAAGATTGGGCTTTGGAGTTATAGCTGAGGTATACATAGGTTTTAAATTCTAGCTATGTGACCCTGAGCTGATCACTTAACTTCTGTTTGTCAAAATGGATGGAAGAACGATGGGATGGTAAAGTGTTTGGGTTTGATATTGAGTTATCCTTCAATAAATGATATTTCCACATATGTAATAAAATGAGACATTGAAAAGACTAGGGAAAAACATGTCAAATGTTAGTTCTGCAGGTTGTAGAATTATATTTTTATATAAGGAAATTGGTTACAAGCATGTTTTTGTCCATTAACAAACTTATTAATACTTGACAAACAGGATTGAGAGAGTAGTTTCAGTTAAAATTGTCCTGTCTAGTTTGAATATTTGAAGAATGGGAAGCCCCCCTCTTTTTAAATTACAGAGAAATAAGTTACACCTTAGTAAAAGATGTTAATTTTCTTCAGTACTCAGGTACTTTATTAAAGAAGTTAATGGGATGGCTTTGGAAGGTCATGTTGATTGGTGAGACTGAAAAATAGTATCCCAAAGTATCATGAAGAGGTCATAACAAGTTTCGGGTGTTAAAGTGGTTTTGCTTTCAATCAGGAAAAAAACCTCGATTTTAACTATTTTTCCTCTATGACTCCCTTCAGTTATCTTCTAAATATTGGTTCTTCCCCTCATATTGTTCTCTCTGAGCTTTATTTAAAAAAATTTTTTTTATTATAGTATCATTAATATACAATCTTATGTTGGTTTCAAATGTACATCACAGTGGTTCGACAGTTCCTGTGATGAACTTATATTGTGATTTTGAATTATTGTGGCCTTTTATCCCCCTTCCCCCAGCATCCATCCCAACCCCTCTCCTGGTAACCACTAGTCACTTCTTGGTGTCTGTGAATCTAATACTGTTTTGTTCCTTCTGTTTTGCTTTGTTCTTATATTCCACAAATAATTGAAATCATATAGTATTTGTCTTTCTCCTTCTGGCTTATTTCACTGAGAGTAATACCAACTAGATCCATCCATGTTGTTGCAAATGGCAGGATTTCTTTTCTTTTTATGGCTGAATAATATTCCATTGTGTATATGTACCACCTCTTCTTTATCCATTCATCTATTGATGTACACTTAGGTTGCTTCCATATCTTGGCTATTACAAATAGTGTGATAATTATAGGGATGCAAATATCTTCTTGGATCAGGGATTATGTTTTCAGGTAAATTCCTAGTAGTGGAATTACTGGGTCAAATGGTATTTCTACTTTTAGTTTTTTGAGACACCTTCATACTGCTTTCCACAGGGGTTTCATCGATTTGCATTCCCACCAACAGTATAGGAGAGTTCCTACTTCTCCACATCCTAGCCAGCATCTGTTGTTTCTTGTCTTTTGGATAGTGGCCTTTGTAACTGGTGTGACTCTGAACTTTTTGTATTCATTTGTTTCCAAACTTCATTTATTGCCTTTATGTGGCTGATTCCCAAATAGAACTACTAGATCTGGATTTGTATTTCCAATAAAAACCTCTACCTGAATAATCAAATCGAACATATCCAGAGCAGTTACTGATTTTGTTATTTTGTTAATGGCCACTATTCTGTTAGCTGGAATTAAAAGGTTTGTATCTCTTTACCCTAATCAATAAAGTCTATAATTCTGTTGCTGAAATGTTCAGAGTACCCAACCACCACTTCTTCCTCACTCTTATTACCCTAAATTTAGATCTTTTATTTCTCATCTGGATAATTGTTTTCTTCTATGTGACTACAGTGTTTTTCTAAAGTTGTAAGGAATAAAAATTAATTTTAATTAAGTTGTATTTTAATACTTTTAACTTTTAGAAATTAAAAAATAAAAGTATGCTTATTCTCCAGAAGTAATCTGCAAACTCTTGAGGTTTCTAGGTGGATGCAAACTAAATTTGTTTTACAAAAATAGACTGATACCAAAAAAAAAAAAAAAAAGACTGATAACCATACATTGTACTGCAGCTGCACTTAGTTTTTTTCATTTTAAATATATTTTGGGTATCTTCATGTCACATCTGCCATTCTTTTGAACAGCTGTAATCTAACATGAATGTACTGTAATTTTTACCATTTCCTTATTGATAGTCATTTAAACTTCCTAATAGTCAAGTTAGAAGATGAGGGGAGGAGGGCATGCTGGGGGAGAGCAGAAGGGTCTTCTCCGCAGATCACAGGTTTCTTCAGTCCACAGGATAGTGTAGCATCCTGCCAACTAAATTGTTTTTGCTTAAGTTAGCTAGAATCTGACTTTGTGCTTGCAACCAGTAACTCCTAATTAGTTGTAATGTTTCATTATTGTGAGCTCTTGCATAAATCTTTAAACATTTTTGCGTTCTTGGGCAAACATCTATTAGAACCTATTCATATTTATCATGTATTTGTAGTTTTTAATGTTTTCTACTGTACTGGGTTGCAAGGGCCAATTTAATTACTCTAGATACCAAGTGCAGTACTGTACCAAAAATTTTTTAATTTAGATGAAATTCGCAAAACAAAATTAGCCATTATTAAAGTGTACGACTTTAGGGATTTTAGTACAAATGATGTGCAACCACTACCTCTAGTTCCAAGACGAATTAATTTTTGGTGAAATCTTTCAGTCAGATTAATCTTACTAAATTGTATCTTTGTCCATGACTCACGTAGTTTAAAAAAAATTGTCCACTACTTAAGCGAAAGTCTAAATGCTTTGATATAACTTCTTTCTAGAGTATTATCTACATGTGCACTCTAGGTTGGGTTAAATGGAATAATTTATCAACAAAGCAGAACGGAAAAATTGAATCAAATTAATGATTTGATGTAGGCCCTTTGTTTTTGAATTCCCGCAATCATTAAACATCTCTTAGGCTAGAAAATCGTAGAAAGCCAATATTGGGAAGCTGAATACAGCTGATACCCTTTTACCTTTTTCATAGTCCCAGGGCAACAGCTCACTTCATGCGGCAGGAAATGCAGGGCGGGGTGGGGTGGTGGTGCGGGTCTGATGTCTGCAGTCTGTGTTCCCATCCATTCACCCTCGAAAAGAGAAACTACGCGGCTCTAGGCCACAATGCTTTCTTTGGGTAGGTGTGGCGGAAGTCTTAAAAACCTGAGAATCTGGGCTTCCAGAGAAAACCACTAGCTACGAATCCTCTGTACCAGGTTTCTCAAGGTGTTGGTTTCTCAAAGTGCCGGCCGTCTGCTGCCAAATCGCGCAGCATGGTTGTTGAAAACGCCGATTTGGTGGAGCCTCACCGTAGAATCACGGTGCCCGAATACCTACAGACGTTACTCCGGAGGCTGCATTTCCTACTTGCACTCAAAGTGGCTCCAGTCTTTGTCGCTGAGAAGTTTGAGGCGGGTGGGGCCCCGTCGTGCCCCGCCCTTCCCCTCCCCTCCCCAGTGGGGCGGGGCACAGCGAAGCCGCAAACTCTCCGCGGCCTGCGCGAGCCTGGGGCCGAAAGAACTCAATCCTGCGGCAGCAAGCCGCCAAATCTCGTGTGTGGCCCACACCGCGGGAACTAGGTGCCCGCTTTTCGGCTCCGCTCCTCTAACAAGCGCCCTGCGCGCATGCGCGCTACGCCTTCCCCCGGCGCGCGCCTTCCGCTGCCCTGGTTACCGTTGGTGTTTGTGAATTTCCTGCAGCACCTTCTTCTCTGGAGAGCGGCGCCGCCGGGCTCTAGCGTCAGTGCTATAGGCCCGCGCCCGCGTCACGTGGGCCGAGGCTCCCTCGAGGTCGTTGGTGGGCGGCTGAGTCCAGAGGAAGGAACTGTGGCCGCCAGTCGCCGTCCCACTGCGCCTAGGGGCAGGCGCGCGGATAAAAATGGCGAAGTGGCGGTAGCTGGCGCCGAACCTGAAGCGATGGGGCGCGCAGGTGGGGCGGTCGTCGGAGCTCCTTGACGTGGGCGCCGGGCTGTTCTTGGCGGCTGTCTGATCTGGCTACCTCGGGCCAGCATCTAATAGGTCAGACCACGGACTCCGCGGGTCGCCGAGGCTCCCGCCGAGAGCCGGAGGCAATGGATGAACAGAGCGTGGAGGTGCGTGGGGTTGAGAAGGCTGGTGGTCAGACTCCCCCAGCCACCCGGTGAGCGTTCATTTGGGGAGCCTTGCCGTAATCCTCCTGTTAGGGCACCTCCACCCCGCCGCTGAGGAGAGGGTTGGCCGGGTGCGAAGGACGCCGTGTTCGTTCTGTAGCTCTTTGGGTGCCTTTTGCTCTGACCGTTCCCGCAGTCAGGTAGTGCGTATCCTGGCGTTTTCATGATGTCTTGGCACCGGTAACTCATCCCCACTGGGATTTTGCGAACCACAGCTTGTGCAGAGCTAAATTGCAAATTCATTAGAAGAAGCAGTTTTTGAGGATTCTTGCTCGGGTCCAGATCTCCCTCCGAATGGATAATCACTCTCTCCCAGCGGTATATTTGCAGACTTCTGTCCTTCCTACATAGAATGAGGATGTACCCATTACTCTCATCCTATTTGTAGTTTTCCAGAACAACCTTTTTAAAATCTGACTCTTAAAAGCTGTGATTTCCAATGGTTGGGATATTTATGTAAATTCTATGAACATTAAAGAGGATTGCTTATTGGACCTAATTATATAATAATTGCCAGTTTTTGAGCCTTCTAAATACTAAAATACTAAATCCTTGCTCCTTAGTAAGGGTCAGCTGTGTTACTGAGCACTCGACTTGAAACTAGTTCACCCAATGGTCTTAATGTCCACCCTCCAGCGCCTGCATCGCACAGTTCTTCCTGGCCCTGCAGAGGTTACAGTTAGACTCACGAATAATTTTCTCCTTAATTATTCATGTGAAAGTATTATAAAGATTTTGTAACCTTTTCTTGGATTTAGGAGAGTTTAATGCTCCTGGAAGTGAGTAAAAATAAATGTCAGAACTGTAAAAATAAAATACTTAAGAATCTACATTTAGTTATATCTGTTTTCTTGTCGGTTAACTTATAAATCGATTCATCCGAAGCTTCCAAAGATAATACTTTTCCTTTTATTTAAGTTTTTTTTCCCCAAAGCCTTCATAGAGACACCATCAAAATTCTCAATAGGGGCATAAGCTCAGCCTCAGATAAGTATCTAGTTGGTTGCAGCATTAATGCAGAAATTGGGATTTCTGGATTCTGAAAATTAGTCTTTGATCAGGGTGCATGGCCATTAGGATGTCTATTTTTTTTTTCATTTTGTATTACAATTTTTTTCAATAATTTATTCTGGTATCATTAATCTACAATTACATGTGCAATATTATGGTGATTAAACTACCCCTTCATCAGGTCCCCCCCATCAACCCCATTACAGTCACTGTCCATCAGCGCAGTGAGATGCTATATAATCACTACTTGTCTTCTCTGAGTTGTATAGCCTTCCCTATGCCCCCCCCAACATTATGTCAGCTAATTGTAAGGCCCCTTTTACCCTCTTATCCCTCCCTTCCCACCCATCTTGCCCAGTCCCTTTCCCTTTGGTAACTATTAGTCCATTTTTGGGTTCTGTGACTCTGCTGCTGTTTTGTTCCTTCAGTTTTTTTTTTCTTTGTTCTTATACTCCATATATGAGTGAAATCATTTGATACTTGTCTTTTTTGGCTTGGCTTATTTCACTGAGCATAATACCCTCTAGCTCCATCCATGTTGTTGCAAATGGTAGGATTTGTTTTCTTCTTATGGCTGAATAATATTCCATTGTGTATATGTACCACCTCTTCTTTATCCATTCATCTACTGATGGATACTTAGGTTGCTTCCATTTCTTGGCTATTGTAAATAGTGCTGCGATAAACATAAGGGTGCATAGGTCTTTTTCAAACTGGGCTGCTGCATTTTTAGGGTAAATTCCTAGGAGTGGGATTCCTGGGTCAAATGGTATTTCTATTTTGAGTTCTTTGAGGAACCTCCATACTGCTTTCCACAATGGTTGAACTAATTTGCATTCCCACCAACAGTGTAGGAGGGTTCCCTTTTCTCCACATCCTCGCCAACATTTGTTGTTGTTTGTGTTTTGGATGTTGGCCATCCTCACTGGTGTGAGGCGATATCTCATTGTGGTTTTAATCTGCATTTCTCTGATGATTAGCGATGTGGAGCATCTTTTCATGTGCCTGTTGGCCATCTGAATTTCTTCTTTAGAGAAGTGTCTATTCATGTCCTCTGCCCATTTCTTAATTGGATTATTTGTTTTTGTTTGTTAAGGTGTGTGAGTTCTTAATATATTTTGGATGTCAACCCCTTATCGGATATGTCATTTATGAATATATTCTCCCATACTGTAGGATGTCTTTTTGTTCTACTGATGGTGTCCTTTGCTGTACAGAAGCTTTTCAGCTTGATATAGTCCCACTTGTTCATTTCTGCTTTTGTTTCCCTTGCCCGGGAGATATGTTCATGAAGAAGTCACTCATGTTCCTGTCCAAGAGATTTTTGCCTATGTTGTTTTCTAAGAGTTTTATAGTTTCATGACTTACATTCAGGTCTTTGATCCACCTTGAATTTACCTTTGTGTATGGGGCTAGACAGTAGTCCAGTTTCATTCTCTTACATGTAGCTGTCTAGTTTTTCCAACACCTGTCATCTCCCCATTGTATATCCAAGGCTCCTTTATCATATATTAATTGACAGTATATGTTTGGGGTAATGTTTGGATTTTCTATTCTGTTCCACTGGTCTGTGGGTCTGTTTTTGTGCCAGTACCAAATTGTCTTGATTACTGTGGCTTTGTAGTAGAGCTTGAAGTCAGGGAGTATAATTCCCCATGTTTTATTCCTCCTTGTCAGGATTGCTTTGGCTATTCGGGGTCTTTTCTGGTTCCATATGAATTTTAGAATTATTTGTTCCAGTTCATTGAAGAAAGCTGTTGATAGTTTGATAGGGATTGCATTGAATCTATAGATTGCTTTAGGTAGTATAGCCATTTTGACAATATTTATTCTTCCTAGCCAAGAGCATGGGATGCATTTCCATTTATTAGGGTCCTCTTTAATTTCTCTTAGGAATATCTTGTCGTTTTCAGAGTATAGGTCTTTCATTTCCTTCATTAGGTTTATTCGTAGGTATTTTATTCTTTTTGATGCAGTTGTGAATGGAATTGTTTTTCTGCATTCTCTTTCTGTTAGTACATCGTTAGTGTATAGGAAAGCAACACATTTCTGTGTGTGAATTTTGTATCCTGCAACTTTGCTGAATTCAGATATTAGTTCCAGTAGTTTTGGAGTGGAGTCTTTAGGGTTTTTAATGTACAGTATCATGTCATCTGCAAATAGTGAAAATTTGACTTCTTCTTTACCAATCTGGATGCCTTGTATGTCTTTGTTTTGTCTGACTGCCGTAGCTAGGACCTCCAGTACTATGTTGAATAACAGTGGAGAGAGTGGGCATCCCTGTCTTGTTCCCGATCTTAGATGAAAAGCTTTTAGCCTTCTCGCAGTTAAGTATGATGTTAGCTGTGGGTTTGTCATATATAGCCTTTATGATGTTGAGGTACTTGCCCTCTATACCCATTTTGTTGAGAGTTTTAATCATGAATGGATGCTGAATTTTGTCAAATGCTTTTTCACCATCTGTGGAAATGATCATGTGGTTTTTGTTCTTCTTTTTGTTGATGTGGTGGATGATGTTGATGGATTTTCGAATGTTGTACCATCCTTGCATCCCTGGGATGAATCCCACTTGATCATGGTGTATGATCCTCTTGATGTATTTTTGAATTCGGTTTGCTAATATTTTGTTGAGTATTTTTGCGTCTACATTCATCAGGGATATTGATTGGTCTGTAATTTTCTTTTTTGGTGAGGTCTTTCCCTGGTTTTGGTATTAGAGTGATGCTGGCTTCATAGAAAGAGTTTGTATTTTTTGGAAAACTTTAAGGAGAATGGGTGTTATTTCTTCTCTATATGTCTGGTAGAATTCAGAGGTGCATCCCTCTGGTCCAGGTGTTTTGTTCTTGGGTAGTTTTTTGATTACCGATTCAATTTCGTTGCTGGTGATTGGTCTGTTTAGTTCTTCTGTTTCTTGCTTGGTCAGTCTTGGCAGATTGTATTTTTCTAAGAAGTCCATTTCTTCTATGTTTTGCAGCTTGGTAGCATATAGATGCTCATAATATTTTTCCTTCGTTATTTTTCCTTTCTCATTTGTGATTCTGTTTATGTGTGTAGATTCTGTTTTTCTCTTAATGAGTCTGGTTAGGGGTTTATCTAATTTGTTTATTTTTTAAAAGAACCAGCTCTTGGTTTCATTGATTTTTTTCTATTGTTTTATTCTTCTCAATTTTATTTATTTCTTCTCTGATCTTTATTATGTCCCTCCTTCTGGTGACTTTGGGACTCATTTGTTCTTCTTTTTCCAATTTCAGTAATTGTGTCTTTAGACTATTCATTTGGGAATGTTCTTCCTTCTTTAAATGGGCTTGGATTGCAATATACTTTCCTCTTAGAACTGCCTTTGTTGCGTCCCACAGAAGTTGTGGCTTTTTGTTGTTGTTGTCATTAGTCTCCATATATTCTTTGATTTCTGTTTTGATTTGGTTGTTAACCCATTGATTAATTAGGAGAATGTTGTTAAGTCTCCATGTGTTTGTGAGCCTTTTTGATTTCTTTCTAAAATTTATTTCTAGTTTTGTAATTTTGTCATCTGAGAAGTTGGTTGGTAGGATTTCAATATTTTTGAGCTTACTGAGGTTCTTTTTGTGGCCTAGTATGTGGTCTATTCTGGAAAATGTTCCATGTGCACTTGAGAAGAATGTGTATCCTGTTGCTTTTGGGTGCAGAGTTCTGTAGATATCTGTTAGGTCCATCTGTTCTAGTGTGTTGTTCAGTGCCTCTGTGTCTTTACTTATTCTCTGTCTGGTTGATCTGTCCTTTGGAGTGAGTGGTGTGTTGAAGTCTCCTAACATGAATGCATTGCTGTCTATTTCCTCCTTTAATTTTGTTAGTACTTGGTTCACATATGCTGGCGCTCCTGTGTTGGGTGCATATATATTTATAACGGTTATATCTTCCTGTTGGACTGACCCGTTATCGTTATGTAATGTCCTTCTTCATATCCTGCTACTTTATTCGTTTTGAAGTCTATTTTGTCTGATACAAGTACTGCAACACTTGCTTTTTTCTCTTTGTTGTTTGCATGAAATATCTTTTTCCATCCCATCATTTTTAGTCTGTGTATATCTTTGGGTTTGAGGTGAGTCTCTTGTAAGCAGCATATAGATGGGTCTTGCTTTTTTATCCATTCTGTTACTCTGTGTCTTTTGATTGGTGCATTCAATCCATTTACATTTAGGGTGATTATCGATAGATATGTACTTATTGCCATTGCTGGCTTTAGATTCGTGGTTACCAAAGGTTCAAGGGTTGCTTCTTTACTATCTAAGACTCTAACTTAACTTTCTTGTGAGGTTATTGTGAACACCATCTGATGTTTCTTTATCTCTCCCTTCTTATTCTTCCTCCACCATTCTTTATATATTAGGTGTTTTATTCTTTGCCTTTAGTTAGTATTTGGATGGTCTTCTTTCTTTGCTATGATTTTATTTTCTCTGGTGACATCTTTTTAGCCTTAGGGGTGCTTCCCTCTAGAGCAGTCCATTTAAGATATCCTGTAGTGGTGGTTTATGAGAGGCAAACTCTCTCAACTTTCATCTGTCTGGAAATTGTTTAATCCCTCTATCATATTTAAATGATAATCGTGCTGGATACAATATTCTTGGTTCGAGGCCCTTCTGTTTCATTACGTTAAATATATCATGCCATTCTCTTCTGGCCTGTAAGGTTTCTGTTGAGAAGTCTGATGATAGTCTGATGGGTTTTCCTTTGTAGGTGATCTTTTTTCTCTCTCTAGCTGCCTTTAATACTCTGTCTTTATCTTTGATCTTTGCCATCTTAATTATTATGTGTCTCGGTGTTTCTTCCTTGGGTCCCTTGTCTCGTGAGATTTGTGGGCTTCCGTGGACTGTGAGACTATTTCCTTCCCCAGCGTGGGAAAGTTTTCAGCAATTATTTCTTCAAAGACACTTTCTATCCCTTTTTCTCTCTCTTCTTCCTCTGGTACTCCTATAATGCGAATATTGTTCCGTTTGGATTGGTCACACAGTTCTCTTAATATTCTTTGATTCCTAGAGATCTTTTTATCTCTCTCTGTCTCAGCTTCTCTATATTCCTGTTCTCTGATTACTATTCCATTAACAGTCTCTTGCATCTCATCCAGTCTGCTGTTAAGCCTGTCGATGGCTTGTCTGATTTCTGCATTGTCTTTCCTCACTTCCCTCACTTTCTCCCTCAACTCTTCCACATTTCTCTATAGATCCGTCAGCATGGTTATGACTTTTATTCTGAATTCTTTTTCAGGAAGACTGTGCATGTCCATCCCTTCAGTTTCCGTCTCTGGGTTTGTCTTGGTCTGGAGGTTTGTCTGTACCATATTCCTCTGTCTTTTCATGGCTATAGAAGTGGTTGCTGGTAGTTGCCATGTATGTCAGCTGGGCTCTTTATGAGTTTAAAAAAAAGGGAAAAAAAAGGAGAACAAATAAAGCAAGAAAGAAAGAAAAAAGAAAGAGAAGAAAAAACAAAAAAAAATAACAAAAGAAAAACACCCACCGGGAGTGGATTCTGTGGGGATGCTGTAGGTAGCGCTGTTGCTCCACTATTCCAGAGCCACAGTGCGCCGCTCTGCATGGCCCTTTATAGCTCTGGCCCTGGTGAGAACCAATGGGAGGCTGTTGATCTCTGTGGGAAGTCTAATTGCGGCCGCCCTTTCCCAGTCGCCTGCCAAGGGGTCCGAAAGTCCCCAGGACTAGCAACGTGGTGGGCTGAGTGTGTTGGGGCGATCCGGTCCTCCGCCGGGCTCTTGTCTCTTTAAGTCCGCTGATAAAAGCACGTGCATTTGTTCTTTTTTTTTTTTTTCTTCCCGGAGCCGGGTGCAAGCACCCTGTCACATTCCCCGCTCAGACCCTGCACCCTCTGTCTCTCCAATCTCTGCTACACCGCACGATGTGTGTCAGCACTCCCTGTGCAGATCACCAGGGCTGGTTATTTCGCCGGGTGTACTTCCACTCCCTCCCGGCTCTGAATCCTCTCCTCCCGCTGGTGCGCTGGGGTGGAGAAGTGCTCGGATCCCACCGTGTTGCAGCTCCATATCTTACTCGCCTCGCGGGGTGCTGAGTCCTCTCAGGTGTAGCTGCACGCTGTGCCCTTTTCTGTGTATTCTGGTGTCTCTTTTAGGATTAGTTGTGTTTGCTGTATTTTCATATCTAGATATAGTGTTGGGAGGCGATTTCTGCTGCCCTGCTCACGTCGCCATCTTCCCGGAAGTCCAGGATATCTTTTTTAAAACTTTAAAAAATTATAAAAGCAGTCCAGCTCCCTTGGGGAAATAGTAGAAAAAGCAAAAAGTTAATGTTTAGTCAATCATATTGTGTGCCTTTTTTCTTGTTGTTCTACAACACAAGTATTTTTTCTGTATTATTCAAATATTCTAGTGACTCATATCTATGTCAACTGCCATTTAATATTTTCAACATTTGTCCAGTAGCCAGATTCTTGCCATTATTATTAATGCTTCATTGAAAATATTTGTTTGTAAGTCTGAGTTTCATATCCTTTCCTTAGAATAGAAGCACTGGTGAAGCTTAGAAAAAAGGAAGGATTTTTTCTAGATGTTCTGAGGTACGCTGAATCTACACTAGCCCAAATCCTGATGTGCAATATAGTTAAAACTGATATGTTATCAGCCCAAAATAAATATTGAGTGAATTGTTTTAAGCGTACTTTTTACTCTTGATTCAGTAACCTAGTGGTGGACCTTACATCTTTTATTATTTTCAGAGCATTGCTGAAGTTTTCCGATGTTTCATTTGTATGGAGAAATTGCGGGATGCACGCCTGTGTCCTCACTGTTCCAAGCTTTGTTGTTTCAGTTGTATCAGGGTAAGTTGTATTTCTTTTTAGATGCATTTAATGTACAGGATATATTGTGAAAAATAACTATTTCTCTTATTTTACATTTTGTATTCTTTTTAAAATGTCTTAAATGGATGTTCCTTAATAGACCATCAATGCATATTGCTTATACTCAGATGAATAATCATCAAATGATAACTGCCATGAAAAGTCTGGATACCAAAGTCCACTGTAATTTTAGTATTTACATTATTAAATCAGTGCACATTTAATAACGTGCTTGCCTGCATTGTGTTTGGGGTTGAGGGATTCTAAGATAAATGAAGAAAAACAATGTGATTACCCTGTTAAATCTAATTGAGAGAATGGACTTTGTTTATACTGAAGAATGTGTAGTGTCATATGGCACTAACAAAGTGCTGTGAGACTTGGAGGGAGAGTTTATACTTGTTTGATGGGTAATATGGAGAATAAGCTAGTAATGGGTTCAAAGGCCAAAAGTAAAATCATGTATTTTTTTTTTGGTATCATTAATATACAATTACATGAGCAACATTGTGGTTGCTAGATTCCCCCCATTATCAAGTCCCTACCACATGCCCCATTACAGTCACTGTCCGTCAGCGTAGTGAGATCCTATAGAGTCACTACTTGTCTTCTCTGTGCTATAAAATCATATCTTTTATGTAAAACAGGTCTTAGAGATGAATGTAATCCATTTCTTTAAAACTTAAATATAGATGAACCCCTCAAACAAAATTATGAGGAAGCCTTAAGATGTAAAACAAAACATCTTATTTTGGTTGTATGTGTGCCTTCAATAGCAAATCTGCAGACCACAGTTGAAAACTGTGCTGCCCACAGTTTAGTAGATTATTTCCTTTACTGAGAAATCAAACCCATCTAACAAGCTCTTCACCCTAAAATTTCTCTGTGGTTCCTTTTTCTGGCCTAAGGAAGATAAATACCCCTTTGTCAAGAGTAATATCTATAACACTTAAAATCATTTTCTTCCAGTCACACAGCTAGCAAATGATACAGCTAGATTTGAACAAAGAAAGTCTGGCTCTGGAACTGTATTATTTGAAATGTGTGGAGAAGATGTATGTTACACATCATTCTAGTTTCCTAGTTATAAACTAAGAGACTGAATCTGAGTTTTGTTTCCTCAGTTATAGAATGTGGATAAAAAGATCTGCCTCATGGGATGGCTGTGCCATTAAATGAGATAAGCTGAATAGTAATTTAGAAACTATAAAGTACTGTCCACTTGTAAGGTGCTAAGGTGCTATTGTTAAAACAGCACCTAGTACACATATCATTATTTATGTTTTATAAGTGATGAAACTGAAGCTAGAAAAAGTAATTGGCTTGTAGTTGGGATCTGGACTAAACATTTTTGATGAGGGTTTCTAATGACCTCTGTTTATTACCTTATACTTGTTTGAGTCTTTGTTTCTTCCCTGTTTCTTCTTCCTTCTACTGCTCCTTAAAGGTATGTATTTCTGTTTTCTTTTTTTTATTTTTTTAATTAAGGTATCATTGATATACTACACTCTTATGAAGGTTTCACATGAAAAACAATGTTATTACTACATTCATCCATATTATTGAGTCCTCCCCATATCCCATTGCACTCACTGCCCATCAGGGTAGTAATATGCCACAGAGTCACTACTTGTCTTCCTGTGTTACACTGTCTTCCCTATGATCCTTCCCACACCATGTGTGCTAATCATAATACCCCTCAATCCCCTTGTCCCTCCCTCCGCACCTGCCCTCCCCCACCCCTCCCTTTTGGTAACCACTAGTCCCTTCTTGGAGTCTGTGAGTCTGCTGCTATTTTGGTCGTTCAGTTTTGCTTCGTTGTTACACTCCACATTTGGTATTTGTCTTTCTCTGCCTGGCTTATTTCACTGAGCATAATACCCTCTAGCTCCATCCATGTTGTTGCAGATGGTAGGATTTGTTTCTTTCTTATGGCTGAATAGTATTCCATTGTGTATATGGACCACATCTGCCTTATCCATTCATCTACTGATGGACACTTAGGTTGCTTCCATATCTTGGCTATTGTAAATAGTGCTGCAAAAAACATAGGAGTGCGTATGTCTTTTTGAATCTGAGAACTTGTTTTTTTGGGTAAATTCCTACGAGTGGAATTCCCCAGTCAAATGGTATTTCTATTTTTAGTTTTTTGAGGAATCTCCATATTGTTTTCCACAATGGTTGAACTAGCTTACATTCCCACCATCTGTGTAGGAGGGTTCCCCTTTCTCCATATCCTCCCCAGCAGTTGTTGTTCCTAGTCTTTTCAATGTTGTTCATCCTAACTGGTGTGAGGTAATATCTTCTTGTGGTTTTAATTTGCATTTCCATGATAATTAGCGATGTGGAGCATCTTTTCATTGTGCTTGTTGGCCATCTAAATTTCTTCTTTGGACAATTGTCTGTTCATATCCTCTACTCATTTTTTAATTGGGTTATTTGCTTTTTGGGTGTTGAGGTGTGTGAGTTCTTTATATATTTTGGATGTTAACCCCTTGCCGGATATGTCATTACAAATATTTTCTCCCATACTGTGATGGTGCCCTTTGCTGTACAGAAGCTTTTTAGCTTGATGTAGTCCCATTTGTTCATTTTTTCCTTTTGTTTCCCTTGCTTGAGGAGATGAGTTCAGGAAAAAGTTGCTCATGTTTATATTCAAAAGATTTTTGCCTATGTTGTCTTCTAAGAGTTTTATGTTTTCCTGACTTACATTTAGATCTTTGATCCACTTTGTGTTTACTTTTGTTTATGCAGTTAGACACTAATCCAGTATCATTCTCTTACATGTAGCTGTCCAGTTTTGCCAACACCAGTTGTTGAAGAGGCTATCATTTCCCTATTGTATGTCCATGGCTCCTTTATTGTATATTAAGTGACCATATATGCATGGGTGTATATGTGCCTCACTATTCTATTTCACTAAGCTATGGGTCTGTTCTTGTGCCAATACCAAATTGTCTTGATTATTGTGGCTTTGTAGTAGAGCTTGGAGTTGGGGAGCACAATCCACCCAGCTTTACTCTTCCTTCTCAGGATTGCTTTGGCTATTTGGGGTCTTTGTGGTTCCATATGAATTTTAGAAGTATTTGCTCTAGTTTGTTGAAGAATGCCATTGGTATTTTAATAGAGATTTCCATTGAATCTGTAGATTGCTTTAGGCAGGATGGCCATTTTGACAATATTCTTTCTATCCATGAGCATGGGATGTATTTTCATTCATTGGTATTTTCTTTAATTTCTCTCATGAGGGTCTTGAAGTTTTCAGGGTATATGTCTTTCACTTTCTTGGCTAGGTTTATTCCTAGGTATTTATGCAATTGTGAATGGAATTGTTTTCCTGATTTCTCTTTCTGCTAGTTCATTGTTAGTGTATAGGAATGCAACAGATTCCTGTGTATTAATTTTGTATCCTTCAACTTTGCTGAATTCAGATATTAAATTAGTTTTGGAGAGGATTCTTTAAGGTTTTTTATGTACAATATCATGTCATCTGCAAACAGGGAGAGCTTGACTTCCTCCTTACCAATTTGGGTGCTTTTTATTACTTTTCTAAAAAATATTTACTTATTTATTTTTGTTTTTATTTTGATATCGTTAATCTACAATTACATGTGCAACATTATGGTTACTAGACTCCCCCCATCATCAAGTCCCCACCACATACCTCCTTACTGTCATTGTCCATCAGCGTAGTGAGATGCTATACAATCACTACATGCCCTCTCTGCGTTGTACAGCCCTCTCTGTGCCCTCCCCTGTACATTATGTCTGCTAATTGTTATGCCCCTTTTCCCCCTTGTCCCTCCTTTCCCACCCATCCTCCCCAGTCCCTTTCCCTTTGTTAACTGTTAGTCCATTGTGAATCTACTGCTGTTTTGTTCCTTCAGTTTTTTCTTTGTTCTTATACTCCAGAGACTAGTGAAATCATCTGATACTTGACTTTCTCCGCTTGGCTTATTTCACTGTGCATAATACCCTCTAGCTTCATCCATGTTGTTGCAAATAGAAGGATGTGTTTTCTTCTTATAGCTGAATAGTATTCCATTGTGTATATGTGTCACGTCTTCTTTATCCATTCATCTACTGATGGACACTTAGGTTGCTTACATTTCTTAGCTATTGTAAATAGTGTTGTGATAAACATGGGGGTGCATATGTCTTTTTCAAACTGGTCTGCTGCATTCTTTTTTTTTTTTTTTTTTTTTCTGAGGTCGTATGTAAAGCCTCTGATGAAGGTAGATATTATTCAATCAACAAATCTTCAGAGACCAATGGCAGTGGCTTGGCAGTAGTGGGAACCCTGCTGCACCTTCCTATTAAGATTTTTTTTTATATATCAATTTATTTTATTTTAGTATCATTAACCTACAATTACGTGAGCAATATTGTGATGATTAAACTACCCCTTTCATCAGGTCCCCCCCACCAACCCTATTACAGTCACTGTCCATCAGTGTAGTGAGATGAGAATCACTACTTGTCTTCTCTGAGCTGTACAGT
>JAQQAC010006923.1:6438602-6471889 GCA_029783875.1 Phataginus tricuspis | reverse complement strand
TGTTGTTTGTGTTTTGGATGTTGGCCATCCTCACTGGTGTGAGGTGATATCTCATTGTGGTTTTAATCTGCATTTCTCTGATGATTAGCGATGTGGAGCATTTTTTCATGTGCCTGTTGGCCATCTGAATTTCTTCTTTAGAGAAGTGTCTATTCATGTCCTGTGCCCATTTCTTAATTGGGTTATTTGCTTTTTTTTTGTTAAGGTGCGTGAGTTCTTTGTATATTTTGGATGTCAACCCCTTATCAGATACATCATTTAGGAATATATTTTCCCATATTGTAGGATGTCTTTTTGTTCTTCTAATGGTGTCCTTTGCTGTACCGAAGCTTTTCAACTTGATATAGTCCCATTTGTTCATTTTTGCTTTTGTTTCCCTTGCCCGGGGGGATATGTTCATGAATGGTCTGCTGCATTCTTAGGGTAAATTTCTAGGAGTGGAATTCCTGGGTCAAATGGTATTTCTATTTTGAGTTTTTTGAGGAACCTCCATAGTGCTTTCCACAATGGTTGTATTAATTTACATTCCCACCAGCAGTGTAGGAAGGTTCCCCTTTCTCCTCATCCTCACCAACAGTTCTTGTTGTTTGTCTTTTGGGTATTTGCCATCCTAACTGGTGTGAGGTGATATCTCATTGTGGCTTTAATTTGTATTTCTCTGATGATGAGCCATCTGGAGCATCTTTTCATGTGCCTGTTGGCCATCTGAATTTCTTCTTTGGAGAAGTGTCTGTTCAGCCTCTATGCCCATTTTTCAACTGGCTCATTTGCTTTTTGTTTGTTGAGGTGTGTGAGCTCTTTATATATTTTGGATGTCAACCCCTTATTGAATATGTCATTTATGAATATATTCTCCCATACTGTAGGATGTCTTCTTTTTCTACTGATGGTGTCCTTTGCTGTACAGAAGCTTTTGAGGTTGATATAGTCCAACTTTTTCATTTTTGCTTTTATTTCCCTTGCCCGGGGAGATATGTTCATGAAGAAATAGGTCATATTTCTGTCCAGGAGATTTTTGCCTATGTTTTTTTCTAAGAGTTTTATGGTTTCATGACCTACATTCTGGTGTTTGATCCATTTTCAGTTTACTTTTGTTTATGGGGTTAGACAGTAATCTAGTTTCATTCTCTTACATGTAGCTGTCCAGTTTTGCCAACACCAGCTGTCATTTGAAGAGGCTGTCATTTCCCCATTGTATATCCATGGCTCCTTTATCGTATATTAATTGACCATGTATACTTGGGTTTATATCTGGGCTCTTTATTCTGTAACACTGGTCTATGGGTCTGTTCTTGTGCCAGTACCAAATTGTCTTGATTACTGTGACTTTGTAGTAGAGCCTGATGTCAGGGAACGTAATTCCCCCTGCTTTATTTTTCCTTCTCAGGATAGCTTTGGCGATTTGGGGTGTTTTGTCATTCCATATGAATTTTAGAACTAATTGCTCTAGTTCATTGAAGAATGCTGTTGGTGTTTTGATAGGGATTGCATTGAATCTGTAGATGCTTTCTGCAGGATGGCCATTTTGACAATACTAATTCTTCCTAGCCAGGAGCATGGGATCAATTTCCATTTATTAGTATCTTCTTTAATTTCTCTTAAGAGTGTCTTATAGTTTGCAGGACATAGGTCTTTCACTTCCTTGGTTAGGTTTATTCCTAGGTATTTTATACTTTTTGATGTGATTGTTAATGGAATTGTTTTCCTAATTTCTCTTTCTGCTAGTTCATTGTTAGTGTATAGGAATGCAACAGATTTCTGTGTATTAATTTTGTATCCTACAACTTGCCGAATTCAGATATTAGATCTAGTAGTTTTGGAGTGGATTCTTTAGGGTTTTTTATATACAATATAATGTCATCTGCAAACAGGGAGAGTTTGACTTCTTCCTTGCAAATCTCGATGCCTTCCTTTTATTTCTTTGTGTTGTTTGATTGCGGTGGCGAGGACCTCCAGAACTATGTTGAATAAAAAAAAGTGAGGAAGGATGGCTTCCTTGTCTTGTTCCCCATCTTAAAGGAAAAGCTTTTCAGCTTCTTGCTGTTAAGTATAATGTTGGCTGTGCATTTGTCATATATTGCCTTTATTATGTTGAGGTACTTGCCCTCTATACCCATTTTGTTGAGAGTTTTTATCATGAATGTATGTTGAATTTTGTCGAATGCTTTTCAGCATCTATGGAGATGATCATGTGGTTTTTGTCCTTTTTATTGATGTAGTGGATGATATTGATGGATTATTGAATGTTGTACCATCCTTGCATCCCTGGGATGAATCCCACTTGATCATGATGGATGATCTTTTTGTTGTATTTTTTGTATTCGGTTTGCTAATATTTTGTTGAATATTATGCATCTATGTTCATCAGGGATATTGGTCTGTAATTTTCTTTTTTTGTCTTGTCTTTGCCTGGTTTTGGTATTAGGGTGCTGTTGGTCTTGTAGAATGAGTTTGGGAATATTCCCTCCTCTTCTGCTTTTTGGAAAACTTTAAGGAGATTGGGTATTAGGTCTTCACTAAATGTTTAATAAAATTCAGCAGTGTAACCATCTGGACAAGCGGTTTTGGACTTACGTAGTTTTTTGATTACCAATTCAATTTCTTTGCTGGTAATTAGTCTATTCAGATTATCTGTTTCTTCCTGGGCAAGCCGTTGAATGTTGTATTTTTTAGAAAGTTGTCCATTTCTTCTAGGTTATCCAGTTTGTTAGCACATAACTTTTCATAGTATTCTTTCATAATTCTTTGTATTTCCATGGTGTCCGTAGTGATTTTTCCTTTCTCATTTCTGAATCCGTTTATGTGTGTAGACTCTTTTTTTCTTGGTAAGTCTGGCTAGGGGTTTATCTATTTTGTTTATTTTCTCGAAGAACCAGCCCTGCTTTCACTGATTCTTTCTGTTGTTTTATTCTTCTCAATTTTATTTATTTCTGCTTTAATCTTTATTATGTCCCTTTGTCTACTGACTTTGGGCCTCATTTGTTCTTCCTTTTCTAGTTTCATTAATTGTGAGCTTAGACTATTCATTTGGGATTGTTCTTCTTTTCCTGAGGTAGTCCTGTATTGCAGTTTATTTCCCTCTTAGCACAGCCTTTGCTGCGTCCCACAGATTTTGTGGTGTTGAATTATTGTTGTCATTAGTCTCCATATATTGCTTGATCTCTGTTTTTATTTGGTCATTGATCCATTGATTATTTAGGAGCATGTTATTAAGCCTCCATGTGTTTGTGGTCTTTCTGTTTTCTTTGTGTAATTTATGTCTAGTTTCATACCTTTGTGATCTGAGAAGCTGGTTGGTAAAATCTCAATCTTTTTGAATTTAGTGAGACCTCTGTCTTAGTATATGGTCTATTCTTGAAAATGTTCCAGGTGCACTTGAGAAGAATGTGTATCGTGTTGCTTTTGGATGGAGTGCTGTCTAGATGTCCGTTTGGTCCATTTGTTCTAATATGTTGTTCAGTGCTTCTGTCTCTGTTTTCTGTGTGATTCATCTGTCCTTTGGAATGAGTGGTGTGTTGGTGTCTCCTAAAACGAATGCATTGCCTTCTGTTTACACCTTTAATTCGGTTAGTATTTGTTTCACATATGTAGGTGATCCTGTTTTGGGTGCATAGATATTTATAATAGTTATGTCCTCTTGTTGGACTGACTGTTTTATCATTTTGTAATGTCCTTCTTTGTCTCTTGTGGCTTTCTTTGTTTTGAAGTCTATTTTGTTTGATACCAGTAGTGTAACTCCTGCTTTTTTCTCACTATTATTTGCATGAAATATCTTTTTCCATCCGTTTACTTTCAGTCTGTGTATGTCTTTGGGTTTGAAGTGAGTCTCTTGTAGGCAGCATATAGATGGGTCTTGTTTTTTTATCCATTCAGTAACTCTATGTCTTTTGATTGGTGCAGTCAGACTATTTATGTTTAGGGTGATTATCGATAGGTACATATTTATTGCCATTGCTGGCTTTAGATTCGTTGTTACCAAAGGTTCAAGGGTAATTCTCTTACTGTCAACAGTCTAATTAACTCACTTGGTATGCTATTATAAACAGAACCTAAAGGTTCTTTTTTTTTTCCTCTTTTATCTTCCTCTTTCATTCTTTGTATGTTATGAATCATATTCTGTACTCTTTTTCTGTCCCTCGGGTGACATCTATTTAGCCTTAGGAGTACTTCCATCTATAGGAGTCCCTCCAAAATACACTGTAGAGGTGGTTTGTGGGAGATAAATTCTCTCCACTTTTGCTTATCTGAAAATTGTTTAATCCCTCCTTCAAATTTAAATGATAACCTTGCCGGGTAGAGTATTCTTGGTTCAAGGCCCTTCTGCTTCATTGCATTAAATGTCATGCCGCTCCCTTATGGCCTGTGAGGTTTCTGTTGAGAAGTCTGATGATAGCCTGATGGGTTTTCCTTCTCATGTGATCTTTTTTCTCTCTCTGGCTGCTTTTGATAGTCTGTCCTTATCCTTGACCTTTGCCATTTTAATCACTATATGTCTTGCTGTTGTCTTCCTTGGGTTCCTTGTGTTGGGAGATCTGTGCACCTCCATGGCTTGAGAGACTATCTCCTTCCCCAGATTGGGGAAGTTTTCAGCAATTACCTCCTCAATGACACTTCCTATCCCTTTTTCTGTCTCTTCTTCCTCTGGTACCCCTATAATGCGAATATTGTTGCGTTTGGATTGATTACACAGTTTTCTCAATATTCTTTCATTCTTAGAGATTCTTTTTTCTCTCTCTGCCTCAGCTTCTGTGTATTCCTTTTCTCTAATTTCTATTCCATTTACCGTCTCTTCTACAACATCTAATCTGCATTTAAATCGCTCCATTGTATGTTTCATTTCAGATATGCAATTTCTTAATGATTGAATCTCCGATTTAAATTCGTTCTTGAGTTCTTAAATATTTTTCTGTACCTCCATAAATATGTTTTTAATTTTTATTTTGAACTCTCTTTCAGGAAGATTGGTGCATTCAGTTTCATTTTGCCCTTTTTCTCAGGTTTGTGAGATTTTGGTCTGAACCGTGTTCTTTTGGCATTTCATATTTCTGTGTGGTATCCACTAGTGCACAGACATTCCAGTCTGTGGAGCTGCTCATCCCCTAGACTGAGGTTGGGTGTCATAGGGGAGCAGAGCTGGTGCCTGGGGGGAGGAAAGATCTGTTTCTTTATTCCCATCTGCAGTGCCTGTCTCGTGTCCGAGCCAGTGGGCCAAGTACACAGTTGTAAACCCCTGTTCTTTGTGTCTTTAGCGTTATAGGCGGGCCCTCCCTCTGGGTGGCCTGATGCCAGCACAGTGACTGCCAGTTTGCAAACCAGTGCTGGCAGGCTAGGAGGAAGGTGCAGCAGGCTGCATGTCACAGTGGGGGGCCTTGGAGCCGAGTAGGCAGCCAGGGGAGTGGAGCACTTGAAGCTCCTCAAAGTTCCCAACAAGCTGGGCAGAGTGCCCCCAGACAACCTTGTCCAGCTCTCCCTTCTCCCGGGCAGTAAGCTGCGTGTAAACGCCATCCCTTCAGCAGCCCTTTCGGTGCTAGGAAGCTTCTCAGACCGCCTGCCCCTCCTCTGACACAGAGCGGCCAGATGCTTCTCTTCCCTTCAGAAACGGCCAGAATGTCAGTCTCCCAAGCACTCCACCCGTCCCAGCTCCCCATCGGCCAGAGTACCACACAGTATAGGCCTCTGCTTACAAAGCAGATCTCCAGGGCTAGGCACTCAGCAGTCCCAAGCTTCCACCTCTCCCTGCTCCGTTTCTCTTCCTCCCGCTGGTGAGCTGGGGTGGGGGAAGGGCCTGGGTCCTGCCGGATTAGGGTTTTTCTGTGTTTCCCTGTTTCATGAAAGGTCTGCTCTGTTCGTGAGGTCTGTATGCAGTCTGGTTCATCCTTTTAGTTGTATTAATTAACTATATTTTTGTACTATTTGTGGTTTTGGGAGGCGTTCTCCATGTCACCTCTCATGCTGCCATCTTGAATCCCCTAAAACTCATTAATTTCTTACTATTGTTTTATTCTTCTCAATTTTGTTCATTTCTGCTTTGATCTTTCTTATATCCGTCCTTCTACTGACTTTGGGCCTCCTTTGGTCTTCTTTTTCTAGTTTCATTACATGTGAGTTTAGACTGTTCTTATGGGATTGTTCTCTCCTTAAATAGGCCTGTATTGCAATATACTTCCCCCTTAGCATGGCCTTCGCTGCGTCCCACTGATTTTATGGTGTTGTTATATTGTTTTCCTTTGTATCCATATATTGTTTGATCTCTGTTTTATTTTGGTTATTAATCCATTGATTATTTAGAAGTATGTTGTTAAGCCTCCATGTGTTTGTGGGCTTTTTTGTTTTCTTTGCATAATGTATTTCTAGTTTCATACATTTGTGGTCTGAGAAGCTGGTTGGTACAATTTCCGTCTTTTTTAATTTACTGAGACTTTTATTTGTGGCCTAGTATATGATCTATTCTTGAAAATGTTCCATGTGCACTTGAGAAGAATGCGTATCTTGCTGCTTTTCGGTGGAGTGTTCTGTAGATGTCTGTTAGGTTCATCTGTTCTAATGTGTTGTTCAGGGCCTCTGTCTCCTTATTTTCTGTCTGGTTGAACTGTTCTTTGGAGTGACTGGAGTGTTGAAGTCTCCTAGACTGCAAGTATTTCATTCTATTTCCCCCTTTAGTTCTGTTAATATTTGTTTCACATATGTAGGTGCTACAGTGTTGGGTACACAGATATTTATAATGGTTATATCCTCTTTTGGGACTGACCCCTTTATCATTATGTAATGTTATTCTTTGTCTCTTGTGATATTCTTTGTTTCAGAGTCTATTTTGTCTGATAGAAGTACTGCAACACCTGCTTTTTTATCCCTATTGTTTGCATGAAATATCTTTTTCCATCCCTTTGCTTTTTGTCTTTGGTTCTGAAGTGAGTCTCCTTTAGGTAGCATATAGATGGGTATTGTTTTTTTATACATTCAGTGACTATGTCTTTTGATTCGTGCATTCAGTCCGTTTAAATTTAGGGTGATTATTGATAGGTATGTACTTAATGCCATTGCAGGCTTTCGATTTGTGGTTACCAAAAGTTCAAGGTAACTTCCTTACTATCTAACTAATTTAACTCACTTGGTATGCTATTACATCATCTAAAGGTTGTCTTTTTTTTTTTTCCTCCTTTTTCTTCCTCCTCCATTCTTTATATATTCAGTATCATATTCTATAGTCTTTGTCTATCCCTTGACTTACTTTGGGAGTAGTAGTTTTGATTTTTCATCTGCTTAGTAATTAATTTTTCTACTTTCTTTACTGTGGTTTTATTTCCTCTGGTGACAGCTATTTAGTCTTAGGAACACTTCCATCTTTAGGAGTCCCTCCAAAATACACTGTAGAGACGGTTTGTGGGAGGTAAATCCCTCAGCTTTTGCTTATCTGTAAATTATTTAATCCCTCCTTAAAAATTTTTTTATTACAATTTTTTTATTAACGCATTATTGATATACACTCTCATGAAGGTTTCACATGGAAAACAATGTGGTTGCTACATTCACCCATATTATTGAGTCCCCCCCATTCTCCATTTCAGTCACTTACCATCAGTGTAGTAAGTTGCCACAGAGTCAGTACATATCTTCTCTGTGCTACACTGTCTTCCCCATGATCCTTGCACACCTTGTGCACTCATTATAATACCCCTCAATCCCCTTCTCCCTCTGTCCCTACCCACACTCCCTCATCCCTCCCCTTTGGTAACCGCTAATCCCTTGTTGGAGTCTGTGAGCCTCCTGTTGTTTTGTTCCTTCAGTTTCGCTTTGTTGTTGTACTTCACATATGAGTGAAATCATTTGGTACTTGTCTTTCTCAGCCTGGCTTATTTCACTCAGCATAATACCCTCTAGCTCCATCCATGTTGTTGCAAATGGTAGTATTTGTTTCTTTCTTATAGCTGAATAGTATTCCATTGTGTATGTGTACCACATCTTCTTTATCCATTCATTCATCTACTGATGGACATTTAGGTTGCTTCTATATCTTGCTGTTGTAAATAGTGCTGCAGTAAACATAGTGGTACATATATCTTTGAATTTGAGAACTTGTTTTCTTTGGGTAAATTCCTAGGAGTGGAATTCCTTGGCCAAATGGTATTTCTATTTTTAATTTTTTGAGGAATGTCGATAATTGTTTTCCACAATGGTTGAACTAACTTACATTCCCACCAGCAGTGTAGGAGGGTTTCCTTTTCTCCGCATCCTCGTCAGCAGTTGTTCTTAGTCCCCTCCTTCAAATTTAAATGATAATCTTGCCGGGTCCAGTATTCTTCGTTCGAGGCCCTTCTTTTTCATTGCATTGACTATGTCATGCCACTCCCGTCCGGCCTGTGAGGTTTCTGCTGAGAAGTCCGATAATAGCCTCATGGGTTTTCCTTTGTATGTGATCTTTTTCCTCCCTCTGCCTGGTTTGAATACTCTGTCCTTGTCTTTGATCTTTGCCATTTTAATTATTATATGTCTTGATGTTGTCTTCCTTGGGTCCCTTTTGTTTGGAGATCTGTGCACCTCCATGAACTGAGAGACTATATCCTTCCCCAGATTGTGGACGTTTTCAGCAGTTACCTCCTGAAAGACACTTTCTATCCCTTTTTGTCTCTCTTCTTCTTGTATTCCTATAATGTGAATATTGTTCCAGTGAATGGTCATACAGTTCTCTCAACATTCTTTCATTCCTACAGATCCTTTTTAATCTCTATGCCTCAGCTTCTTTGTATTCCTCTTCTCTAATTTCTGTTCCATCTACCATCTCCACTACATCTAATCTGCTTTTAAATCTCTTCGTTGTATGTTTCATTTCAGATATTGTATTCCTTAATGATTGAATCTCAGTCCTGAATTCATCCCTCAGTTCTTGAATCGTTCTCTGTACCTCCATGGTTATGATTTTTATTTTGAAATCTCTTTCAGGAAGATTGGTGAGTTCAGTTTCACCTGGTCTTTTTCTGGTGTTTGTGGGATTTTGGTTTTACTCAAGTTCCTTTGATGTTTCATATTTGTATGTGGTGTCCTCTAGTGCCCAGAAGCTCTACTCTCTGGAGCTGCTCAGCCCCTGGAGCAATGTAGGGGGTCACAGAGAAGTGACGCTCATACCTGGGAGGAGGAAAGAGCTGTCTCCTGCTTCCTGGCTGCTGTGTCTGTCTCCTCTGCTAGAACCAGTGGGCCGAACACACAGGTTTAAGCCTCTATGCTTTGTGTTTGTAGCTTCCGTAGGCTGGGTGTCCCTCTGGCTGGCCTGATGCGTGAGCAGAGGCTGCCATTTGTGAGCTGGTGTCGGCCGGCCAGTAGGAAGGTGCAGCAGGCTGTGTATCACAGTGAGGGGCCGCATAGCTACATAGCCAGCCAGGGTTTCCTGCATAGCCATAGCCAGTGCCTGAAGCTCCTGAAAGTTCCCTACCTGCTGGGCAGAGTGTGCCTGGACAATTTTGTCTACCTGTCCTTTCCCCTGAGCAGCAAACTCTGTTCAATCCCTGCCCCTTTAGCAGCCCTCTCGCTGTTAGGAAGTCTCTCAGACTGCCTGCCTTTTGTCCCAGAGCAGCTGATGTGCATCCCTGTTTTCCACAAGCGGCTGGATTCTCAGCCTCTCCAAGTATTCTGCCTGTCTTAACTTTCCAACCGCACTAATCTCCAGAGTACCATGCAATGTAGGTTTGTGCTCCCAGAGCAGATCTCCAGAGCTAGGTGTTCAGGCCTCCACTCCCTCTCTGTTCCATTTCTCTTCCTCCTGCCAGTGAGCTGGGGTGGGGGAAGGGCTTGGGTCCTACCAGATCACAGCTTTGGTACATTACCCTATTCTGTTGAAGTCTTTTCTTTTCTCCAGGTGTATGCAGTCTGGCACAGCCTTCTTTCCTGTTGCTGTTTCAGGATTAGTTGTAGTAATTATATTTTCGTAGTATATCTGGTTTTGGGAGGAGGCCTCTATTTCACCTCTTGCCACCATCTTTAATCCCTCCTCAAAGGCTTATATTTCTTAAATATTGCTGTTGGCATGATACTCTGAAGTTTCTTGGAAAATTTCATCTGTTTTTGGGAAATTTGGTCTACTCTTGCTGGTTTAACTTTCATCTTTGTGTGTATGGCTCCTGTATCTCTTCCTTCAGCGTTGACCTATACATGTCTTACCTGATTGTCCTTGTAGCATCTTGGACTTTGTTTCAGTTAACATTCTTCCTATTGTTTTCTCAAATTGACTCTTTGAATTTTTGTTCTCTTCTGTCAGTTGCTCAACTTTTAAACCTCTTAAAGCAATGATTTTTAAGTCTTGTCAGTTATCTCCTAGTGTCACTTTTGTCTGTCTTTCCTTTCCATTACTCTTACTACCATCCTAATAGAGAAATACAGGCATGTCATTTTTTTTCCCTCCCAGAAGCATCACAGATTTATTGCCTGAAGGATAAAGGCTAAGAACATTAGTCTTATATTCAGACCATCCAGCTGATTTGGTTCTAACCTTTCTTTCTAGAGCTGTTTTGTTTCCTGAATGCACCATTTATTCATTCAACAAATATGAATTGCATGCCTATTTGGAGTTAGGCATTGCCTTCCCAAGGAGTTGATTTATTTACTAGGTGGGATATATACAAAAAAGTAAATAGATAGATGTTAGAAACCAGTAAGTGCTATGAAGAAAAAAGAAACTAAATAAAAGTATAGAATGGGGATTTTGAGGAGGGTATGAGCAGTTTGGTAGCTATTTTATATAGCGTAGTCTGGGAAGGTCTTCCTGAGAAGGTGACATTTGAACAGAGGCCAGAAATGGGCGAGTGATTTGAATACCTAGGGGAAGAAAAACCAAGGCAGAGAAATCTGAAGGGGCAAAGGCCATTAGAAAGAAATATGTTTAGTGTTTTGGGAAATAGCAAAGAGGCCAGTGTGGCTGGAGCAAAGTGGACAGAGGGAGAGAGGAAATGGAGATGTAGCTAGGGGTCTTTCTAAAGATCTTTGCTTTTAAGTATGATGGTAGTCACTGAAAGGTTTTGAATGATATGAATTAATATTTTTAAAGTGATCACTCTGGCTATTGTGTAGAAAGAAAACTAGGCAGGTGGGAGAGGAAATGAGACCAGTTAGCAAGTGCTTTATTAGTGAATGGTGGTTTTGACTAAATGAATGGTGATTTAAACTAGAATGCTAACAGTGGAGGTGGTGAAAAATACGGCTATTCTACATATATGTATCTTGAAGGTAGAGCCAATGGATTTGCTTACAGATGGGATGTGAGGAAGGTTTTGTATCACATTTGGCTGAATGAATGGTTTTCCAGTTTTCTGAGATAGAAAAAACTTGGGGAGGAGCAGATTGGCTATAGATGTTAAAGGTTTGTTTTAAATATGTCAAGTTTGAGATGCTTATTATATATATATAACAAAATATTGGCAGTTGGAGATACGAATCTGGAGTGAGGAAGAGGATGTTAGAGAAATTGAATTATTAGCATATAGATAGTATTTAAAGCTAGGAGATTAGGTAAGATCACCATATTACCTCCTCTGGGAAGGGAGTTTTAGGTCTGAACTCTGAGGCGCTCAACATTTAGAGGTCAGGAAGAAGAGGACTCAACAGAGGATAAGAAGAAGTTGCTATGAGTGAGGCATCACAGAATTCAAGTGGAAAACATGTTTCAGAGAGGAGTAGGTTAGGTATGTTCATTTGACTATGGAAATTAATTATCTGTGACTTTCTAGATACTTGTGTCATTGAATAAAAGAAAGGTCTAGATTGATGAATAGACTGGTTCAAAGTCATTTGGTAGTTCATGACAGACTAGGACTGGACTTATTCCCAAGGCTTTTGCCTTACTTAAGCCTCCTCACAGCAAAAGGTGGGACATTGGCTATATTTTCAGGCCAGGTCTCCTTCATTCTTGTAGCTACACTCAGTTACTTCTCTTTCATTTCTTGGTTATATTTTTGTATTTTCTCCCCAGCTTTTTCTTCCCTCTATCTTTCTTATCCAGATTTTTTTGACCCTTTCTCTATTTTCAGCATTGGTAGCACTTCGTGGTTGCCTGTAATTATTAAATTAGTTTTATTTTCCATTTTGCAGCCCGTTTTTTTAGCTAGGTATAATTAACATACAATAAACTGCATATGTTTAATGTGTATAGTTTGATAAGTTTTGACAGATATATACACTTGAGAAAACATTACCGCAGTCAAGATATGAACATTTCTAATCCCCAAAAGTTTCTCTGTGCCTCTTGGTAATCCCTCCTTCCACTTGTCTTGTTCCCAGGCAACCACTGATCTACTTTCTGTCACTACAGATAAATTTGCTTTTTCTGGAATTTTATAGATGTGGAATCTTAACAATATGTACTCTTATGTGTCTGTCTTTTTTAACTCAGCAAAATTATTTTAAGATGCATCTATGTTGTGTGTATCAATTGCATTCCTTTTTATTGGTGAATAGTAGCATGCCATTGTATGCCTATGTCACAATTTGTTTATCCATTCATCTGTTGATGGACATAGTGTTTGCTTCTAGTTTTTGTCATTTACATAGAAAACCACTATGAGTATTTGTGTACAAGTTCTTGAATGGACTTCTGTCTTTTCTTTTGGGTGAATAATTAGAATGGAATGGCTAGATCAGATGATAGTTATGTTTAACTGTTTAACAAATTGTCAAACTGTTTTCTAAAATGGTTGCATCACTTTGCATTCTCACCAGCAGTGTATGAGAGTTCCAGTTGGTTCCACATTAATGTTAACACTTGGGATGTTCAGTCTTAAATTTTAGCCATTCTCATAGGTATGCAGTGGTACCTCAACTTACCCTTAAGATGAAGGAAAAGAAAAGGGTGCCCTCCTTTCATTACTTCTATCCATTACTTTTTCCCCCAATCCCTGGTAACCACTATTCTGTCTCTATTAATTTGTCTAGTCTAAGTGGAATCATAATAGAATAAATGGAATAACATGATATTTGTCCTTTTGGGTTTATATCTGGGCTCACTAGTCTATTTCATTGGTCTCTTTTTCTGTGCATATGCCAGTACCAAACTGTTTTGGTTATTGTAGCTTTGTAGTAAATTTTGAAATCAGTAAAATCTGAGTCCTCTAACATTGTTCTTTATTAAGAAATGGAGATACATGAGTTTTAGGTGTACATATTCTTTTTCAAGTTAGTATTGGCTATTTGGGGTCCCTTGATATTCCATTTGAATTTTAGAATGGGTTTTTCTGTTAAAAGCACCATTGGGATTTTGACAGGAATTGCATTGATTCTGTAGAATATTTTGGGTAGCATTGTTATATTAACAATATTAAATCTAGTCCATGAATGTGAGATGTTTTTCCATTTACTTAGGACTTCTTCAGTTTCTTTCAGCAATGTTTTAATACCTTTCCATGCTCAAGTCTTTCAACTCCTTGACTAAATTTATTCCTAGGTATTTCACTTTTTTTTAATGCAACTGTAAATATATTCTTAATTTTCTCTTTGGATTCTTCATTGCTAGTGTGGAGAAAAGCAAGTGCTTTTTGTTTGTTGGTTTTGTATCCTGCAACTTTGGTGAATTTGCTTATTTAACAGTTTTTTGTGGAATCTTTAGGATTTTCTTCATAGGAGATTGTATTATTGTAAACACATAATTTTACTTTTCCAATTTGAATACTTATTTCTTTTTCTTATTTAATTGCTCAGGCTGAAATTTTCAATATTATGTATACTAGAAGTGGTGAAAGCAGTTATCCTTGTTTTTTTCCTGATCTTAAGGGAAAAGTTTTCAATCTTTTACCATTGAATATGATGTTCAATATAGGTTTCTTTAAATATGAATTTTATCAAGTTAAGAAACACCTATTTCTTAAGTGTTTTTATCGTGAAAGGATATTGGATTTTGCCAGATGCCTTTTCTCTCTCTATCAATTGAGATGATCATGTGGGTTTTTTCCTTTATTTTAGTTATTGTGACATACTACATTGAATGGTTTTTGTATGTTAAACTATCCTTGGATTTCAGGAATAAATCCCACTTGGTCATAGTGTATAGATTTTTTTTTATTTTGCTATTATTAATGTACAATTACATGAGCAATATTATGGTTACTAGACTCCCCCAATTATCAAGTCCCTACCACATATCCTATGGTGTATAGATTTTTAATAATACTATTGCATTCAGTTTTCTAATTTTTTGCTGAGGATTTTCTTAGCACAGTTTGCAGAGTAGATATGTTGGTTCTCTTGTTGCATGTGAGGAAATGAGTTCAGTCATGTTTCTGGTGTCTTGCAGTCATAAGTACCAGAGTTCAGGTCTCAATACTAATGCTTGTGATTCTTCCATTTTAATGAAGGAGAGAAATTAGTTTTTAAATTGAATGTGGGCAATTGTTATAAAGATGTTCCTTTAACATTGCTTGTGCATTAATATTATATCATTGGTTCTTTGGTTTTAGTTTGGGAGAAACATTGTTTTTCCCAAAGTATTAAAATTGCCATATTTTTTCTGTGATTAATTTAGATTATGGAATACAAGGTAAAAATGTGACATATTCAGAGAAGAGAAGAACACTAGCCTGGAATAGGCAGGAAAATTTTATAGATGTAATCAATGGACATTCCCATGGGACAGCACATGGAGAGAGACTATAAAATAGCAAATACACAAATATGCAGTAAGCCTGTTTTGACTGGAAGGGAGGGACATATTTAAAAATATGAACTCCCTTTGATGGTCCCAATCTTTTTTTATTTTTATTATTTTTTATTTTGGTATCATTGATGTACAATCACATGAGCAACATTATGATTACTAGACTCCTCCCATTATCAAGTCCCCACCACATACCCCATTACAGTCACTGTGATGGTCCCAATCTTTATAGAGCTTATACTCTAATAGGGAAGGGTAGACCAACAAATAAGTCAGTGTAATAAAGTATTAAAAGCACAGTGAAGGGAGAGGTATAGGTTGCTGTGGTAGACCATAGCAGTGGTAATAAAGTAGTCTTTAGAGTCAGAGTAAGCTTCTGGAGGAAGTGACATATAAACTGAAATCTAAAAATTGACTAGGAATAACCTAGTTGAAGACAACACCTGGGCAGAGAGGTAAACATAAGAAATTGCTTAACTTGGGGCTCCTAGGGTGAGGTAGAAGATGAGGCTAGAGAGATGTGGGCTGAGACCAGCCTTGAAGGACTGCTATGACTTTAGCAGAGCACTATTTGAGGGGAAGAAACCTGACCCAAATCTTGTTTTTGCTGAGGGACTGAAGAAATAATGTTCAGGGTTATTAAGCATGGAGGAATCCTTTTCTATTTTCTTCTTCTTCCAGCTTTATTTTCTTTGCTGTGCAGTACCTTTTTCCCTATTGCCTTTAATCTTTTACTCTGCTTTAAGGTTTCCTTGGGAATTTTATTTCTGAGTTAATTAGTTGCCTTTAGGTAAGAATTTATGTTGTATATAGAAGTAGAGAGGATAAACAGAAATAACAGGTATTGGGAGTATATAGGTATAAGCATGTATAATTAATTACCTCTGAACCTGTTTACCAGACATTAAATACTTTGCCAGACAGTTAAAACAAAGTATTTAACCATAGAGTTAGTGTGTTTAGAAAGGTCAGTAAATCTTAGCATCTCCCTATCCAACAATTATTAAAATGACTAATTAATAGAATCTGAGTTTAGTAGGAACATTATTTTATAAAATCATTTAATAATTATGAGGAAGCCAAGTTAAATAGATGTTTAAATTACTGAATTGTAGAACTCTTTGAAGACATAAAGTTTTGCTATAATTGCTTACTCATATTTTAGGTCTAATTTTTATATCCATAATCTATATACTTCAAAATTAGTTTGCTTTCCTAAAAAGGAATTTTGTGGTACCTTAAACTTAACTTTATGATAAGTTAGTTAGAAGTAAATCATAACTGTGGTTTATTTTGGGGAGTAGCAGTGACAGTGTCATTACTTTTGTGAAGATTATCCACATCTTCTGGAAGATCCAGGTAGTCCTAGATCACTTTCTGTCCTATGAGAGAATAGCTTTTTAAAACTATTTTGGAGTGAGTTCTGTCCCTTTGAAATTTATGTCATGATGATAATGAGAGGGAGACAGTAGATTGCCTGTTTCTATAAGTATCTCTATAATTAATGTACACACTAGAGAGTTAAATTCATTAAATTTGGTATATGAGTATTCAATATGGACCAATTAAAGTAATGGTGTTTTATAATAAAAATCTTTTTTTTTTTTTTTTTTTTTTTTTTGCCTCCTTAGCGCTGGCTGACAGAGCAGAGAGCTCAGTGTCCTCATTGTCGGTAAGGGTTTTGCTATGATTATTTGTGAATTTGGAAAATAGTAAGGTGGTAGGGTTGGAAAATTAGGTGTGCCCTAATTAACACTCATGAAGTGCTTTCTTTAATCTGCCATATTTCTCCTTTTTGTGAATACAACTGAGAAGATAAGCAGTTTAAATTAAAGAATGCAGACTGATTTATCTGATGTAGAATTACGTAGGATGCATTACATTATCTATCATCTTTTAGAAAGTCATTGTGAAACTTTCAATTTACTTTTTATAATTAAAGAAGAAAAAATTGTGAAGTTTTTTTCCACAGAGTATATAGGTAGATGCAAAATTAGGTTCCTATTTCTCATACTTCCCACCTAATCTTTTCATGAAATAACACTTTGGAAAGAAATTGTTAGGTTTGGTATCTATTCTTCTAGACATTTTTCTATATATATACTGATATGTTTATATGCAAATATTTTCTGAAAACACACATAATATAATACTGTTTCACTATTTGCTTTTTTTTTTCTAATATAAAATACAGTATTATGCTCCTTGATGGTAGGTGCACATGTCATTTTTAAAAAAAAATGCCTGAATAATGATCCACTATGTGGCTATGCTTTGATCTATTTATGCTTATACTGAGATACATTTAGTTTCCACTTTCGGGTATTTCAAATAATGATGTCAGATTGCATTGAAGGAAAGATATTTATTTTACATTCTTAATAATAGATATGGAAGTGCCTTTTCCTTACAATCATGTCAACACTGTATATTACCAATGATTTTTTGTTATTCAGCTAAGTGAAAAATGGTATGTCATTTTTAATATGCTTTTTAAGAAAATGGTAGAGACTGAGCACCTTTTGAAGCATTTTTAGTTAATATTTTTCCTTACACTACCTTTTCACATATTTTGCCCATTTTTCTTCATGTATTGTTCACCTTTCTCATACCAACTTTTAAGATGACCAGCCTATCAAATAGAACTTTCTGTAATGATACGAATGTTCTATAGCTTTGTTACCCAATTTGGTTGCCACTAGCTATATATGGCAATTGAGCACTTAAAATATGTCTAGTATGACTATGTAATGAACTTTTCTTTTTATTTAATTATTAATTTGAATTTATATTTAAATAGTCACATGTGACTAGTGGTTATCATTTTGGACAGTACAGATACAGACTTAAGGAATTGAGATGTCAATCTGTAATCTGAATTAGCAGTATTTTTTCCTTCAGTTATTTTTGTATATGATAGATTAATTTAAAAATAAGCTGCAAACTATGCTATTATTCTTTTAATAGCAATATGGTATGAATATGATTGTGAGCTCTACTGTGAGTAATGTGTTTATTTTTTCCTTGATTGATCATTTCTTTTTTTACCCCAGTATTATTGAGGTATAATTGACAAAATTGTAAGATATTTAAAGTGTACAACCTAATGATTTGATATACTTGTACATTGTAAAAGGATTTCCCCATCAAGTTAATACATCCATCACTACACATTTACCTTTGGAATGTATTTATTTTAGAAAATAATCTCAAATTCCTGAATTAGAATATATGTATATATTTTGTTTCTAGTGCTCCACTCCAGCTACGAGAACTAGTAAACTGTCGTTGGGCAGAGGAAGTAACACAGCAGCTTGATACTCTTCAACTCTGCAGTCTCACCAAACATGAGGAAAATGAAAAGGACAAGTATGCCCTCAATTTCTTGCTTTCTTTTTTTCTTTTTCTTTTATATTGAGGAACATAAAATAAAATGCACAAATATTAGTGTACAGCTTGTTGATTTTGACATGAGTATACACTTATGTAACCATCATCCAGATCAAAATATCAAACATTCTCACTAATTTTTAACTCCTTCACCTATTTTACCCACCCTCCTGCCCCTGTGGCCACCACCACACTGTTTTCTGTGTTCATGAGTCTCTTTTAGTTTTGTTTATTAATTTGTTTGGTTTTTGTAGAATCCATGTATCAGTGAAATCATATGGTGTTTGTTTTTCTCTGTATGACTTTTTTCACTTAGCATAATACCCTTTGGGTCCATCTATTTGTCACAATGGCAAGATTTCACTCTTTTTTTATGGCTGAGTAATATTCCATTATATATGTGTACCTCATCTTTTTTATCTATTCATCTATCCATGGACATTTAGGTTGTTTTCACATTTTCGCTATTGTAAATAATGCTGTGATAAACATCGGAGTGCATATATCTTTTTGGATTATTGATTTTTTTTTTCTTTGGTAAATTCCCAGAAGAAATTGCTGGATCATATGGTGTTTCTATTTGTAGTTTTTTGAGAGACCTTCCATACTGCTTTCCATAGTGGCTGCACCAATTTGCAATCCCACCAGCAGTGTATAACGGTTCCCTTTTCTCCACATCCTCACCAACACTTGTTATTTCTTTGTGCTCAATTTTTTCTTCATGTATTTCATAGATTTTGCCATATGTTATTTTAATGACACTATTGAAAGTTTCCTTTTAGTTTCATAGATGGACACTTAGGTATTTTTCCTCTGACATGGTATAGGTATCATTATTTGGAAGACCCTTTAACTTTTTTTTCTTTTAACTTCTTTATTAAGTTGGTTGCATAAAAGATGTACATTCTCATACTGATAGTTCTTGTCATGAACAAAAGCAACAAAAATAGGGCATTAGCAAGATGTGCTTTCCATATAAATAATTTTGTGATAAGGATAAGAAATCTGGCCTTGTAGAACAAAGATTAGGAAGCAAAATATGAATAAGCTGTGCATTCAGAATATACCCAAATGTGTGGGCAGAGACTCAGACTCATAATGTAGCTCACTTAGGTTCCTTGTTTATATGCATAATTCCTTAACCATTTGTGAAATAAGAATGAACATTAAAAAACATGAAGTCAGGTTTCATTTATTTTCACAACATGAGTGCCAAGCTCAAAATTACAAGTTTATTGAATCTAAATGTTTCAAAAGGAAAAGGCAATCTTAATTTTTTTAACCCTATGAATAGGGTCTGCAAGAAAAGATAGATTATTTTACTCTATTTATAAAGAGACAAGGTCTTAGCCTGCACTTAATAAGTAACTTGGGCAACAAAGAATAACAAACAGGTATCTCTAGAATAATGCCCATACATATCAAAATATCCAGTTGAACCATGTTCTTTCCAGTTACATAGCAAGTTTATTAAACAACCACCATAATGGAAGCTTACATCTTACATGACAGAATTGCTAAACATCTATTAGAAATTTTGAAAGCCTGCTCCGCAAACAATTTTAGTATACCTGTTAAGTATTGTGGGTCATTTAGAAAAACAGAAATAAAACATCTACCCAGTCTTCACAATGAAAATTTTTTCATAACATACAAACCATGTTCAGGTATAAATTCTGAACTAAATATATTTTTTATAAATATGATTTATGCAATCTAGGTTTTCTTAAATGAAGGTCATAGGCATTGTTGATGTTCTTGAAAGTGTCTGCCAGTACAAAGTACACCATTATGGCGACGTGGAAAGATTGCAGAAAGAGCCAGACTCTCCTAACTTCCAGCTCTTCCAATTTCCCTTTCAACTCTTGATTGGCTTCATTTATTAGAGCCTCTCATAAAAGGGGTGGGACTGCTACAGTTTGCTAATCTGCTATTCTCTCTTTGCCTTTTGATGCCTAAAGGACCCTCTTGGGTTTGCTGAAGGTACATATAGGCCATTGATTAAAAATTATTCTGATAAATTTCTTATACAAACTGTATTCTAAATTTAATAGTGTGTAAATCATACTAAATGAGCTTAAAGACAGTATCCAATATGCTCTTTCTTCATACTCTTAATTAGCTTCATATTTGATATCCAGATCATTTATAAGTGAGAAATGTAAATGTATTTAAGTATTTTCTCTAAGCTCTGTACTTCATTAGTGAAAAGCTTTCTTAAAATTGCAACCATGTGTCTACATTGTAGGCAGGAGAAAACTTAAACAATTTTTTTAATTGTGTTAAAATATACCACAAAATTTACTATCTTAACCGTTTGTTAAGTATACAATTCAGTAGTGACATGTATATTTATGTTGTTGTAGAACCGATCTCCAGAACTTTTTCATTTTGCAGATCTGAAGCTTCCCCATTAAACAATAATTCCCCATTTCACTTTCCACTAGCCCCTGGCAACCACCGTTTTACTTTGTTTCTATGTGTTTGACTACTCTAGATACTCATGTAGGTTAAATCACACAGTATTTGTCTTTTTTGATTGTTTACCTTCATATTGCATAATGTTCTTGAGGTTCATCTGTGTTGTAGCATCTTTCAGAATTTTATTCCTTTTTAAGGCTGATTAATATTCCATTATGTATACGTATTACATTTTGTTTATCCATTCGTCAATTGATAGACATTTGGGTTACTTCCACTTTTCGGCTATTATGAATTAATGCTGCTATGAACATAGGTGTTCATCTCTTCTAGTTGTTGCTTTCCTTCAATTTTTCTTCTTTTTTTATATAAAGCTTGAAGTGGTATTGTTGGATTATATGGTATTTCTGTTTTTAATATTTGAGGAACCTTCATACTGTTTTCCATGGCAGCCATGCCATTTTACATTCCCACTGATAGTGTACAAGTGTTGCAGTTTTTCCACATCCTTGCCAGCACTTGTTATTTCCTTTTTTGTTTGTTTACAGCCATGGGTGTGTGGTAATGTCTTATTTTAGTTTGGATTTGTACTTAGGAAGATTAGGATTTTGAGCATCTTTACATATACTTGTTGTCTATTTGTATGTCTTTGGAGAAATGCTGTTCAGGTCCTTGCCCCTATATTTTAATAGGGTTTTTTACTTTTTTGGGCTTTTTGTTGTAGAGTTGTGAGAGTTCTTTATATATTTTGGGTATTAACTCCTTATCAGATGTATGATTTGCATATATTTTGTTCCATCCCATAGTTGTCCTTTCACTCTGTTTATTATGTTCTTTGAGGTGTAGAATTTAAAAATTTTGATGTAATCTAGTTTATCTGTTTTTTCATTTCTTGTATGTACTTTTGATGTCATATCCAATAATCATTGCCTAATTCAGTATCATGAGGGTTTTCCCCTGTGTTTTCTTGTGAGAGTTTTATAGTTTTAGGTCTTAAGTTTAGGTCTTTGATCCACTTGGGTTAATTTTTGTAAATGGCTTAAGCTAAAGGTATTTGTCTGTTAGGGCTGCCGTAACAGAATACCTCAGACTGGGTGGCTTAAACAACAAATTAATTTTCTCACAGTTTTGGAAGATGGAAATCCAAGGTCAAGGTATTGTCAGGGTTAGTTTCTGTTGTGACCTGTGTCCTTGACTTGGAGAGGGCTACTCCTTGCTGTGTCCTCACATGGCTTTTTCTTTGTATACACTCCTGCTGTGTCTTTCTTTTCTTGTAAGGACTCCAATCCTGTTGGGTTCGGATTCCACCGTTATTACCTCATTTAACCATCATTACCTCCTTAAAGGCCCTATCTGCAAGTAGTTACATTAGGACTTAAACATAATTGAGGGGTGAGGGGTACAATTCAGTTCATAACCAGATCCAACTTCATTCGTTTTGCATGTATATATCCATTTAAGAGAAAACTTTTTAAAATTGAGTTATTTTTCATAAAGATTTGGTATTCTGTGATTAATCACTTGTGTCTTGATTATTTTAAGCATTGGCTACATGTAGGAAAAATATTTATGCATTTGTACATGCTCATGTAGGTATAGATTAATAGTCTGATTTGCCTGAAACATAGTAGTAGGACAGAATGTCATCTTCAGTGATATTAGAAAATGGTGTTATATTTATGTATGTATAGTTAGAAACTAATCTGCATTTTCATGTGATTGTAAAGTCCTTATAGATTAATGGAAATAATATTTTTTAAAATGATGTCTGCGTGTAATTCTTTAGCTTAATTCATAGAAGCCATGGAATACATTTTATATTGTGTTTCCTGAGATATACTTGTTCAAAATTGACCGACCGACCTGTTTGCCCAAACTTAGGATCCATTGAGGTAATTATGTTCTGATTTTAATTTATTTAATTTATAACTGTATTTTCTTTCCATAATATATAGATGTGAAAATCACCATGAAAAACTTAGTGTATTTTGCTGGACTTGTAAGAAGTGTATCTGCCATCAGTGTGCACTTTGGGGAGGAATGGTGAGCAGAACACATTTAACATATTATTTTTAATGAGAGACTAAAAAGCACTGAAATATTTGTTTGATTTAAATAGAAAATAATACCGTTTTACTCTGTTTTAGAATGAAAGTTGAATGTATTTGCATTATAGCAGATGTATCATATTTTCAGTTATTCCAGAAAAACTTCTGTGGGAGATTTTCATGTGGGAGGTATACCCTTACATAAATATTTTAACTGAAATGTGTAAAATGTATATTCATTTGCAGATTTATTATTGTAGAATCCAGGTGTCTTCTTTGAGTAAGGGTCAGTTTGTCAAATGTTCTGGTCACAATTTCCAGTTTTGGTTTCTTTAAAGTGGAACAGCAACTTTAGACATTTGTGAAACAATATGAATGCTAGCATCTAGATCTTTTATTTATTTATTTATTTATTTCAGTCTAATTCAAAAGTAGTTTTTAAGATAATCTATCTTTCTCAGGTCTAAATATCCAAGTTATTTCGCTTTAAAACAGCTTTTTATTTATATTCATCTGTTTAATATTTATATTATGTATTTAATAAATTCAATTTGCATAAATAATTTTGAGAATAAACAATAGGTTCTTGGTGGGGATTATTAGTCATGGAGCAGAAATGGATAGATGCTTGATAGCAATGAGAATTGATCATTCTTTGGACATCAGTCATATTTTAGGGAGAGAATGGTAGGCAAGTTGGTTGAATACAGCTCAATTTAGAGAGCTTTCTGTTCAAATTTGAATACTAACGTGCTGACTAGAAAAAATAAAGTTCCCATAGTTTAGTACTTAAATACACAGGTTTTGCAAAAAGCAATGAAAATATTCTTTTCCATACTTTAAGTGGACATGCAAAAATCCATATCCTTTTTATCTTAGAGATCATGGCTTGTTGTTTCAGTTGAATAAGACAATTCTAATAAGAATTATCTGTTGTAGGACATTTCTTATAATAGAAATTTAAATTCTATTTGCCCAGGGAGTTATAAATTACAATACTAAAATTGGGTAGAAAATTGGTTTTAGATTGTTAGCTTCAAAATATTATTTTTTTGAATTTGTATGGTCTTTCTATCTTCACAGTAACTTATTGTGGAATGAGGAATGGTTTCATTGCTTTTGCAGTAGTATACCATGGGTCTTTTTCCTCAAATGTCTTAATAATTTATTCAGTTGTCCTAATCATGGGGGGTTCAGTGAAGAACAAGACATATACCAAATAATTAGTTCTAGTTATTGTTGTGGTAGGCATTAAAAATAAGCGGGTGGGGAGGGAGGGAGAAGGGGATTGTAGGGTATCATGATTGGTGCACACAGTGTATATGGGGTCACGGGGAAGACAGTGTAGCTCAGAGAAGACAAATAGGGACTCTGTGGCATCTTACTACACTGATGGACAGTGACTGCAATGGGCATGGGGGGGACTCGATAATGGTGAATGTAGTAACCACATTGTTTTTCTTGTGAAACCTTCATAAGCGTGTATATCAATGATACCTTAATAAAAAAATATAATAAAATAAGTGTACAGTGCTGATACGAGTGAATATGGAACCTGACTTTGTAAACCTCAGGCAAGATCCAAAGGATGAGTAGGAGTTAAGAGGTAAGAGTTTGGGGAGGGAGGATGAAGGAAAATTAATTTTGAATAAGAAGAAGTTAATTTTGCAAAGGTCTGGCGGGAAAAAATTTGAGGACATGGAGGAAGAAGGCTAGTGCTGAGCAAGAGAAGAGTGGTAGATATGGTTGTGTCAGATGTTTGGGTATGTTTAATGATTTTGGTTTTCTAATGAGTAAAGATTTCTAGATAAGTGTAAACATTTTGGTAAACAATCTTGAATTTCCTACATGGACCAAATGGTTTTAAGCAAACTCTGGCCTATTTTTTTTTTTTATTAAGGTGTCATTGATATACACTCTTATGAAGGTTTCACAAGAAAAACAATGTGGTTACTACATTCACCCTTATTATCGAGTCCCCCCATGCCCCATTGTAGTCACTGTCCATCAGTGTAGTGTAGTAAGATGCCACAGAGTCCCTACTTGTCTTCTCTGTGCTACACTATCTTCCCCGTGACCCCACACACACTGTGTGCACTAATCATGATACCCCTCAATCCCCTTCTCCCTCCCTCCCCACCTGCCCTCCCTCACCCCTCCCCTTTGGTAACCACTAGTCTCTTCTTGGAGTCTGTGAGTCTGCTGCTATTTTGTTCCTTCAGTTTTGCTTTGTTGTTACACTCCACAAATGAGGGAAGTCATTTGGTATTTGTCTTTCTCTGCCTGACTTATTTCACTGAAGCTCTGCCTATTTTAACAAAATAACAGCAGCCAGAAAGATAAAATTCATTTGAAAATATTAACCTGTTTATTAGTGTCCATGAAGTGTTAGTGAAGGAATGTAAATGTAGATGAGATAAATGAAAATTTTCTAAAACTATTCTTATTAATTTAAATAGCATGGTGGACATACCTTTAAACCTTTGGCAGAAATTTATGAGCAGCATGTTACTAAAGTGAATGAAGAGGTAGCCAAACTTCGTCGGCGTCTCATGGAACTGATCAGCTTAGTTCAAGAAGTGGTAAGACAGTTAAATTACTAGAAGGTCATTATCCCTGTTATAGTCTAGGATGTTCAAATCAGGATTTGGAAATTTGAGAAGATATAGTTAGTCTCTCCAACTTCAAACTAGCTGAGGAATTTGCATCCAGACCTCTGGCCTATTCCATGGTGGAGCCAAAATACTGCCTCTTCTTATGCAGAAATAGAGAATTAATAAATCATTTAAATAAGTCTGTTTGTTACAAAGTCAGTATTGACTTTTACAAAGTCATTAAGTCATTCATTCTTTGGACCCCTATCTTTTGAAAGAGTTTCTCCTACCAAGGAATGAGCTATTTCTGATGTCCTTAATTACATCACCAGAGAATTGAAAGAATAATACTTAACACTACTATTCAGATACTTCATGGGTCAAATAACTTTGGTGAGCTATTTACCATTCTTAATATGGGGAAATGTGATAAGCTTCAAACATTTAATTACTAAATATACTTTTGGAATTTATTTTGTTTAATGTTGCTAGAATAACAGTTGTTATTAGTGAGGTTTGTGGACCATTCCTAACTTAAGATGTCTTTATTTTACCCTTTCAGGAGTCAAAATCTACATCTCATATATTATACACAGAAACTAGTGATTTTGAGTTACATGTATGCTACCTACAAACTAATTTTGGAATATGAACAAGTTTGATGGCTTCTATTTGGCCATTTAAGTTTTTTCCTATTACTTTCTCTTGGTAATGTTATAATTTGGTTATTAGGAAGGGTGCTCTAGGTTGAGATTCTCACTGAATTTATTTATAGTAAGTATAGGGAAGATTCTTTTTTATTTTTGGTGGTATGCTATTATGAAATCTATATGTACTCTGCAATCTCTGAAATCACTATATCTTTTTGTGTTTAGTTCTGAAAAACAAATTTTAAAAAACTTTGTAAACTGGAGTACAAATGGTTTAAAAATTTTTTTATTTGTTTTAGGGCTTTGTATGATGTGAACTGACTTCAGTGTACTTTTTTGTTTTTGAATAGTGGTTTCCTATCAGAGATAGGATTGGGGCTTTCAGTATTTTGTATATGTTACCTAAACCAATTTTGTGTAATTACATATCTTTCTGTTTACTATTAAAATATCATGTACTTTATTATGATTTATTTTAAGAATAATTTTTACTGATTCAGTTCAGTGTACAATCTTTTAAAGGAATGAGTTTCTTTTGCTGTATGAATAATTAAAAAGTATTGGCTTATCATTTTTAAAAAGGAAATCAATTTAAGAAAAATTGTAGTGATTACATTAATGTCTGTTTGCTTCTGTTTTAAAAATTCTTAAATATTTTTTTACCTGTTTATCGTACAGGAAAGAAATGTAGAAGCTGTAAGAAATGCAAAAGATGAGCGTGTTCGGGAAATTAGGAATGCAGTAGAGATGATGATTGCACGGTTAGACACACAGCTGAAGAATAAGCTTATAACACTGATGGGTGAGTGTTTTTCTATGCTTAGAGCTTGAGATTCAGACTTTAAAGAGTTAGGGTGGTGAGTTGTTATAGACTAGGAAAAGATTGGTTTCAGAAATAAAACTTCCACCTATTAAATGTCCCTCTGTAACAAATAACATTACACCAAATTGCTGTAACTTAATGCTAACTTCATAGGATATGCTTCCAGCTCTTCAGACACTGTGATTTACTTAGAAAATGGTCTGATTTGTCAAGCATGTCTACCTTGTCATTTTTTTGTTTTTCTGGGGGAGTGGGGGAAACATGTAAAATAGTTTCTTCCTTTTCTATAGTAACAGTTTCTGTAATAATTTCATTATCCCTGTATGTTTTCAGCTTCTTGAGACTATTTTCCTCTTTGGGCCTTTTTGTTTTTTACAGGTTCTTATAGTCACAGACTATATCATTTAACATAAACATCTGACCTACTTACGACATTCCTTTCTTTAACTCACAATTAAAATTTTGGAAGGAATTATTTCAGAATAGTTGAGTTAAAAATTTGTCTTTCCAGATCTTTATATTCCTTTAGAAGGGGGAATGGCATTAATCTCATTACAAAGTACATTGTCATTTTATATTTCTTAGATGAATTTAATAGACCTAAATTGCATTTTGTCTAAAACTGTAGTAAGGTTGGTTCTGAAATCTTCTTGTCCAAGCTACTACAATATTAGTTTCAATTTCTTAAAGCTCTAGAAAAATATTTTAGTAGAAAGTTAATTTCATTCCTAAAGTGATAATGAGTCTGAATGTTGGTGTTTTGCTATTTTTAAAGGTCAGAAGACATCTCTAACACAAGAAACAGAGCTGTTGGAATCCTTACTTCAGGAGGTAGAGCACCAGGTGATGATATATTAAATGTAATGAAATGAAGTCTTTTCCTTTTTTTGTCCATATACTTTGAAATTTTTTGTTGAAAGAAAATCAGAAGATCTGGGGATGTATGTGCTATAGTAGGGATTTTCATGAAATAGGAATCAGCTGATTCTTCTCAAGTTTTCTCCATCATCTTGGGGTCTAGATAAAGTTAATAAGATTTATTCTATTTTGTAAGAATGGAATTTTTTTTACTGAGAGTAGCCCATAGGAATCTGTACATCTATCAGTGATTAAAATCTTCTAACATTGTGAGTTAAGTGGTGGTTTCAAGATAGACTGTTACTGCCAGTTACATTCAGTGCTTCTTCCAGAAAAGTTAGCATTTTTATATATTAAGGAAATATTTATTAAGTACCATATAGATAACAAGCATTGTTTTAGATGTTTGGAATACAGCAGTGGACAAAATGTCAAAAAAATGCCTTCACAGAGTTTATAAGATAGATGGGGTTTAGGTGGGGATAAGGTACATAGTAAATGTATAAATAAAATGTAGACTGTCACATAAATATTTGATATATTCATCTGTCTTGAATTTGGTTTTTGGAATTTTGAATTCCTCTCTATGCCTGATACACAGCTTTTTCCTGAGTTGTTACCTACCATCCTGTGGATTACTACCTTCACTTCTTTCTTGGGTTGAATCCTATGTTTCCTGATTCCCATGACTTCCAGTCTCCTGATTTACTCACTTGTTTTGGTATACACTTCCTTCTGTAGCTTTCCTGAAAGGGTAACAAGAATAAATTTTTCAAGACTTCATGTGTGAAAATATTTTTGTTTGCTCTTTACACTTGATTGACAATTTGGCTGTCAGTTCAGTATATAAGTATTTATCTAAATTCTCTGATTTTTCTCTTCAATAGTCCTGTTCTTAGCCATGGATGTTGTTTCTCCAGTCCAGAGACTTTATTTTATACCCTCCAGAGAATACACAAGCAGCCTTCTGCTGGGGTGATGGGACAAACTGAAATCAGTTATGGTGGAGTGTGGATGGGGATCTGGGGATCTGTGTGCTTTTTTTTTTAACAGCTTTATTGAGGAATAATTGACAAAAAATAAACTCCATGTTATTTAAAGTGTATAATTTGATAAGTTTTGATGAATGTAGACACCTGTAAAACCATCACCTTACTCAAGATACTGAACATATTGATTATCCCCCAAATTTCTTTATGCTACTTTATAAACTTTCCTGGTTCTCCTCATATTTCACTTTCCCGGAAGCTCCCTAACTGCTTTCTGTCATTATACATAAATTTGCATTTTCTTGAATTTTATATAATTGGAATCATACATTGTGTATTCGTTTTTTTTTTATAATTTATTTTGGTATCATTAATCTACAATTACATGTGCAATATTATGGTTATTAAACTACCCCCTTCATCAGGTCCCCCCCACCAACCCCATTACAGTCACTGTCCATCAGCATAGTGAGATGCTATAGAATCACTACTTGTCTTCTCTGAGTTGTACAGCCCTCGCCATGCGCCCCCAACATTACATCTGCTAATCGTAATGCCCTTTTTTCCCCCTTATCTCTCCCTTCCCACCCATCTTCCCCAGTCCCTTTCCCTTTGGTAACTATTAGTCCGTTCTTGGGTTCTGTGAGTCTGCTGCTGTTTTGTTCCTTCAGTTTTTTTCTTTGTTCTTATACTCCACATATGAGTGAAATCATTTGATACTTGTCTTTTTCGGCTTGGCTTATTTCACTGAGCATAATACCCTCTAGCTCCATCCATATTGTTGCAAATGGTAGGATTTGTTTTCTTGTTATGGCTGAATAATATTCCATTGTGTATATGTACCACATCTTCTTTATCCATTTATCTACTGAGGGACACTTAGGTTGCTTCCATTTCTTGGCTACTGTAAATAGTGCTGCGATAAACATAAGGGTACATATGTCTTTTTCAAACTTGGCTGCTGCATTCTTAGGGTAAATTCCTAGGAGTGGAATTCCTGGGTCAAATTGGTATTTCTATTTTGAGTATTTTGAGGAACCTCCATACTGTTTTCCACAATGGTTGAACTAATTTGTATTCCCACCAGCAGTGTAGGAGGGTTCTCCTTTCTCCACATCCTCGCCAACATTTGTTGTTGTTTGTGTTTTGGATGTTGGCCATCCTCACTGGTGTGAGGTGATATCTCATTGTGGTTTTCTTTTTTCTTTTTTTTTTTAGTTTATTTTGGTATCATTACAATTACATGTGCAATATTATGGTGATTAAACTACCCCCTTCATCAGGTCCCCCCCACCAACCCCATTACAGTCACTGTCCATCAGCATAGTGAGATGCTATAGAGTCACTACTTGTCTTCTCTGAGCTGTACAGCCCTCCCCGTGCCCCCCCAACATTACATCTGCTAATCATAATGCCCCTTTTTCCCCCTGGTACCTCCCTTCCCACCCATCCTCCCCAGTCCCTTTCCCTTTGGTAACTATTAGTCCATTCTTGGGTTCTGTGGGTCTGCTGCTGTGTTATTCCTTCAGTTTTTTCCTTTGTTCTTACACTCCACATGAGAGTGAAATCATTTGATACTTGTCTTTTTTGGCTTGGCTTATTTCACTGAGCATAATACCCTCTAGCTCCATCCATATTGTTGCAAATGGTAGGATTTGTTTTCTTCTTATGGGTGAATAATATTCCATTGTGTATATGTACCACATCTTTATCCATTTATCTACTGATGGACACTTAGGTTGCTTCCATTTCTTGGCTACTGTAAATAGTGCTGCGATAAACATAAGGGTACATACGTCTTTTTCAAACTTGGCTGCTGCATTCTTAGGGTAAATTCCTAGGAGTGGGATTCCTGGGTCAAATGGTATTTCTATTTTGAGTTTTTTGAGGAAACTCCATACTGCTTTCCACAATGGTTGAACTAATTTGCATTCCCACCAACAGTGTAGGAGGGTTCCCTTTTCTCCACATCCTCAGCAACATTTGTTGTTGTTTGTGTTTTGGATGTTGGCCATCCTCACTGGTGTGAGGTGATATCTCATTGTGGTTTTAATCTGCATTTCTCTGATGATTAGCGATGTGGAGCATCTTTTCATGTGCCTGTTGGCCATCTGAATTTCTTCTTTAGAGAAGTGTCTATTCATGTCCTCTGCCCATTTCTTAATTGGATTATTTGCTTTTTGTTTGTTAAGGTGTGTGAGTTCTTTATATTTTTTGGATGTCAACCCCTTATCAGATGCATCATTTATGAATATATTTTCCCATACTGTAGGATGTCTTTTTGTTCTACTGAAGGGTGTCCTTTGCTGTAAAGAAGCTTTTCAGCTTGATATAGTCCCACTTGTTCATTTTTGCTTTTGTTTCCCTTGCCCGAGGGGATATGTTCATGAAGAAGTCACTCATGTTTATGTCCAAGAGATTTTTGCCTATGTTTTTTTCTAAGAGTTTTATGATTTCATGACTTACATTCAGGTCTTTGATCCACCTTGAGTTTACCTTTGTGTATGGGGTTAGACAGTAGTCCAGTTTCATTCTCTTACATGTAGCTGTCCAGTTTTACCAACACCAACTGCTGAAGAGGCTGTCATCTCCTCATTGTATATCCAAGGCTCCTTTATTAAATATTAATTGACTGTGTATGTTTGGGTTAATGTTTGGATTTTCTATTCTGTTCCCCTGGTCTGTGGGTCTGTTTTTGTGGCAATACCAAATTGTCTTGATTACTGTGCCTTTATAGTAGAGCTGGAAGTCAGGGAGCGTAATTCCCCCTGTTTTATACCTCCTTCTCAGGATTGCTTTGGCTATTCGGGGTCTTTTCTGGTTCCATATGAATTTTAGAATTATTTGTTCGAGTTCATTGAAGAAAGCTGTTGGTTGTTTGATAGAGATTGTGTTGAATATGTAGATTGCTTGAGGTAATATAGCCATTTTGACAATATTTAATTTTCCTAGCCAAGAGCATTGGATGCATTTCCATTTGTTAGTGTCCTCTTTAATTTCTCCAAGGAGTGTCGTGTAGTTTTCAGAGTACAGGTCTTTCACTTCCTTCGTTAGGTTTATTCCTAGGAATTTTATTCTTTCTGATGCAATTATGAATGGAATTGTTTTTCTGATTTCTCTTTCTGTTAGTTCATCGTTAGTGTATAGGAAAGCAACAGATTTCTGTGTGTTAATTTTGTATCCTGCAACTTTGCTGAATTCAGATATTAGTTCCAGTATTTTTTTTTTTTTTTTTTACAATTTATTTTATTTTAGTATCATTAACCTACAATTACATGAGCAATATTGTGATGATTAAACTACCCCCTTCATCAGGTCCCCCCCACCAACCCTCTTAAAGTCACTGTCCATCAGTGTAGTGAGATGAGAATCACTACTTGTCTTCTCTGAGCTGTACAGTCCCCCCCGTCCCCCTCCACCCTATGTCTGCCAATTGTAATGCCCCTTTTACCCTCTTATCCCTCCTTTCCCACCCATCTCCCCAGTCCCTTTCCCTTTGGTAACTGTTAGTCCATTCTTGGGTTCTGTGAGTCGGCTGCTGTTTTGTTCCTTCATTTTTTTTTTTTTTTCTTTGTTCTTATACTCCACATATGAGTGAGATCATTTGGTACTTGTCTTTTTCGGCCTGGCTTATTTCACTGAGCATAATACCCTCCAGCTCCATCCATGTTGTTGCAAATGGTAGGATTTGTTTTTTTCTTATGGCTGCGTAATATTCCATTGTTTGTATGTACCACCTCTTCTTAATCCATTCATCTACTGATGGGCACTTAGGTTGCTTCCATTTCTTGCCTATTGTAAATAGTGCTGCAATAAACATAGGGGTGCATCTGTCTTTCTCAAACTGGGCTGCTGCATTCTTGGGTTAAATTCCTAGGAGTGGGATTCCTGGGTCATATGGTATTTCTATTTTGGGTTTTTTGAGGAACCTCCATACTGCTTTCCACAATGGTTGAACTAATTTGCATTCCCACCAGCAATGTAGGAGGGTTCCCCTCTCTCCACATCCTCATCAACATTTGTTGTTGTTTGTGTTTTGGATGTTGGCCATCCTCACTGGTGTGAGGTGATATCTCATTGTGGTTTTAATCTGCATTTCTCTGATGATTAGCGATGTGGAGCATTTTTTCATGTGCCTTTTGGCCATCTGAATTTCTTCTTTAGAGAAGTGTCTATTCATGTCCTTTGCCCATTTCTTAATTGGGTTATTTGCTTTTTGTTTGTTAAGGTGCGTGAGTTCTTTGTATATTTTGGATGTCAACCCCTTATCAGATACATCATTTATGAATATATTTTCCCATATTGTAGGATGTCTTTTTGTTCTACTAATGGTGTCCTTTGCTGTACAGAAGCTTTTCAACTTGATATAGTCCCATTTGTTCATTTTTGCTTTTGTTTCCCTTGCCCAGGGGGATATGTTCATGAAGAAGTCACTCATGTTTATGTCTTAGAGATTTTTGCCTATGTTTTTTTCTTAGAGTTTTATGGTTTCATGATTTACATTTAGGTCTTTGATCCACCTTGAGTTTATCTTTGTGTATGGCATTAGACAGTAGTCCAGTTCCATTCTCTTACATGTAGCTGTCCAGTTTTTCCAACACCAGCTGCTGAAGAGGCTGTCTTCTCCCCATTGTATATCCAGGGCTCCTTTATCAAATATTAATTGACTGTAGGTGTTTGGGTTAATGTTTGGATTTTCTATTCTGTTCCACTGGTCTGTGGGTCTGTTTTTGTGCCAGTACCAAATTGTCTTGATTACTGTGGCTTTGTAGTAGAGCTTGAAGTCAGGGAGCGTAATTCCCCCTGTTTGATTCCTCCTTCTCAGGATTGTTTTGGCTATTCGGGGTCTTTTCTGGTTCCATATGAATTTTAGAATTATTTGTTCCAG
>JAQQAC010006923.1:6355098-6433602 GCA_029783875.1 Phataginus tricuspis | reverse complement strand
AAAAAAAAAAAAAAAGAAATAAAGGAACCTGCCTGTGTCAAAAAAAAAAATGAATGCTGAATTTTGTCAAATGCTTTTTCAGCATCTATGGAGATAATCATGTGGTTTTTGTTCTTCTTTTAATTGACGTGATGGATGATGTTGATGGATTTTCGAATGTTGTACCATCCTTGTATCCCTGGGATGAATCCCACTTGATCATGGTGTATGATCCTCTTGATGTATTTTTGAATTCTGTTTGGTAATATTTTGTTGAGTATTTTTGCATGTACATTCATCAGGGATATTGGTCTGTAATTTTCTTTTTTGGTGAAGTCTTTGCCCGGTTTTGGTATTAGAGTGATGCTGGCTTCATAGAATGAGTTTGGAAGTATTCCCTCCTTTTCTATTTTTTGGAACACTTTAAGGAGAATGGGTTTTTTGTTCTCTATATGTCTGGTAGAATTCAGAGGTGAATCCATCTGGTCCAGGGGTTTTGTTCTTGGGTAGTTTTTTGATTACCACTTCAATTACGTTGCTGGTGATTGGTCTGTTTAGTTCTTCTGTTTCTTGCTTGGTCAGTCTTGGAAGGTTGTATTTTTCTAAGAAGTCCATTTCTTCTATGTTTTGCAGCTTGTTAGCCTATAGATGCTCATAATATTCTTTTATAATTCTTTGTATTTCTGTGGGGTCCGTCATTATTTTTCCTTTCTCATTTCTGATTCTGTTTATGTGTGTAGATTCTCTTTTTCTCTTAATGAGTCTGACTAGGGGTTTATCTATTTTGTTTATTTTTTCAAAGAACCAGCTCTTGGTTTCATTGATTTTTTTCTATTGTTTTATTTTTCTCAATTTTACTTATTTCTTCTCTGATCTTTATTATGTCTCTCCTTTTGGTGACTTTGGGACTTATTTGTTCTTCTTTTTCCAATTTCAGTAATTGTGTCTTTAGACTATTCATTTAAATGTTCTTCCTTCTTTAAATAGGCCTGGATTGCAATATACTTTCCTCTTAGAACTGCCTTTGTTGCGTCCCACAGAAGTTGTGGCTTTGTGTTGTTGTTGTCATTAGTCTCCATATATTATTTGATTTCTGTTTTGATTTGGTCATTAACCCATTAATTAATTAGGAGAATGTTGTTAAGTCTCCGTGTGTTTGTGAGCCTTTTTGATTTCTTTCTAAAATTTATTTCTAGTTTTATAATTTTGTGATCTGAGAAGTTGGTTGGTAGGATTTCAATATTTTTGACTTTACTGAGGTTCTTTTTGTGGCCTAGTAATGTGGTGTATTCTCGAAAATGTTCCATGTGCACTTGAGAACAATGTGTATCCTGCTGCCTTTGAGTGCAGAGTTCTGTAGATATCTGTTAGGTCCATCTGTTCTAGTGTGTTGTTCAGTGCCTCTGTGTCTTTACTTATTCTCTGTCTGGTTGATCTGTCCTTTGGAGTGAGTGGTGTGGTGAAGTCTCCTAAAATGAATGCATTGCTGTCTATTTCGTCCTTCACTTCTGTTAGTATTTGTTTCACATATGCTGGCGCTCCTGTGTTGGGTGCATATATGTTTATTACGGTTATATCTTCCTGTTGTACTGACCCCATTATCATTATGTAATGTCCTTCTTCATCTCTTGCTACTTTATTCATTTTGAAGTCTATTTTGTCTGATACAAGTACTGCAACACCTGCTTTTTTCTCTTTGTTGTTTGCATGAAATATCTTTTTCCATCCCATCACTTTTAGTCTGTGTATAACTTTGGGTTTGAGGTGAGTCTCTTGTAAGGAGCATATAGATGGGTCTTGCTTTTTTATCCACACTGTTACTCTGTGTCTTTTGATTGGTGCCTTCAGTCCATTTACATTTAGGGTGATTATCGATAGATGTGTACTTATTGCCATTGCTGGCTTTAGATTTGTGGTTACCAAAGGTTCAAGGGTTACTTCTTTACTATCTAGGACTGTAACTTAACTTTCTTGTGAAGTTATTGTGAACACCATCTGATATTTCTTTATCTCTCCCTTCTTATTCTTCCTCCACCATTCTTTATATATTAGGTGTTTTATTCTTTGCCTTTAGTTAGTATTTGGATGGTCTGCTTTCTTTGCTATGATTTTATTTTCTCTGGTGACATCTTTTTAGCCTTAGGGGTGCTTCCCTCTAGAGCAGTCCATTTAAGATATCCTGTAGTGGTGGTTTATGAGAGGCAAACTCTCTCAACTTTCGTCTGTCTGGAAATTGTTTAATCCCTCCATCATATTTAAATGATAATCGTGCTGGATACAATATTCTTGGTTCGAGGCCCTTCTGTTTCATTACGTTAAATACATCATGCCATTCTCTTCTGGCCTGTAAGGTTTCTGTTGAGAAGTCTGATGATAGTCTGATGGGTTTTCCTTTGTAGGTGATCTTTTTTCTCTCTCTAGCTGCCTTTAATACTCTGTCTGTATCTTTGATTTTTGCCATCTTAATTATTATGTGTCTTGGTGTTGTCTGCCTTGGGTCCCTTGTCCCGTGAGATTTGTGGGCTTCCATGGTCTGCGAGACTATTTCCTTCCCCAGCGTGGGAAAGTTTTCAGCAATTATTTCTTCGAAGACACTTTCTATCCCTTTTTCTCTCTCTTCTTCCTCTGGTACTCCTATAATGTGAATATTGTTCCATTTGGATTGGTCACACAGTTCTCTTAATATTCTTTCATTCCTAGAGATCCTTTTATCTCTCTCTGCCTCAGCTTCTCTGTATTCCTGTTCTCTGATTTCTATTCCATGAGCAGTCTCTTGCATGTCATCCAGTCTGCTGTTAAGCCCGTCGATGGCCTTTCTGATTTCTGCATTGTCTTTCCTCACTTCCCTCACTTCCTCCGTCAGCTCTTGCACATTTCTCTGTACCTTTATGACTTTTAATCTGAATTCTTTTTCAGGAAGAGTGTGCATTTCCGTCTCTTCAGTTCCCTCTCTGGGGATGTCTGGTTAATCTTAGTCTGGATCATGTTCCTCTGTCTTTTCATGGCTGTAGGAGTGGTTGCTGGTAGTTGCCACGTATGTCAGCTGGGCTCAAGAGTTTAAAAAGAGAAAAAAAAGAAAAAAAAAGAAGAGAAAAAAAGAAGGAAAGAAAGAAAGAGAAAACGAAGAAAAAAAGAAAAGAAAAAACAAGAAACAAAAACAAACAAGGAAAAAAACGCCCACCGGGAGTGGATTTTTTGGGGGTGTTGTAGGTGGCGCTGTTGCTCCACTATTCTGCAGCCGTGGCAGCCGCTCTGCAGGCCATTTATAGCTCTGTCCAGGGTGGGAATGAATGGGAGGCTGTTGATCTCTGTGGGAAGTCTGAGTGTGGCCACCCTTTCCCAGTCGCCAGCCAAGGGGTCCGAAACTCCACAGGACTCCCATCCTGCTGGGCTGAGTGTGCCGGGACGATCTGGCTCCTCCACTGGGCTCCTGTCTCTTTAAGATCGCTGAAAAAAGCGCGCGCTTTTTTTCTTTTTTTTTCCTTCCCGGGAGCCGGCTGCAAGGACCCGGTGCATTCCCCGCACAGATCCTGCCCCTCTGTTTCTCCAATCTCCGCTACACCCCGCGATGTGTGTCAGCGCTCCTCGCGCACATCACCGGGGCTGGTTATTTCACAGACCTCTACTTCAAATCCGGGCCCGGCTCTGAATCCTCTCCTCTCGCCGGCGTGCTGGGGTGGTTGAGTGCTCTCCTCCCGCCGTGTTGTGGCTCCGTATCTTACCCGCCTCGTGGGGTACTGAGTTCTCTCAGGTGTACCGGCCCGCTTTGCACTTTCCTGTGTATTCTGGTTTCTCTTTTAGGAATAGTTGTATTTGCTGTATTTTCATAGATAAATATAGTGTTGGGAGGAGATTTCTGCCGCCCTGCTTACACTGCCATCTTCTCGGAAGTTTCTCTCTATCTGTTTTTAGAAGTCTGTTTTTATCCTTGATTTTTACCATTTCAATCATTATACGTCTTGACGTTGTCTTCCTTCTGTCCCTTGTGTTGGGAGATTTGGGCACCTCCATGGCTTGAGAAACTATCTCCTTCCCGAGATTGGGGAAGTTTTCAGCAATTACCTCATCAATGACAGTTTTTAACCCTTTTTCTTTTTCTTCCTCTGGTACCCCTATGATGTGAATATTGTTCCATTTGGATTGGCCATACAGTTCTCTCAATATTCTTTCATTCTTAGAGATCCGTTTTCTCTCTGTGCCTCAGCTTCTTTGTTTTCCTCTTTTCTAATTTCTATTCCATTTACCATTTCTCCTACTAGATCTAATATGCTTTTAAATTCCTCCATTTTATGTTTCATTTTAGATGTGGATTTTCTTAGTGATGGAATCTCTGAGTTAAATTCTTTCCTAAGTTCTTGACTATTTTTGTGTACCTCCATAAGTGTGTTTTTAATTTTAATTTTTAACTCTCGTTCAGGAAGATTGGTGAGTTAGGTTTCATTTGGCCCTCTTTCTGCGGTTTGTGAGATTTTGGTCTGGACCATGTTCTTTTGACATTTCATATTTCTGTGTGGTGGCCACTATTGTGCAGAAGCTCCACTATGTGGAGCTGCTCACCCGTAGAGTGAGGTTGCAGGTCGTAGGGGAGCGGAGCTGGTGCCTGCGGCAAGGAAAGATTTGTTCCCTGATTCCAGTCTAGGGTGCCTGTCTCCAGTGTCAGAGCCAGTGGCCAAGCATACACGGGTAAGCTGTGTGCTTTGTGTCTAGCTATTGTAGGCAGGGCTTCCCTCTATCTGGCCTGATGCCAACACAGTGACTGCCAGTTTGCTAACCGGTGCCGGCCAACTAGAAGGAAAGTGCAGGAGGCTGCGTGTCACAGTCGGGTGCCTCGGAGTGGAGTAGGCAGCCAGGGGGATGGAGCACCTGAAGCTTCTCAAAGTTCCAAACCAGCTGGGCCGAGCAGGCCCAGACAACCTTATCCTGTCCAGCTGTCCCTTCTCTTGTGCAGCAAGCTCCGCCCATACCCTGCCCCTTCAGCAGCCCTCTGCTGCTAGGAAGCCTCTCAGACTGCCTGTCTTTCCTCTGACATAGAGCAGCCAGATGTGGATCTCCCCTCCACAAATGGCCAGAATGTCAGTTTCTCAAGCACTCCACCCGTCTGAGCTCCCCAAGGTCCAGAGCACTACACACTGTAGGTTTCTGCTCACAAAGTAGACCTGCAGGGGTAGGTGTTCAGCAGTCCTAGGCTTCCACCCCGTTCCCCGCTCCGTTTTCTCTCCCTCCAGCTGGTGAGCTGGCATGGTTAAAGGGCTTGGGTCCCGCTGTTAAGGCTTTCATATGTTACCCTGTTTTGTGAAGTCTGCTCTGTTCGTGAGGTCTGTATGCAGTCTGGTTCAACCTTCTTTCTTGTTGCTGTCTGAAGGTTAGTTGTATTAATTAACTATATTTTTGTACTGTTTGTGATTTTGGGAGGAGCTCCCGTCTCACCTCTCACGCCTCCGCCATCTTGAATTCCCACCAGTTTATTCTTTTGGTGTCATAGCTAAGAAATCTTTACCTAAGATGGCAAAGATTTATTTCAGTGTTTTCTTCTGGAAGTTTTGTAGTTTTAGGTTTTATATTTACGTCTATGTCAGTTTGGAGGCTTTTTAAAAAATTTTTTTATGTGAGGTATGGATCCAAGGTAGTTTTGTTGTTTTTGTTCATTTTTCATTTATGGCTCTCCAGTTGTACCAGCAGTGTTTGTTGAAGACCAGCCTTTCTTCAGTGAGTTGCCTGTGCGTCTTTTTCTAAAATTAGTTGTGCTTTTTGCATTTTTGAGTGTGAGGGTTGTTAGATGGTAGTTTTCTTTTCTCAAAGTATATTTGTCTGTCTTTGTTATCAGAGTAATATTGGCCTTAAGAATGAATCTTAAAGTATGCCCTCCACAGTTTTGTTGAAGAAGTTTTATAGAATTGGTATTATTTGTTCTTAGATGTTTGATAGAATTCACCATTTAGGCCTTGTTTTCTTTGTGTAGTGGTTTTCAAATACAAATTCAATTTTGTTAATAGATACTGGACAATTCATATTATCTATTTTTGTTTCAGTGAGCATTGGAGATTTGTGTCTTCAACGAATTCCAATTAATTTGAATTTGCCAAATTTATATGCATAAAGTTCAGAATATTGCTTATTTTAAGATTTGTAGAATGCAGTGGTGTCACCTCTTGTCCCCTCTCTCTTTCGTGATATTGAGAATTTGTGTTTTCTTTCCTTTTGCCCTCATCAGTCTGGCTTGAGGGTACATATTTTGATCTATAACCTTTTCAAATAATTAGGTTTTGGCTTTCCTATGTTTTTCTGTTTTCTATTTCATTGATTTTTAAAATTTTACTTTGATCTAATTATTTTCTTTCTTTTGCTTAGTTCGAATTTACATTTGCTCTTTTTCTAAAATCTTAAGATGAAAGCTGGGGTTGTTGATTTGCAGCCTCTGTTCAGAATACTTTCTTACGTCCCTTGTGTCTTCTTCTTTTATCTGTGGGTTATTTAGGAGTGTGTTATTTGGTTTCTAAATATTTGGGTATCTTCCTGATAGTCTATAATGCCATAAAGTCAAGTTGGTTGATGGTATTGTTCAATTCTAATATATCCTTGCAAATTTCTGTCTAGTTGTTTTATCAAGTATTGAAAAAGGGTTATTGAAATTTTCAGCAGTATTGTGAATTTGTCTGTTTCTTGCAGTTGTATCAGTTTTTTTCTTCACCTATTTTGAAGCATATGTATTAGGGGCATAAACATCTAGGATTATTATGTTCTCTTGATTAATTCTTCTTGTTACCACTGTGAAATGACCTTCTTTATCCCTTGTGGTAGTTTTTATTTTGAAATCTGTTTTAAGCTTTCTTTTAAGTAGTGTTACCATGATATTTCTTATTTTATCATTTTATTTTTAATGTATTTGTTTCTAAAAATTTAAGATGTGTCTTGTAGACAATATACAATTGAGTCTGACAGTCTTTGACTGTTAACTGGGATGTTTAGGATATTCCTATTCATTGTGCTTATGGATAAGGTGAAGTTTCAGTCTAAAATCTTGCTGTTTGTTTTCTATTTGCCCCATCTGTTTGTTTGTTCCCTTGTTTTGGTTATTTTTGGATTCCTTGGGGGAATTTGAGTATTATCATCAGTGGATGACCCTGTTATCAGTAATAAAAATAAATGTAAATAGATTAACTTGAAAAAAATCATGTGATGGAACTACTATAATAAGACATAGATCTAGAGATGAAGAATTTAAAGTGAAAACAGTAGTAGTGATAAAAAGGAATACTGTGATAAAAGGAAACAGTCTACCTTAAGGAGATAGGACAGTTAATGATTTTTGTATTCTCACAACTAACCTCAGAATATGTAAAGCAGCTACTTTGAAAAAATCACCATCTATAGTGAGTGTTTAAAAAATATCTGATTATGTGATAGCATCAACTAATAAAAGAGTCTTAAAAACTAAGAGTAGAGGATGTTTGAAAAAAAATTAAGATGCTTGATCTAAAAGGTACATGAGGAATCTTGAATCCTAAAATGAAGAATATGTATTCTTTTTAAGTCTACATGGAAGAGTTTTAACATTTGATCATATACTAATTTATGTAGTCTGAAGAAATTTCTGTGACCACAATATAATTAATATGGACATCAAAAACATAGTTTAAAAAAATCATAAACATATATAAATATGCATTTAAATATGTATTAAGTATCTGCATAGTTCTTGTGTTAAGAGGACATTGCAGTTAAAATGATAAATTAATAAAATGTCATGTAACCAATGGATATTTAGAAGGAAACTTACTAAAATGCAACTAAATAAAAGTTATGAATAAATGAGTTAAGTCTTCATCTAAGGAAACCAGAAAAGGAACAACAGTGTAGAAGCATAAAATGGAGAGAAATCGTGAAAATAGTGATGAAATTAACAAAAGCAAGTAACATGAAATTGTTGAGAGGATCAACATACCCAATATTGCAACTTTGAAAAAATGAGTTATATAGAAGATACACTAACTAGCAAGGTTGACCAGGAAAAATAAGGAAGTGTTCAACAATATATTGGGAGGCAAAACTGGATCATAACTACAAATACAATAGAAATTTAGATAATAAAAATAATTTTAAAAAGTGAATATTGACATAGGGTTTACTAAACACCAGGCATTGTTCTGTGTGCTTTATAAATATAAGCAACTTTACTGAGGTAGAATCTATATGAAGAGGGTAATTTTCTAGAAAATTGTAATTATCAAGAGTGACTTAAGAAAATATAACTTAAACCAAGAAACATTAAATTATATTGGTAATAAGTCTCAAAAGACATTTGACTAACAGAATTCTAAGAGAAAAATTTTCCAAATGTAAATATCTTTTGTTAATTTGATAATACTTATTTTCTTCAGAGAATACAGAAAGTATAAAAGCTATCATCTCATGCTTTGAGATTGATGTTACATTAATAACTAGTTGGCATAAAAACAGTATGAGAAGAAACTGAAGTGTAATCTTACTGTAAACATAAATGCCAAATCTTAATTAAAATATTGGCAAATCAAAATCAGTAAGATCCTTATGAAAACAAAACAAGAAAGTGAGACCAGGTAGGATTAATCAGAGAAATGAAAGAAATGTTTTATTATTAGAAAAATCTCTTGATTGTAACTCACGATATTAAAGGGCAAAACCACATGAACATATAAACAGAAATTAATAGGATAACATTGAAAATAACATTCAATTATACTTGATCCTCAGTCGTGACCAAATTATTTAACAAACTAACAATAAAAGGGAACTATGTTAACTTTGTTTCAAAGATCGGCAGGACCAATCTAAATGGTAAAAACTTGAGAAGTTTTCTGATAAAATTTAGAATCCAGAGTTGGCTGTCAGGGCTTCACGTCTGACTATGTTAGTCTTACTTATTAAATTAACACAACATGGCTTAAATATATTGAAAGTAAGAGATATTTGCAGAGGATATGGTGATCTACATAGAAAATGCATAATTGTTATACCTTTTTTGTGAGCTTATATTGGTTGCTGGATGTAAAATCAAGGTAAAAGAATCAGTAGTGTTCCTGTATATCAGGAATAACCAGCTAGAAAATTTAATTGAAAAAAAATCCTATTCATAGTAGTAAAAACTAATTAAGAATTTTGAATGAATCTAACAATAGATGTTGAAGAATTTTGTAGAGACTATTATAAAACAAAAAAAGAGTTGAGTAAAGAAATCTTGCTTCTCATTGTCTCTCAGATGTATATTTTGTTACATTATGCTATCTTTGAAATGGGATGTGTCTTAGTAGTTGGTACAGCTATGATTTATTGAAGTTTTTTTAGTAGCATATAAAATAAAGTTAATGTTTAATAATCAGTGGCCTATTACATTTTATGGGCTATGTCATATTTAGCCAGGGGAAATTCAGTATCTTAAGGTGCTGTTTTCTCCGTATCATTCTACAAATGCAATTCAATCTTTATTTCAACATGAATTTTCTCAGAATTTGTAAAATTCCAATATTAATATGAATGAGCAGGAGGCCTCAATTAACCAACACACTCCTGGATTTAAAAAAAAAGAGCAGAGTTGGAGTTCTTGTCATATCTTATATCAAGACACAATGTGAAACCATTGTAATTATGACAGATTTCAGCACAAGGACAAATGGACAGGCAGAACAGAGTAAAAAGCTTAGGAACAGACTCCTAGGTTATGTGTGAAGACTTGATATATGATAGAGATGATATAAGGTGAAGGATGGACTTTAAACAAATATTGACAGTTATACAATGTGGGAAATAAAATTTGATCTTCATCTTATACCATACATAGGACTCAGGTCCAAGTGGATTGAAGACATAAATATGAATAATAAAACTGGATTATTTTAGAGGAGAATATCTTTCATGTGGGGTAGAGAAAGATTTCTTAAGGCAAAATAGGTGTAAAATATAAGGAGGAATATTAGAATGCATTAAAATTAAAACTGTCACTAAAAAAATGTCCAAAAGCTAGGTTGACAGGCCATAGACTTGGAAAAGATATTTGCTATTCATAAAACTGAACAGGAATTGGTATCTAGAATTTATGCAGATCAGTCAAAATAGCCTGAAACTCATAAAATGTGGGCAAGGTGTGAAAGCAGGAAGTTCACAAAAATGGATGCTCAGATAATTAGTAAGTATGAAATTAAATTGATAATCTGATAAGTATAAGCTAAAACCACAACAAAATGCCATCTTATATCCATTTTCTTGACAGAAATTAGTAAGTAAAAATGTAAATAGTGACAAGAATTTACAGCAAAGGGAAATCACACACAGCCGATTGAAACGTAAATCTGCAAACTGTGTTGGAGCACTTAGCTATAATCTGCTAAAGTTATCAGAATGCTTCAACCAGTAATTCCAGTCCTAGAAAACTCAATATGTATACAAGGAACTGTGCACAAGGGTCTTCACTCCAAAATTACCTTCAGTAATGAGGAAGAAGAAGCAACCTAAATTCCCATTGATAAGATAAATAAATTATACTATATTCATGCAATAATACTCTTTAAAACTGTTGAAATGAGTAAACTAGATCTGTGAGTATCTATTAATATAACTAAATCTAAAAAATGGTGGGTGAATAATGTAGGCTACATAGTGGTATAGTCTGATGTAAAGTATGAAAACATTCAGAATCTTTATGGATCTGTAGAGATAAATAGTACTTGTAGAAACACATGTATAGTGATAATAAACTCCAGTTGAAGGAGTGATTGATTTATCTTTGGAGGAATTGGGTCAAGAAAAGATATTGATAGTATGCTTCAATAAGTAATTTGAGTATGGGAGAATATATTCATAAATGACATATCCGATAAGGGGTTGATACCCAAAATATATAAAGAGCTCATGCACCTCAACAAACAAAAAGCAAATGGGCTGATTAAAAAATGGGCAGAGGAGCTGAACCGACACTTCTACAAAGAAGAAATTCATATGGCCAACAGGCACATGAAAAGATGCTCCACATCACTAATCATCAGAGAAATGCAAGTTAAAACCACAATGAGATATCACCTCACACCAGTTAGGATGGCCACCATCCAAAAGACAGACAACAACAAATGTTGGCGAGGATGTGGAGAAAGGAGAACCCTCCAACACTGTTGGGAATGTAAATTAGTTCAACCATTGTGGAAAACAGTACAGAGGTTCCTCAAAAAACTAGAAATAGAAATACCATTTAACTCAGGAATTCCACTCCTAGGAATTAACTCTAGGAATTTAAGAATGCAGCAGCCTAGTTTGAAAAAGACAGATGCACCCCTATGTTTATCACAGCACTATTTACAATAGCCAAGAAATGGACACAACCTAAATGTCCATCAGTAGGTGAATGGATAAAGAATATGTGATACATATACATAATGGAATATTATTCAGCCATAAGAAGAAAACAAATCCTACCATTTGCAACAACCTGGATGGAGCTAGAGGGTATTATGCTCAGTGAAATAAGCCAGGCAGAGAAAGGCAGTTATCAAATGATTTCAAATGTTTGGGGTATTAGAACAAAGAAAAAATGGAAGGAACAAAACAGCAGCAGACTCACAGAACCCAAGAACGGACTAATAGTTACCAAAGGGAAAGTGACTGGGGAAGATGGGTGGGAAGGGAGGGATAAGGGGGAAAAAGGGGTATTATGATTTGCACACATAATGTTGGGAGGGGCATGGGGAAGGCAGTATAGCACAGAGAAGACAAGTAGTGATTCTATAGCATCTTACTATGCTGATGGACAGTGACTGTAATGGCGTATGTGGTCGGGACTTGATAATAAGGGGAATCTAGTAACCATAATGTTGGTCATGTAATGGTACATTAATGATACAAAAAAAATAAGTAATTTGGTTAAAAGCTATAAGTTTTGATGTTTTTCATATGATATCAGTCATATTTTATTGGTGAGCCAATCAACTAACAATTAAAATATACAAACCCAGTTGCAGTGAGTTTTATGAATATCATCCATATGGCATTTGCTAGTGTATTGATTTACTAGGGCTTCCATAACAAAATACCACAGACTAGGACGTTTAAAGAGCAGAAATGCATTTTCTTACATTTTGGAGACTAAAAGTGCAAGATCAAGGTGTTGGTAGGTTTGGATTCCCCTGCTTCTCTCTCTCTGGCTTGCAGTTAGCTCTCTTCTCTCTGTGCCCCTCTAAAGACCTTATAACCAAGTATAGTTACACTCTGAGGTACTGGGTGTTGGGACTGCAACATAATGAGTTTGGTGAGGGGAAACACAATTCAGTCCATTAACAGTTTACAAAACTGTCTTGCATATAGCTTCATAATTGTTAGAACAAACCCAGCAGAGGCAAATAGCAGTAGGTATTCCAGTTTACATGTGAACAGACTCACAGTCATATAATTAGGATGTTGCAGAATTAGGACTTCATAATGGTTGTCTTGCATACAAAACCGGTCTTTTAATTACCATATTTAATTCACTAACGTTTGATTTCTCACTTTTCACCTTAGGCATAACTTAAAAGTAGTGTGTCCTGAATCGGTGTAGGTTAAGAATTTTTGTGTGTGTGTTCCATCTCAACATTTCTATGTTCCCTGGAATGCAGTTTGATCAATCATTATTTGAAGGTGATTTGCATATAAGGATTTGTTCATAAATATACATAATGGATTTGCTGTACCAGTCTAAAATATATTCATAATTGCTTAAAGTTGAATTTAATACAGGAGAGAAAATTCACTAAGATCAAGTACAAGTTCTTGGTGACTTTACCATTAGAATGGAAATAAAGCTAGATTCTATGTAGATTCTTAACTCTTAAACCCCCTTTGAAAGAGTCATTCTATTTCTATCTCAACTTTTTTCAGTATACAACCAAAATAATTCCTGTTTTTCTTCTTTATTAAGGATTTTGAGGTGCCAATGAGTAGTAGTTTTGTTTCAATTACTTTTTTTCCTCACACAGTTGCGATCTTGTAGTAAGAGTGAGTTGATATCTAAGAGCGCAGAGATCCTCATGATGTTTCAGCAAGTTCATCGAAAGCCCATGGCATCCTTTGTTACCACTCCCGTTCCACCAGACTTTACCAGGTATGACACAATTTTTTAACTTCATTTTCATTTGACGTTTATGTGCAAATGTATATACTTGCTTCAAAAGAATGTTGTTTTTCTTAATTATGTCTTTTTTAAGGTGTTTTAATGCTGTGATCTGGCAAATTATAGTTTATACATGTAAATCTGGTTATAAAAAAGTCTGGTGGGCTTAGACTTTTGACTATGAAGAAATGATAGTGAATTAGGAATTTGTTTCCTTCCTGGATATCTTCATATTCATCTTCCACAAAAAAAGAAAAAGAATTGATCCCATTGAATTTCATTGCTGTCTTTTCATTCTTTTTTTTTAATTGACATATAGTTGACATATAACATTAGTTTCAGGTGTACAACAATGATTTGATATTTGTATATATTTTGAAATAATAATCACAATAAGTCACTATACATAGTTAAAGAACATTTATTTTTTCTCGTGATGAGAACTTTTAAGATCTGTTCTCTTGGCAACTTTCAAATAAACTGTATTAACTATAGTCATGCTGTACAGTACATTCCAATGACTTACTTATTTTATAAAATTTATAATGTTATAATTAAAAGTTTGTACCTTTTGACTCCTTTTTTTAGATAACACGTAAAAGTGAGATCATATGGTGTTTGTCTTTCTGTCTTATTTCATTTTAACGTAATGCCCTCAAGGTCCATTAATGTTGAAGCATGTTCGTTCTTTCATTTATCTTTTGAGTTTACTCATCTCTCATTACACTGTGTTTATAACTCCTTATTTACACATAGATTGCCAAAAACAAAACCCACAAAATGGATGAATTGTCAAAATATTTTCAAAAGATTTTGACATGGTGTTATCTCCAGATTCTAAAAGATAATTGGAGGAAATGGTTGCATTTTGTGTGGTTTTTTTTTTTAGTTTTTATCTCATGCCATTTTAGAATTCTTCTGAACAGCATATTCTTCCAAGCATGTTTAGGATTATGCTGTGGTGTTACAACAGTGGTTTCTTAACACTGGCTATATGTTATTAGACTCCATTGGGATTCTTTCGAAAATTACCAATGTGGCCCATACCTCAGGTCATTTGAGATAAAATCTCTGTGGTTAGATGGGTCTATTGCAGTAACTAAATACAACAGACTGGGTGGCTTATACAATTGTTTATTCTCTCACAGTTCTGGAGACAAGAAGTCCAAGATCAGGGTGCCAGAAAATTCAATTTCTGGTGAGGCCTCTCTTCCTGGCTTGCAGATAGCTGCCGTCTCTCTTTGTTCTTGTATGACCTTTTCTCTGCATGCACAAGATATCAGTCTCTGTCTTTTCCTCTTCTAAGGACACAGAGCCATATTGGGTTAGGGTCCCACCCTTAAGACCTCATTTAACCTTAATTACCTCCCTACAGGTCCTGTCTCCAAATCTGGTCACACTGGGGGTTAGGGCTTCAACATACGAATTTTGGGGGACACAGTTTGGTATATAACATTGGTTCCAGCTGGGCATTTGCAGTTTGTTCTTTTCAAATCTCCTTAATTAAGATGAGAGGTAAAACTGCTTCAGATAAATATGTTGGTATGACAGAGTGTAGTATTCATCTTATGCTTTAGAGATGGCTAATGGAATACTGTCAAGTTTCTTTAGTATGTTGAAGGCCTTTGTCATAAAAGTGTTATTATTTAGCTGCCTTTTTTTCCCACTACTGGCCACAGGGCATTGATTATACTATACTAGACTGTGTAGTGTAAGCCAGTGTTTTCAATCTTGCTATTGTTGACATTTGGAGCTGGGTAATTCTTTGTGGGGTAGAACAAACTTCCCTGGTTATTGTAGGGTGTTTAGCAATGTCCCAGTAGTGCCTCTCCCTTTACAGTAGTGACAGAAATATTTCCAGATATTGCCACATTTGTTTAGGCACTACCACAGTGTGAAAATGCTATAGATGTGTCTTGTATCTCATTTGGTAATAACAAATTTTCATGGATTGAACTTTATAAAATGTATCTGAAGATGTGGTAAAACAGCTTGCAGTTCATCTTTTTGCTAAACTGAAAAATTTAAATATATAACACTGTGTATTATAACACTATGTATGATACTGTCTTTTCATAAATATTTTACTCAGTCTGACTTTTGAGGTGTTCTGATGATAGTGCTACAGACTATTCACATGATATGGAAGGCATTTAGATGCAAAATGGACTATTCTTTTGCTTGTCTCCGGTGGTTGTAGTTCCATTCTCTTTTGGAGAAGACTGTGGAACTAATGTTGCCTGAGGTAATCTTTTTTGGCCAAGAACTGAAGTTCCATCCTATTTGCTCCTTATGTGATTATGTATCCTTATCCTATATAATTGTATAGGTTTATTTGCTCATAAATAGTCTCAAAAATTTAGGGCCTATCAGTATTCCTCATAATTTGTTCTGAAAAAGGAAGTTTGGGGATTTATTGTGATGTCTTTTGTTTTTGCTATATCTTTTAGGTTTGTTAAACCTGTTTATATCTGTTTCATATTTCAAGTTCCCAGTGTAAGCACAAGTTTCTTCCTTTTCCTGTTTCCATGAGTACTTCTTAAATGTGTCTTATACTTATTTAATACTTAATCATATATTGCCTTTTACAAAAATGCTATTCTGTAAAACATTTATTGAATCCCCAGTTTATTTGCAAACTGTTGATGTCAACTTTTGATGGTTGTATGAATTTATTTGTAAACTTAGAAAAAAGTAAAATAATTTTTTTGGCTTTTATTTCTTTTCAGTGAATTAGTACCATCTTACGATTCAGCTACTTTTGTTTTAGAGAATTTCAGGTAAGAGTTTTTGACAACTCTGGTTTTTTGTATATAACTTAGAGTCAAGAAAGTATAATTCCTGTGTAGGATACAGATCTAATGAACTATGTCACCCAGTGTGTAGTCTTACAAGAAAAAAGTTTCCCATTGGAAGCATAGAGGTCATTTGTCTGGATAGTATTGTCTTCAGGACAGATTCCTCAGGGAAAAGGAACCATTTTTTTTTTAAAGCAGGTTCATTTAGCCTTTGCTGATGGGCAGATGGAATAATAGAGATGAATGACGCCCCTTACCCATCTTCAGAAATAAGAGTGGTGTGGAAAGTTCATTTGGGTCCATTTATCTTAGCTCAAAGTGAAGAGTTATATATGAGAGGCCATTATAAGAAATTTGTAAGCCTTGTAACTTGCATGTTAATTATGTTAGCTTTTTACTTATTTTTCTTAAAGATTAGAAGCAAAGATTTTAAAACACAAAGGACCTAAGGGATTGTCTTTAAGGGCAGCATACAAATGGGGAACCAAGAATACAAGGTCTTACCTTGGAGAGGTTATAACCATCAAAATGAGGCCAAACTGGGAATTTATACCACTCCCCATTTAATTTGTTTTTTCTTATGCGATAATTCTCTGGCAAAAATATAAAATTTCTGAGGATTTCCCCACATATAGTAACATTTAGCACATGCTCTTTTGTTTTTTCATGTGAAAAAAGGATAATTATACCACAGGGATGTGAGGAAGAAACACTTTTTGTTTTTCTTTCATGGTGAAAGACTGCTTGCCGAAGTAGTATTCAAGTCAGGATTCATAGTTGTATTTTCCTTTTCTCCTAAATGTCACAGTTTTGAGATTTTTTTTAAGCCTGAAACTGAAAAGGTAACTGCTGAATATTTCAGTATCATTACATTTTCTCTTATCTCAGAATGTAAATATATATATGTAGGCATCCCGTATTTTATTGAGCTTCTCCTTATTGTACTTCACAGATAAATGTGTTTTTTACAAATTGAAGGTTTGTGGCAACCCTGCACTTAGCAAGTCTGTCAGCACCACTTTCCCAACAGCATTTGCTCACTTCTTATCTTGGTGTCACATTGGTTATTCTCACAGTATTTCAAACTTTTTCGTTATTGTACTGTTATGACGATCTGTGATCAGTGTTTACAACTCACTGAAAGCTCAGATGATGAATAGCATTTTTTAGCAATGAACTATTTTTAATTAAGGTATGTACATTATTTTTTTAGACATAATGCTATTGCACACCAAATAGGCAACATTGTAGTGTAAGCATAACCTTTATATGTACTGGGAAACCAGAAAATTCATTTGGCTTGCTTTATTGTGATATTCTAAGCCACGCCCACAGTACCTCTGAGGTATGCTGGCATAAATTCATACGGTGCAATCTTGACTCGTTCAGTCACCTTTATTTACTTGTTCAGCGCCTCAAATAAGTAACAAAATTGTTGAATTTTGGTTTTGCTTATTGCTGTTTCACAACAGTTTTGATCTTGGGCTTTTGTTTGTTTTCTTTTACTTCAGCACTTTGCGTCAGAGAGCAGATCCTGTTTATAGTCCACCTCTTCAAGTTTCAGGACTTTGTTGGAGGTTAAAAGTTTACCCAGTAAGTTTTTCATATTTCTCACATATTGTGAGCCAAGGTCTTTCTTCATGATTCTCTGATTCACTGCTTCACTTTTTTTTTTGGTGGTGGTGGTATTAATGTACAATTACATGAGGAACATTATGGTTACTAGATTGCCCCCATTATCAAGTCCCCACCACATACCCCATTACAGTCAATGTCCATCAGCATAGTAAGATGCTGTAGAATCACTACTTGTCTTCTCTGTGTTATACTGCCGTACCCGTATCCCCCTGCTATATTAGGTGTGCTAATTGTAATACCCCTTTTTCCTCCTTATCCCTCCCTTCCCACCCATCTTCCCCAGTCACTTTCCCTTTGGTAACTGTTAGTCCTTATTGGGTTCTGAGAGTCTGCTGCTGTTTGTTCCTTCAGTTTTTTCTTTCTTCTTATACTCCACAGATGAGTGAAATCATTTGATACTTGTCTTTCTCTGCCTGGCTTATTTCACTGAGCATAATACCCTCTATCTCCATTAATTTGTTGCAAATGGTAGGATTTGTTTTCTTCTTATGGCTGAATAACACTCCATTGTGTATTTGTACCACATCTTCTTTATCCATTCATCTATTGATGAACACTTAGGTTGCGTCCATTTCTTGGCTATTGTAAATAGTGCTGTGATAAACATAGGGGTGCATATGTTTTTTTCAAACAGGGCTGTTACATTCTTAGAGTAAATTCCTAGGAGTGGAATTCCTAGGTCAAATGGTATTTCTATTTTGAGTTTTTTGAGGAACCTCCATACTGCTTTCCACAATGGTTGAACTATTTTACATTCCCACCAGCAGTGTAGGAGGGTTCCCCTATCTCCACATCCTTGCCAACATTTGTTGTTGTTTGTGTTTTGGATGTTGGCCATCCTAATTGGTGTGAGGTGATATCTCACTATGGTTTCAATTCGCATTTCTCTGCTGATTAGCGATGTGGAGCATCTTTTCATGTGCCTGTTGGCCATCTGAATTTCTTCTTTGTAGAAGTGTCGGTTCAGCTCCTCTGCCCATTTTTTAATCAGCCTATTTGCTTTTTGTTTGTTGAGGTGCATGAACTCTTTATATAATTTGGATGTCAACCCCTTATCAGATATGTCATTTATGAATATATTCTATACCGTAGGATGTCTTTTTGTTCTACTGATGGTGTCCTTTGCCGTACAAAAGCTTTTCAGCTTGATATAGTCCCACTTGTTCATTTTTGTTTTTGTTTCCCTTGCCTGCGGAGATATATTCATGAAGACGTTACTCATGTTTATGTCCAAGAGATTTTTGCCTATGTTTTTTTGTAAGAATTTTATGGTTTCATGACTTACATTCAGATCTCTGATCCATTTTGAGTTTACTTTTGTTTATGGGGTTAGACAATGATCCAGTTTCATTCTCTTACATGTAGCTGTCCAGTTTTGCCAACACCAGCTGTTGAAGAGGCTGTCATTTCTCCATTGTATATCCATGGCTCCTTTATGGTATATTAATTGACCATATTTGCTTCGGTTTCTATCTGGCTCTCTATTCAGTTTCATTGGTCTATGTGTCTGTTCTTGTGCCAGTTCCAAATTCTCTTGATTACTATAGCTTTGTAGTAGAGCTTGAAGTCAGGGATCGTAATCCCCCCTGCTTTATTCTTCCTTCTCAGAATTGCTTTGGCTATTCCTTGTCTTTTGTGGTTCTGTATGAATTTTAGAACTATTTGCTCTAGTTCATTGAAGAATCCTGTTGGTATGTTGATAGGGATTGCGTTGAATATGTAGATTGCTTTAGGCAGGATGGCCATTTTGACAATATTAATTCTTCCTATCCATGAGCACAGGATGTGCTTCCATTTATTGGTATCTTCTTTAATTTCTCTCATGAGTGCCTTATTGTTTTCAGAGTACAGGTCTTTCATTTCCTTGGTTAGGTTTATTCCTAGGTATTTTATTCTTTTTGATGCAATTGTGAATGAACCTGTTTTCCTGATTTCTCTTTCTGCTATTTCATCACTAGTGTATAGGAATGCAACAGATTTCTGTGTATTAATTTTGTATCCTGCAACTTTCTAATACTGAATTCAGATATTGGATCTAGTAGTTTTGGAGTGGATTCTCTAGGTTTTTTATGTACAATATCATGTCAACTGCAAATGGACAGTTTGACTTTTTCCTTACCAATCTGGATGGCTTTTTTTTATTTGTGTTGTCTGATTGCCATGGCTAGGACCTCCAGAACTATGTTGAATAAAAGTGGGGAGAGTGGGCATCCTTGTCTTGTTCCAGATTTTAAAGGAAAAGCTTTCAGCTTCTCGCTGTTAAGTTGGCTTTAGGTTTGTCATATATGGTCTTTATTATGTTGAGGTACTTGCCCTCTATACCCATTTTGTTGAGAGGTATTATCATGAATGTATGTTTTTTTGAATGCTATTTCCACACCTATGGAGATGATCATGTGGTTTTTGTCCTCCTTTTTGTTGATGTAGTGGATGATGTTGATGGATTTTCGAATGTTGTACCACCCTTGCATCCCTGGGATGAATCCCACTTGATCATGATGGATGATCTTTTTGATGTATTTTTTAATTTGGTTTGCTAATATTTTGTTGAGTATTTTTGCATCTTTGTTCTTCTGGGATATTGGTCTGTAATTTTCTTTTTTTGTGGTGTCTTTGCCTGGTTTTGGTATTAGAGTGATGTTGGCTTCGTAGAATGAGTTTGGGAGTATTACCTCCTCTTCTACTTTTTGGAAAACTTTAAGGAGGATGGGTATTAGGTCTTCACTAAATGTTTGATAGAATTCATCAGTGAAACCATTTGTTCCACGTTTTTTTTTTTTCTTAGGTAGTTTTTTGATTACCAATTCAATTTCTTTGCTGGTAATTGGTCTATTCAGATTTTCTGTTTCTTCCTGGGGGAGCCTTGGAAGGTTGTATTTTTCTAGAAAGTTGTCCATTTCTTCTAGGTTATCCAGTTTGTTACCATATAACGTTTCATAGTATTCTCTCATAATTCTTTGTATTTCTGTGGTATCCGTAGTGATTTTTCCTTTCTCATTTCTGATTCTGTTTATGTGTGTAGACTCTCTTTTTTTCTTGATAAGTCTGGCTAGGGGTTTACCTATTTAATTGATTTTTGTCAAAGAACCAGCTCCTGCTTTCATTGGTTCTATTGTTTTATTCTTCTCAATTTTATTTATTACTGCTTTAATCTTTATTATGTCCCTTTGTCTACTGACTTTGGGTCTCATTTGTTCTTCCTTTTCTAGTTTCATTAATTGTGAGCCTAGACTGTTCATTTGGGATTCTTCTTCTTTCCTGAGGTAGGCCTGTATTGCAATATATTTCCCTCTTAGCACGGCCTTCGCAGCATGCCTCAGTTTTTGTGGTGTTGACTTATTGTTGTCATTTGTGTCCATATATTGCTTGATCTCTGTTTTTATTTGGTTATTGATCCATTGGTTATTTAGGAGCATGTTAATAAGCCTCCCTGTGTTTGTAGGCTTTTTCATTTTCTTTGTGTAATTTATTTCTAGTTTCATACCTTTGTGATCTAAGAAGCTGGTTGGTACAATTTCAATCTTTTTGTGTTTACTGAGGTTGTGTTTTGGCCTAGTATATGATCTATTCTTGAAAATGTTCCATGTGCACTTCAGAAGAATGTGTATCCTGTTGCTTTTGGATGTAGTGTTCTGTAGATGTCCGTTAGGTCCATCTGTTCTAATATGTTGTTCAGTACGTCTGTCTCTTTATTTATTTTCTTTTTATTTTATTTTATTTTATTTATTTTCTGTCTGGTTGATCTGTCCTTTGGAGTGAGGGATGTGTTGAAGTCTCCCAAAATGAATGCACTGCATTCTATTTCCCCTTTAATTCTGTTAGTATTTGTTTCATATATGTAGGTGATCCTATGTTGGGTGCATAGATATTTACAATAGTTATATTCTCTTGTTGGACTAACCCTTTTAACATTATGTAATGTCCTTCTTTGTCTCTTGTGACTTTCTTTGTTTTGAAGTGTATTTTGTCTGATACAAGTACTGCAACTCCTGCTTTTTTCTCCCTATTATTTGCATGGAATATCTTTTTCTATCCCTTCTGTTTTAGTCTGTATGTCTTTGGGTTTGAAGTGAATCTCTTGTAGGCAGCATATGGTTGGGTCTTGTTTTTTTATCCATTCAGTGAGTCTCCGTCTTTTGATTGGTGCATTCAGACCATTTACATTTAGTGTGATTATCGATAGGTATGTACTTATTGCCATTCTAGGCTTTAGATTCATGGTTACCAAAGGTTCAAGGGTAATTCCTTTACTATCTAAAGTTTCATTTAACTGACTTTGTATGCTATTACAAGCACAACCTAAAGATTCTTTTTTTTCCTCCTTTTTCTTCCTTGTCCATTCTTTGTATGTTATGAATCCTATTCTGTACTATATGTCTGTCCCTTGGGTTACATCTATTTAGCCTTAGGAATATTTCCATCTATAGGAGTCCCTGCAAAATTCACTGTAGAGGTGGTTTGTGGGAGGTAAATTCTCTAAGCTTTTACTTATCTGAAAATTGTTTAATACCTCCTTCAAATTTAAATGATAACCTTGCCAGGTAGAGTATTCTTGATTCAAGGCCATTCTGCTTCATTGCATTAAATATATCATGCCACTCCCTTCTGGATTGTAAGTTTTCTGTTGAGAAATCTGATGATAGTCTGATTTGTTTTCCTTTGTATGTGATCTTTTTTCTCTCTCTAACTGCTTTTAAAAGTCTGTCTTTATCCTTGATCTTTGCCATTTTAAGTATTATATGTCTTGATGTTGTCTTCCTTGGGTCCCTTGTGTTGGGAGATCTGTGCATCTTGATGGCTTGGGAGACTATCTCCTTCCCCAGATTGGGGAAGTTTTCAGCAATTACCTCCTCAGTGACACTTTCTATCCTTTTTTCTCTCTCTTCTTCTTCTGGTACCCCTATAATGTAAATATTGTTGTGTTTGAATTGGTCACACAGTTCTCTCTTTATTCTTTCATTCTTAGAGATTCTTTTTTCTCTCTGTGCCTGAGCTTCTTTGTCTTCCTCTTCTCTAATTTCTAGTCCATTTACTGTCTCTTCTACTACATCTAATCTGCTTTTGAATCCCTCCATTGTGTGTTTCTTTTCAGATATGAAATTTCTTAATGATTGAATCTCTTAAATTTGTTCCTGAGTTCTTTAATATTTTTCTCTACCTCCATAAGCATGTTCATGGTTTTTATTTTGAACTCTCTTTCAGGAAGTTTGGTGAGTTCAGTTTCATTTGGCCCTTTTTCTGGGGTTTGTGAGATTTTGGTTTGAACTTTGTTCTTTTGACATTTCATATTTCTTGTGGTGCCCTCTTTTGCCCAGAAGCTCCAATCTCTGGAGCTGCTCAACCCCTAGAATGAGGTTGCTGTTAGTAGGGGAGCGATGCTGGTGCCTGGGGTGAGGAAAGAGCTGTTTCCTGAATCCTGCCTGCAGTGCCTGTCTCCCGTATGAGAGCCAGTGGGCCGAGCACACAGGTGTAAGCCTCTGTGCTCTGTGTCTCTAGCTGTTATAGGCCTGTCCTCCCTTTGATTGGCCTGACGCCAGTGCAGTGACTGCAGATTTGTGAGCAGGTGCCTGCAGGCCAGTAGGAAGGCTCGGTAGGCTGCATGTCCCAGTGGGTGGCCTCTTAACTGAGTAGCCAGCCAGGGGTATGGAGCATCTGATGCTCCTCAAATTTCCCAATCTGCTGAGCAGAGTGTGTCCAAACAACCTTGTCCTCCATCCCTTCTCCCACTCAGCAATCTCCATGCAAACCCCGCCCCTTCAGCAGCCCTCTCCGTGCTAGGAAGCCTGTCAAATTGCCTGCTTTTCTTTAGTCCCAGAGCAGCTGGGTGTGGATCCTGTCCTCCACAAATGGCCGGAATCTGTTTCTCAAGCACTATGTCTGTCCCAGCTCCCCATCCTCCAGAGCACCGCACAGTGTAGATTTCTGCTCGCAAAGCAGACCTCCAGGGCTGGGTGTTCAGCAGTTCTATGCTTCCACCCCCTCCCGCTCCGTTTGTCTTCCTCCCGTCAGTGAGCTTGGGTGGGGGAAGGGTTCGGGTCCAGCTGGATCAAGGCTTTTGTAGGTTACCCTGTTGTGTTAGGTGTGCTCTGTTCGTGAGGTCTGTATGCAGTCTGGTGCAGCCTTCTTTCCTGTTGCTATTTTAAGGTTAGTTGTATTAACTGTATTTTCTCACTCTCTGTGGTTTTGGAGGAGTTCTCTGTCTCACTTCTCACACCGCAATCTTGAATCTTTTTCACTGGGGCCACTGCTTCACTTTTTAAGTGGAGTAAGGGCTTAGAAATGACGGTTTTATGTTTCTTTATATGTATATTAATAAATCTATGAAAAATAAATTAAATATGACCAGTATGAACCCTGACATATTACTCCATCTTATTTCTTGTTTGTAGGAAAATCTTTATTTTTAGAAGATATGTTTAAATTTTTTAAATCATTATTTAAATACAAATACAGATAGAGAAGGCCATCAAAAAAGACACATATGCTGACTTCATACTCATGGTGCATTTCAGTATGTACCTTTAATCTGTGTATTTTCTTCAAATTGACAGTGGGATGCAGTGCAGTGGCATGATAAGATGCATAGTTTCTTCCTACAGCAAAAACATAGTCAGTACTGTGTTCTTTTATCACATCATGTCTATTTCCATCTCTTTTTGTGATATTGGCAGTTGTTGATGCTCATTGTCTACACCTATTAATTCACTGGGAGTTGCAAAATAATGTTATTCTTTTTGTTGTTTCTTCTTCATTTATTAGTTGTAATACTTTTATAAAGAGATGGTTCCTTTTATCTGTTATTTGGTTACCCATTATTACAGTTTGTGTAGAAGATACAGGATGCTTTCCTGTTATTTACCAGTTTTACTTATTATTCCCTTAGAGTGATTAAGTACATTGAAATATTATTATGAACTCATGGGTTTATAATACTTATATAATCTCTTTAAGTTGGCTTCTGTGTCACTTTATCCTGACCCTAATAGTCCCTAGTAGTGACCCTAATAGTTACCTTCCTTGTTCTCTTCCATGCCAGGATGTTCTAGGTTCATCTTGTACATTTTCTACTTTGAACCTTTAATGGGCCATTTTATCCAAAGAGCCTTGATTACTTTTAGTAGGGAAATTGTATTTTAAGACCAAACTGGGTTGTTAGAGGTGCTCATTTCTACTAGGTTGGTCACTTTTTAGGTTTACTTAGAGAACCAAGCTCTGAAAACGTATGTAAATATTGGTGTTTGGTGGGGGTGTGTGTTGTAAAATACAGATTTATTTATATAATAGGCTAGTTTTTAGAGCAGTTTTAGGGTAACAGCAAAACTGAGTGGAAAGTATAGAGTTCCATACACTCTCAGATTCCATATACATACACCCTCCCCCACTATCAACATATCCTGTACACGGTGGTATGTTTGTTGCATGAACTTACATTGACACATTATCAACTAAAGTCCTAGTTTACATTAGAGTTCATGTTGTACATTTCATAGTTTTTTTTTTGTTGTTTGAAACTGGGTAGGAGTATGGATAAACATGGGTAAGCTCTAGGGATCTCAATAGAGAGAAAACATTTATGAAAACTCTAAAATTGCCATATAATTGTAGAATATTGCTTTTTTTAATGATCACATGAATATATTTATGTTTTTAAAGATAAAATAACTCATGAGTTAATACATTTACAGTTCAAATTCAGGACTATGGAGGGTTTTTCGTTTTGTTTTGTTTTAAAACATCTCTGTATATTATACCTGTATCTTCCTTCTTCCACTCTAGGAATCCTACTTCTTGAAGCCATAGGAAATGAGAGAATGAAATTATCTCATAGTCAATCAATTATTTGCTTTCTTTCATCTTACCAACAAAAGTCTTAGAGTAGGACCTCTAATTTTATCATCAGTTTGATTACTGAGAATTGTTTAAAAATGTTCTCGCATATACTCTCCACATTTCCCTGCTCTGCCGTGTCTATACAGCAGTTTGGAAGTCCAAAGCTTGTTCTCTAGTAGATTCCACCAGAATGGCTAAATGGAAACAGTGTTCCTTGAGTTCTTGTATGTTGAAAGCAGTGTGCATCCTTTTTACTCTAAAGCCAGTATTGCTGGACATAAAGTCCTTGACTCATGTTTTCTTTCTTCGGATATCTTAAATATTCAATTCCATTATCTTTACATTAAGTCTGATGATAAACTAGTCATTAAAAGGCATTTGTTAATATTGTCTAGATAGATGCCCAGATAATCTTTTTAAGTCTAGTAATTTACTACTGTATGCTTAGGTTGTTCTGGGTCAGTAGTCTTCATTATATGCAGGACTCTTTATAGTTTTAGGTTTTTTTTTTTTAAAGAAAATGTTTCCTGAATTATAGTTTGAAATATTTGTTATGTTCTTTTCTTTGGTTTTCTTTCCTGAGATTTGTATTATCTGCGTTTGAATCTTCTTTTCCTGTCTTCAATATTTATCACTGTATCTAAACTTTTTCACTCTTCATTACTTTGTCATTTTAAACACTTTATTCATTTTATTTTAAAACATAAACTGTTGTGCTTATTTGCTCTGTGTTCCTTTTAATTGTCTTTATTTCTTAAGTAACTTTTTTTATCTAATACTTAGTTCTATCATCTGATTTCTGAGTTTTTCTAATTTTGATTTATGTTATTCTTTCATGTCATATTCTTTTTCTTCTTTTCTTCCTATAGGATGTTATATTATTTTCTTAGTATCTTTTAGGTTGTTTTGAAATAGGTTACAATTTTGATCTAGAGTGTTTTTATTGTAGGGATGTTATTCTGCTTTTCATTCTCTTTTTTTATTTTGGTAAGCAATGCATAACATAAAATCTACTCTCTTAACCATTTCTAAGTGTCCATGTAATATTGTTCAGTATAATTGAATTGGTGTACAACCCATGTCCAGAACTTCTCAACTTACAAAATTGAAGCTTTCTGCCTATTAAACAGTAATTCCCCATTTCCCCTTCTCCCCAGCCCTTGGCAGCCACCATTTTATTCTTTGTCTGTATGAATTTGAGTACTCCAGATATCTCATATATGTGAAGTCATGCAGCGTTTGCCTTTTTGTGACTGGCTTCTTTCACTTAGTATAATGTCCCTAAGGTTCATCCTCTTTTGTAACAGGTGTCAATTCCTTTTGAAGGCTGAATAATTGCATTGTATGTACATTACACATTTTGTTTATCCATTCATCTGTCAGTGGACACTTGGGTTGCTTCTTCCTCTTGGTTTCAGTGAATAGTGCTGTTGTGAATATGGGTGTGCAAAGATCCTGCTTTCAGTTCTTTTGGATATATACCCAGAAGTGAAATTGCTGGATCATATGGTAGTTCGGTTTTTAATTGTTTGGGGAATTTCCATACTGTTTTCCACAGTGGTTGCACCATTTTACATTCCCAGCAGTGCATAACGGTCCCAGTTTCTCCATACCTTTTTCAATACCTGCTGCTTTCTTTTTGATAGTAACCATCCAAATGGATATGAGATAATATTTCCCTAATGAATAGTGATGTTGAGCATATTTTCATATACTTGTTAGGCATTTGTATATCCTGTTTAGAGAAATGTGTATTCAAGTCCCCTGCCCATTGTTTTTTAATTGGGTTTTTGTTGTTGGGTTACAGGAGTTCTTTATATTCACCCATTATTAAATATATGATTTACACATTTTCTCCATTCTGTATGTACCATTTTGCTCTGTTGACCTTAGATACAGTTTCTCATTTTTATGTAGTCCAATTTGTCCTTTTTGATCTCATTTCTGTGGAATCCTCATTACCAAATCCACTAGCCATGAACCTTTTTCTCTATGTTTGTTTCTAGGAGTTTAATAGCTTTAGGACTTAATGTGTTTAGATCTTTATTTTGAGTTAATTTTTGTATGTGTAGTAGGAGTACAGTTTCATTCTTTTGCATGTGGATATCCAGTGTGATATCACAATAGATAATATGGTGCCTTGCTTTCTGAGATATTTCCTGGCTTCTGCCCTTCACCTCATCTGGACATTCTCCTCCCTTCATCTCTGTTATTTCTATGCTCTTTATCTTTTATTTCACTCCTAGCAGTTTCTTTGGAATCCTGGATATTCATTTCTATAAATATAGAGTCACTAGATGCATTTGGTTTTCAGACTTCTTTATATTAGCCCCCTTGGACTTACATGGTATTATATTGAGCAGCTCTTTCCAGTTTCAGCTGTTGTGTTGTAGCTCATGATGCTTTTCACTGACTCACTCTTGGCCATTTTGTAGTTTTCTGGTCCATTAGGTACCCCATTGCTTCCCTCATTTCTCCCACACAGATGTTGACATTATGCATGCCTCTGTGGTTGTAATTGGTATATCTTTATCTGCTTATATTTGGGGAGATTGTGAAGGTATGCTTTATCTGGTTTTGTTGTAATTGTTGTTTGTCAGCTTTTGGTTTTGTTCTCCAGTTTTGTTTTGTTTTGTTTTTGCTTGGATTTAGAGAGTTGTAAAAACTGTACTGCAATTACAGTGAGTTTTCCAGAAGCCTCTGGCTGTTGCAAAATCTTAAAGCCAGTATTTTGTTAGAGGTGCATCTGGCATGTAAATAAGACTAGAAAAAAATTTTGTTCTTAAAATTGAAAGAAACTGAAAAGAAATTTCTAATATTATTAACTGACAGAACAAGAGTGGAAAACGTTCATTCCTTTTATTAATTAATTAATTTTAATCCAGGGAAATTGTTCTAGGAACAAAATTCAAAAGAAGGAAGAAACCCCAGCTATTTGAGTAAGGATGTTAATTGATTTTAAAGTCAGTGTAATTTGGGATATAATTTAATATATTCAGTAAAATTCACTTAATTTTTTTATTGAAGTATAGTTGATACACAGTATTATATTGCTTTCAAGTATACAACACAGTGGTTTATGAGTTATACAATTATTAAATCATCACCCCCACTAGTGCAGCTACTATTGTCAACATAGAAAGATATGTTGAACCATTAACTATATTCCCCATGCTGAACCTCCATCCCCATTACGAATTTATATTATAATTGAGATTTTTTTGCCCCTTTATCTCCCTCACCAACCCCACTCACCCATCTCAACCCCTCCCCCATGGCAACCGCCAGTCACTTTTCATTGTCTCTTAAGTCTACTGCTGTTTTGTTCATTTGTTTTGCTTTGTTTTTAGATTCTTCTAATAAGTGAAATCATATGGTATTTGTCTTTCTCTGCCTGACTTATTTTACTTAACATAATACTATTAGGTCCATCCATGTTGTCACAAATGGCAGGATTTCTTTTTTTTATAGCTAAATAATATTCTGTTATGATATATGTACCATATCTTCTTTACCTATTCCCTTTCCAAATATCAGATACTAATTTGCATTTTGTTTGTTTTCATTATGATTTAATTCTTTACATTTAAATTGATTGTGGAGTTTGTTTTTATATAATACATTTTTCTTTTTTCCAAGGATGGAAATGGAGTAGTTCGTGGTTACTACTTGTCTGTGTTTCTGGAACTCTCAGCTGGCTTGCCAGAAACTTCCAAGTAAGATATGCAATTAAATAACGAATTTTAGTGTGTGTTTACATACATTCTTCTTAGTATTTTTTATTAACAATTTTTGTGACTGTATTGTTAAGTCTGTTATGATGTATACTAGTATAGAACCCCTGGCATAGTATGATGGTATAAACTGGTAGTTCTCACAGTGTATGGGCCTTAGGACTCTATACTCTTAAATTTTATTGGGGAACCCAAAGATTTTTTCTTAATGTGGTTTATACCCATGATATTTTCTGAATTGGGAATTAAAACTGAAAAATATTAAAAATTTTTATTAATTTACTTTAAAATAATCTCTTATCAACATAAATAACATTTCCTTGAAACGTAACTTTTTCTACAGTACAATAATATTTGAGAAAATGTGTAGTTTTGGCATTTTTGGAAATCTTACTGTATGGCTTAAAGACAACTTCATTTCCACATGTGCAGATTCTATATTCAGTTTGTTGTAATAAGTTGTTTTGATTGAAGTATATGTATAAAATCTAGCCTCAGAGATTTTGAATATTATGTAGTTGAGAAATTCTTTTAATCAGATATAATTCACATACCATAAAATTCACCTTATAAGTAAGTATACAGTTCCATAGATTTTAGTGTATTTACTGAGTTCTGCAACTATAACAGATACCTAATTTGAGAACATTTTCATCACCCCACAAAGAAACCCTATACTCAGTAGCAGTCACTTTTCATCGCCCTCCCTCTAGTCTCTAGAAACCACTAATCTACTTTTTGTTAAGGAGAAATATTTTAAAAAGCAGCTTTAGATCATTTTGAATCATGATATTACAGCAAAATTGAAAAAGTGGTTGTTTAGTAAATGTAACTTAGAATCTAGAACCATTATCTTCCTTTGTTATGTTAAAATCTGTTAGTTTGATATGTATGGAATAAAAGGAGGGATCCCTTTCTCCCACAATAACCAAAATAACCAAAAGAAAAACATTTTCTAGACACTGGACATGAGACAACGAATGAAAGCAGTCCCCAAGAAATGAGCTCTCAGTGATGGTCCCAGCTTATAGCCCTGAGAGAGTTTTCAGACTGTAACAGAGGGAGAGGGAATATAGTCTGGCAGACTCCCAGAGTTGAAGAGACAATGCTGAGTGTGCAGGAAGAACAATATGGCTGGCATGTATTGGACAGAATACTGGAAAAGAGAGTGCTGTACAGAGAGCTCCAGAGATCTGTAGATGGCTCCTTCATGTATTCAGCAGACAACTGATCAGAGCACATGTGTGAAGAAACAGGTTACCTGAGTTTTGGGGAGAGAACCATCTGAAATGATTATAGAGAAAGTAGTGCCTGTTATACAGGGCCAGTAACTGTGCCACCACTACAGTGGAGAAACTTCCAATTCATGAGGCACTGGGTAGAGTGCTAAGGAACTTTTTGCTTCAGTAATGGGGAATAGTTAGTCCTAGAGTGGACACTGCTCAGGACCCACCTAACAAATAAAAGCAAGCCTTGAAAAGATGAAATTATTTCCAAATAATTTAACTGTATTCTAAAGCAAAGTCAAGAAAACTTAAAACATCACAAAAATATTTAACACCACAGGAAGTAAAATGTACAACATGTGGTGTTCAGTCAAAGATTAATTGGCATACAGAGAGGCAAGAAGGCATAACCAAAAATGAAGAGAGTAAGCAATCAATTGAAGTTGGGCAAGAACTGTTTTTCTTAATGTAGATTATATCTATTGATAACTTATGAGTTGCAAATTAAAACAGATTTTTCAAAAATTTAATTTCCTAAAAAAACCCTATTACATATTAACATTTTCATGAGTAATAACTTTTTCTAAAGGAAAATATTTGATGAGAAGCTTGTTTTGCATATTTTGAAATCTCTGAATGTATGGCTTAAAAAAAGACAACTTAGGAGGGGGAAAAGATGGCAGAGAAGGAAGGCAAGGCGGAAACCTCCTCTCACATACACACCAAGGAAGCAACTACAGCAAATAACAGCTAACCCTGAAAACGACCTGAAGACTGCAAAACAGACCATGTACCTACACCTGGTGAAGAGGAGAATATCACATGGGGAAGGGTAAAGTGGCAGAGCTGTAATCCATCAGGACCCAAGCCCTTCCCTCATCGCAGCCCACAAGTGGAAGAAAGGAATGAAGTGGGGAGGGGATATACACTCAGGAATCCTGCACACCTGACCCTGGAGATCTCTGGGAACATGAGCCCACATTTCACTGGGCTTTGGTGATTAATGGGGCTAGACACTAGGGAGAGTTGGAGCACTCCTGGAGGTTGAGACTGCAGTTGCTTGTGGAGGACAGGCACACTCTCTTGGTCCTGCTGAGACCCAACACAGAGGTGGCACTGTGAAAGATTTACCAACAGCAGGAGGGGTGCCAGAGGGGTGGGGGTTAGAGGGAGCTCTTTCAGGAGAAGAAAGGGCAGGTGGACAACACTTCCCTAGCCCTCTCTCAGCCCAACTTGTTGGGTTCTCATGGTAGCCAGCCCCAAAAGCTCAACTCCATTGTCTGTGGCTCAGACCCTAGGTATTTGTCTGCACACCCATCTGCCCAACCACTTGGCCAGCTCGGCCCAGCATCTTTAGAATTTGCTGCCTGGCAGAGAGAGGAGACTTTGCTGCCTGGCAGGCAGAGGGGGACTTTGCTGCCTGGCAGGCAGAGGGAGGCTTTTTCAGCTTACCCAGCCTTCTCTCAGCCCAACTAAGGATGTGTCTATGGTAACCAGCTCTTAATACTCCTTCTTCCTGACTGCTGGCTCAGCCCCATGCCACTTTCACTGCAGGGCTGGCAGAGGGGGGCCTGCCCACAACAATCTTGGCAAGAACACTGGCTACAGGGCTCAAAAAGGGCTAGCTGATCTAACCCCATACACAAAGGTAAACTCAAGGTGGATCAAAGACCTGAATGTAAGTCATGAAACCATAAAACTCTTAGAAAAAAACATAGGCAAAAATCTCTTGGACATAAACATGAGTGACTTCTTCATGAACATATCCCCCCGGGCAAGGGAAACAAAAGCAAAAATGAACAAATGGGACTATATCAAGTTGAAAAGCTTCTGTACAGCAAAGGACACCATCAGTAGAACAAAAAGACATCCTACAATATGGGAAAATATATTCATAAATGATGTATCTGATAAGGGGTTGACATCCAAAATATACAAAGAACTCACGCACCTTAACAAACAAAAAGCAAATAACCCAATTAAGAAATGGGCACAGGACATGAATAGACACTTCTCTAAAGAAGAAATTCAGATGGCCAACAGGCACATGAAAAAATGCTCCACATCGCTAATCATCAGAGAAATGCAGATTAAAACCACAATGAGATATCACCTCACACCAGTGAGGATGGCCAACATCCAAAACACAAACAACAACAAATGTTGGCGAGGATGTGGAGAGAGGGGAACCCTCCTACATTGCTGGTGGGAATGCAAATTAGTTCAACCATTGTGGAAAGCAGTATGGAGGTTCCTCAAAAAACTCAAAATAGAAATACCATTTGACCCAGGAATCCCACTCCTAGGAATTTACCCCAAGAATGCAGCAGCCCAGTTTGAGAAAGACAGATGCACCCCTATGTTTATTGCAGCACTATTTACAATAGCCAAGAAATGGAAGCAGCCTAAGTGTCCATCAGTAGATGAATGGATTAAGAAGATGTGGTACATATACACAATGGAATATTACGCAGCCATAATAAAAAAACAAATCCTACCATTTGCAACAACATGGATGGAGCTGGAGGGTATTATGCTCAGTGAAATAAGCCAGGCCGAAAAAGACAAGTACCAAATGATCTCACTCATATGTGGAGTATAAGAACAAAGAAAAAAAAAAAAATGAAGGAACAAAACAGCAGCAGACTCACAGAACCCACGAATGGACTAACAGTTACCAAAGGGAAAGGGACTGGGGAGATGGGTGAGAAGGGAGGGATAAGAGGGTAAAAGGGGCATTACGATTGGCAGACATAGGGTGGGGGGGCACGGGGGGGACTGTACAGCTCAGAGAAGACAAGTAGTGATTCTCATCTCACTACAGTGATGGACAGTGACTGTAATAGGGTTGGTGGGGGGGACCTGATGAAGGGGGTAGTTTAATCATCACAATATTGCTCATGTAATTGTAGGTTAATGATACTAAAATAAAATAAATTGTTAAAAAAAAAAAGGGCTTGCTGAGGCAAGTTGCCAGCTGTGGTGGACTGAGATCAGCCACTGGAGACAGATGGGCAGAAAGCCCCACCCACAGTGATCACAGCAAAGGTGCTGCTGCCCAGATCACAAGGGCCTTGGTTGACAGAGATCAGCCACTGCCAGCAGACAGGCAGGTAGGCTGCCCTGCTCACAGCTCATCAATAGCAACTGCAGCTCCACCACAAAGGAGAACCCAGCACTAGAGAGTAGACTCTTGAGCTTCTGGATACCACAGGATGCCTTCTCATAAAGCCATTACTCTGTAGACCAGGAGGCATAGCAGATCAATCTACTACAAAGAAAGAAACACAGAAACCCAGATAAAATGAGGAGACAGAGGAATATGTTCCAAATGAACAGGCTAAGACACCAGAAAGAGGGCTAAATGAAATGGTGATCACCAATCTTCTTGTAGAGGTTTCAAAATAGCAGTCATAAATATGCTTACTGATCTGCAAAAAAGTATTGACAATCTCAGGGAGGACTTCAACAAAGATATAGGAGATTTTGAAAATGGCCACTCAGAGCTAAAGAATACAGTAACTGAAATGAAAAATAGAGTGGACAGAATGAATAACAGATTGCTGCAAGTAGAGTAGGCAATTGATGAGATGGATATTAGAGAACAGGGAAACAGCAAAGCTGGGGAACAGAGAAAAAAGAATCTCTTTTATAAGAATTCTTATAAAAACAAGAGGATGCTAAGAGAGCTGTGTGACAACTCTAAGTGAAACAATATTTGTGTAATAGGGGAACCATAAGGAAAAGAGAGAGATGAAAGAGTAGAAAGTCTTTTTGAAGAAATAATTGCTGAGAATTTCCCCCATCTGGGGAAGGAAATAGACACCAAGTTCCTAGAAGCACAGAGACCCCCTAACAAAAGGGTCCCCAGGAAGACAACACCAAGACATAAAATAATTAAAAAGACAAAGCTTGGGGATGAAGAGAGGGTATTGAAAGCAGCTAGAGAGAGGCAAAAGATTATTTATAAGGGTAACCCCATAAGGCTATCAGTAGTTTTCTCAGCAGAAACCTTACAGGCCAGAAGGGAATGGCATGATATATTTGATGTATTGAAGCCGAAGGAACATCAACCAAGAATCCTCTACCAAGCAAGGTTATCATTCAGAATTGAAGGAGAAATTTAAAAGTTTCCCAGATAAATGAAAGTTAAAAGAATTCACCACCACTAAACCAGCCTTACAGAATATGGTAAAGGTACTTTTGTAGATGGAAATGCTCTTAAGCCTAAATATTTTTCACTAATGAAAATAAACCTACAGTAAAGGTAGTAGACCAATTACTTACTTAAAAAAATGTAGTAAAATTAGCTATACACAAAAGTCAAGAGATACACAAAAAAGTACAGATTATGACATCTAATAAATTAAGTGTGGAGAAGGAAGAAGAATAAAAAAGAAGTACTTTAGGCGGTGTTTGAAATAGAGTAGTCATCAATTTACTATAGACTGTCATATTGCTAGGAAGCTATCCTTGAACCTTATGGTAACCACAAACCTAAAGCTATAATAGAGAGACAAAAAAATTAAAAAAGAGAAATCCAATCACAACACTAAAAAAAGCATCAAATAACGAGAAAAGTATGAGAGAGGAAGAAATGATCACAGAGGAACTACAAAAACAACCAGCAAACTATTAATAAAAACTACCAATAATTACCTTAAATGTAAATGACCAGAGTGCATCAATCAATAGACATAGCATGGCAAATGGATAAGCAAGACTCATCTATATGTTCTCTACAGGAGACTCATTTCAGACCCAAAGATATACATAGACTGAAAGTGAAGGGATGAAAAAAGATATTTCATGCAAATAATAGGGACAAAAAAGCAGGAGTAGCAGTACTTGTATCAGACAAAACAGATTTCAAAACAAAGTAACAAGAGACAAGAACATTGCATAATGATAGAGGATCGTTCAACAAGAGGATATGACCATTACAAATGTCTATCTACCCAACATAGGAGCACCTAAATATGCAAAACAAAGACTAACAGAACTAAAGGGAGAAACAGGCTGCAATTCAATCATATTAGGGGACTTTAACCCACCACTTATATCAATGGACAGATCAACCAGACAGAAAATAAATAAGGAAACAGCTACATTGATCAACACACTGGATCAGATGGACTTAACAGATCTCTACACATCTTTCCACCCAAAAGCAGCATGATACACATTTTTCTCAAGTGCACGTGGAGGATTCTCCAGGATAGATCACATATTAGGACACAGAAAGAACCTCAATAAATTAAAAAAAGACTGAAATTCTATCAAGCATCTTTTCAGATCACAATGGTATGAAACTAGAAATAAATTACACAAAACAGAATGAAACCATGAATACAACTCCTGAGAAAGATTTAAATGATATGGACCTCATGACTCTCCTTGAAAGGGAGTTCAAAATAAAAATCATTAACATGGTCATGGAGGTACGGAAAGATATTCAAGAACTCAGGAATGAATTCCGGTCGGAGATCCAATCATTGAAGAACACAATGGACGGTATTAAAAGGAGATTGGATACGGTGGAGGAGACGATAAATGAAATAGAAACTAGAGAAGAGGAATACAAAGAAGCTGAGGCACTGAGAGGAAAAAGGATCTCTGAGAATGAAAGAATATTGAGAGAACTGTGTGACCAATCAAAATGGAACAATATTCGCATTATAGGGGTACCAGAAGAAGAAGAGAGAGAAAAACGGATAGAAAGTGTCTTTGAGGAGGTGATTGCTGAAAACTTCCCCAATCTGGAGAAGGGGATAGTCTCTCAGGCCATGGAGGTACGCAGATCTCCCAACACAAGGGACCCAAGGAAGACAACAGCAAGACATATACTGATTAAAATGGCAAAGGTCAAGGATAAGGACAGACTATTAAAAGCAGCCAGAGAGAGAAATAAGATCACATACAAAGGAAAACCCATCAGGCTATCATCAGACTTCTCAGCAGAAACCTTACAGGCCAGAAGGGAGTGGCATGATGTATTTAATGCAATGAAGCAGAAGGGCCTTGAACCAAGATTACTTTATCTGGCAAAATTATCATTTAAATTTGAAGGAGGGATTAAACAATTCCCAGATAAGCAAAAGCTGAGAGAATTTGCCTCCCACAAACCATCTCTACAGTGTATTTTGGAGGGACTGCTATAGATGGAAGTATTCATACGGTTTAATAGCTGTCACCAGAGGTAATAAAACCACAGTTAAGAAAATAGAACAGCTAATTACTAAGAAAATGCAAAATTAAATTAACTATCCCCAAAGTCACACAAGGGATAGACAAACAGTACAGAATATGATACCTAATATATAAAGAATGGAGGAGGAAGAAAAACGCGGAAACAAACAAACAAAAAAAGAGCCTTTAGATTGTGTTTGTAATAGTATGGTAAGTGAGTTGTTAGACTTTTAGATAGTAGGGAAGTTAACCTTGAACCTTTGGTAACCACGAATCTGAAGCCTGCAATGCCAATAAGTACATACCTATCGATAATCACCCTAAATATAAATGGACTGAATACACCAGTCAAAAGACATAGAGTCACTGAATGGATTAAAAAACAAGACCCGTCTATATGCTGCCTTCAAGAGACTCACCTCAAACCCAAAGATATACACAGACTAAAAGTGAAGGAATGGAAAAAAATATTTCATGCAAACAACAAAGAGAAAAAAGCAGGTGTTGCAGTACTTGTATCAGATAAAATGGACTTCAAATCAAAGAAAGTAGCAAGAGATAAAGAAGGACATTACGTAATGATAAAGGGGTCAGTCCAGCAAGAAGATATAACCATTATAAATATATATGCACCCAACACAGGAGCGCCAGCATATGTGAAACAAATACTAACAGAATTGAAGGAGGAAATAGACAGCAATGCATTCATTTTAGGAGACTTCAATACACCACTGACTCTAAAGTATAGATCAACCAGAGAGAAAATAAGTAGACACAGAGGCACTGAACAACACACTAGAACAGATGGACCTAACAGACATCTACAGAACTCTACACCCAAAAGCAGCAGGATACACATTCTTCTCAAGTGCACATGGAACATTCTCCAGCATAGACCACATACTAGGCCACAAAAAGTACCTCAATAAATTCAAAAATATTAAATTCTACCAACCAACTTCTCAGATCACAAAGGTATAAAACTACAAATAAATTTTAGAAAGAAATCAAAAAGGCTCACAGATACATGGAGACTTAACAACATTCTCCTAATTAATCAATGGGTTAATGACCAAATCAAAACAGAAATCAAAGAATATATGGAGACTAATGAGAACAAAAACACAAAGCCACAACTTCTGTGGGAAGCAGCAAAAGCAGTACTAAGAGGAAAGTATATTGCAATCCAGGCCTATTTAAAGAAGGAAGAACATTCCTAAAGGAATAGTCTAAAAGCACAATTACTGAAATTGGAAAAAGAGGATCTAATGAGGCCCAAAGTCACCAGAAGGAGGCACATAATAAAGATCAGAAGAAATAAAATTGAGAAGAGTAAAACAATAGAAAAAATCAATGAAAGCAAGAGCTGGTTCTTTGAAAAAATAAACAAAATAGATAAACCCCTAGCCAGACTCATTAAGAGAAAAAGAGAATCTACACACATAAACAGAATGAGAAATGAGAAAGGAAATATAATGATGGACCCCACAGAAATACAAATAATTATATAAGAGAATATTATGAGAATCTATATGCCAACAAGCTGGAAAACCTAGAAGAAATGGACAACTTCTTAGAAAAATATAACTCTCCAAGACTGACCAAGCAAGAAACAGAAAAACTAAACAGACCAATCACCAGCAATGAAATTGAATCGGTAATCAAAAAACTACCCAAGAACAAAACTCCCAGACCAGATGGATTCACCTCTGAATTCTACCGGACATATAGAGAAGAAATAACACCCATTCTCCTTAAAGTATTCCAAAAAATAGAAGAGGAGGGAATACTTCCAAACTCATTCTATGAAGCCAGCATCACTCTAATACCAAAACCGGGCTAAGAACTCACCAAAAAAGAAAATTACAGACCAATATACCTGATAAACATCGATGCAAAAATACTCAACGAAATATTAGCAAACCGAATTCAAAAATACATCAAGAGGATCATACACCATGATCAACTGGGATTCATCCCAGGGATGCAAGGATGGTACAACATTCGAAAATCCATCAACATCATCCACCACATCAACAAAAAGAACAAAAACCACATGATCATCTCCATAGATGCTGAAAAAGCATTTGACAAAATTCAGCATCCATTCATGGTTAAAACTCTCAAGAAAATGGGTATAGAGGGCAAGTACCTCAACATCATAAAGGCCATATATGACAAACCCACAGGTAACATCATACCTAACAGTGAGAAGCTGAAAGCTTTTCATCTAAGATCGGGAACAAGACAGGGATTCCCACTCTCTCCACTGTTATTCAACATAGTACTGGAGGTCCTAGCCACGGCAATCAGACAAAACAAAGACATACAAGGCATCCAGATTGGTAAAGAGGAAGTGAAATTGTCACTATTTGCAGATGACATGATATTGAACATAAAGACTCAACTCCAAAACTACTAGAACTAATATCTGAATTCAGCAAGTTGTAGGATACAAAATTAACACACAGAAATCTGTTGCTTTCCTATACACTAACGATGAACTAACAGAAAAAGAAATCAGAAAAACAATTCCATTCACAATTGCACCAAAAAGAATAAAATACCTAGGAATAAACCTAATGAAGGAAGTGAAAGACCTATACCCTGAAAAGTACAAGACACTCCTAAGAGAAATTGAAGAGGACACTAAGAAAAATGAAATGCATCCCATGCTCTTGGCTAGGAAGAATAAATATTGTCAAAATGGCTATACTACCTAAAGCAATCTACAGATTGAACGCAATCCCTATCAAAGTACCAACCGCTTTCTTCAGTGAACTAGAACAAATAATTCTAAAATTAATATGGAACCACAAAAGACCCCAAATAGCCAAAGCAATCCTGAGAAGGAGGAATCAAACGGAGAATTACGCTCCCTGACTTCAAGCTCTACTACAAAGCCACAGTAATTAAGACAATTTGGTATTTGCACAAAAACAGACCCACACACCAGTGGAACAGAATAGGAATCCAAACATTAACTCAAACATATATAGTCAATTAATATTTGATAAAGGAGCCTTGGATATACAATGGGGAGATGACAGCCTCTTCAGCAGCTAGCGTTGGAAAAACTGGACAGCTACATGTAAGAGAATGAAACTGGACTACTGTCTAGCCCCATGCACAAAGGTAAACTCAAGGTAGATCAATGACCTGAATGTGAGTCATGAAACCATAAACCTCTTAGAAAAAAACATAGGCAAAAATCTCTTGGAGATAAACATGAGTAACTTCTTCGTGAATATATCTTATCTCCCCAGGCAAGGAAACAAAAGCAAAAATGAACAAGTGGGAGTATATCAAGTTGAAAAGCTTCTGTACAGCAAAAGACACCATCAGTAGAACAAAAAGACCTCCTGCAGTATGGGAGAATATATTCATAAAGGACGTATGCGATAAGGGGTTGACCTCCAAAATATATAAAGAACTCACGCACCTTAACAAACAAAAAGCAAGTAATCCAGTTAAGAAATGGGCAGAGGACATGAATAGACACTTCTCTAAAGAAGAAATTCAAATGGCCAACAGGCTCATGAAAAGATGCTCCACATCTCTAATCATCAGAGAAATGCAGATTAAAACCACAATGAGATATCACCTCACACCAGTGAGGATGGCCCACATCCAAAACACAAACAACAACAAATGTTGGCGAGGATGTGGAGAAAAGGGAACCCTCCTACACTTCTGGTGGGAATGCAAATTAATTCAACCATTGTGGAAAGCAGTATGGAGGTTCCTCAAAAAACTCAAAATAGAAATACCATTTGACCCAGGAATCCCACTCCTAGGAATTTACCTAGGAATGCAGCAGCCCATTTTGAAAAAGACATGTGCACCCCTATGTTTATAACAGCACTATTTATAGTAGCCAAGAAATGGAAACAGCCTTAGTGTCCATGAGTAGATGAATGGATAAAGAAGAGGTGGTACATATACACAATGGAATATTATTCACCCATAAGAAGAAAAGAAATCCTACAATTTGCAACAACACGGATGGAGCTCGAGGGTATTATGCTAAGTGAAATAAGCCAAGCCGAAAAAGACAAGTATCAAATGATTTCACTCATATATGGAGTGTAAGAAAAATGAAAAAAACTGAAGGAACAAAACAGCAGCAGACTCACAGAACCCAAGAACGGACTAATAGTTACGAAAGGGGAAGGGCCTGGGGAAGATGGGTGGGAAGGTAGGATTAATGGGAGAAAAGGGGCGTTATTATTAGCAGACATAATGGTGGGGAGGCCTGGAGAGGGCCGTACAACTCAGAGAACACAAGTAGTGATTCTATAGTATCTCACTACGCTGATGGTCAATGAGTGTAATGGGGTTGGTGGGGGGGACCTGATGAAGGGGGTAGTTTAATCACCATAATATTACACATGTAATTGTAGATTAATGATACCAAAATAAATTATAAAAAAGCAAAACAAAAACGGTGTGAAACCCCCCAAACAGATGGAGACTAAACAACATCTTCTAAATAATCAGTGTTCAAATGACAAATCAAAGAGGAAATCTAACAGTACATGGAGACAAGTGAAAACAAAAATGAAACAGTTCAAAATATGTGGGATGCTGCAAAATGTGGTTCTAAGTAGGAAGTACAAAGTAATACAGGCCTACCTCAAGAAAGAAGAACAATCCCAAGTAAACAGTTTAAACCCCCAACTAAAGAGAGTAGAAAAGAAAGGAAAAAATGAGTCCCAGAGTTAGTAGGAGGGTTGTAATAAAGATCAGATGAGAAATAAATGAAATACAGACAAAACACCAACGAAAAATCAAACCAAGAGCTGGTTCTTTGAGAAAATGAACAAAATAGCCAACCCTTAGCCAGAAAAACAGAAAGAAAAAAACAGAGCACACAAACAAAATCACAAAGAAAGAAGGAATAGTTCCATTGACACCACAGAAATACAAAAACAGTTCTTAGAGAATTCTATGAAAAATTATATGCCAATAAATTAGGCAACCTAGAAGAAATGGACAAATTCCTAAAAAAGTGCAGCATTCCAATTCTGACCTAGGAAGAAACAGAAAATGTGAACAGACGAATTACCAGTAATAAAATTGAATTTGTAATAAAAAAATCTCCCAGCCAACCAAATTCTGTGACCAGATGGCTTCTCAACTGTATTCTGTTAAACATTTAAAGACGAGCTAATACCCATCCTTCTTAAAGTATTCCAAAAAGTAGCAGAAGAGGGAATACTTCCAAACTCATTCTCTGTGGCCAGCCTCACTCTAATACTGAAAGCAGACAAAGACACTACTAAAAAAGATTTTAGACCAATATTCCTAATGAACATAGGTGCAGAAATCCTCAACCAAATATTAGCAAACTGAATTTAAAAATATATCAAAATGAAGTAGGATTTATTCCAGGGATGCAAGGATGGTACAATACTTGTAAATCAATCAGTATCATACACCACATTAACAAAACGGAGGATAAAAACCACATGATCATCTCAATAGATTGTGAACAAGCATTTGATAAAATTCAACATCCACTCAACAAAATAAGTATAGATTGGACAAACCTCAACATAATGAAGGCCATATACGACAAACCCACAGCTAACATTCTCTGGCGAAAAGTTGAAAGGTTTTGCTGTAAGATCAGGAACAGAAACAAGGATACCCACTCTAACTTATTCAACATAATGTGGGAGTACCAGCCACATCATTTAGACAAGATAAAGAGATAAAAGGCATCCAAATTGATAAGGAAGAAGTAAAACTGTCACTGTTTGCAGATAACACAATAGTATATATAGAAAACCCTAAAGACTATCAGAATATCTGTTGCAACTAATAATAAGTGGATTCAGCAAAGCTGCAGAATATAAAATTAATACACAGAAATCTGTTGCATTCCTGTATACTATCAATAAATTAGCAGAAGGCAAAATCAAGAAAACAATACCATTTATAAGGAGGTAAAAGACCAATACTCTGAAAACTATGACACTCATGACAGAAATTAAAGAAAACACAAATAAATGGAAATCTATCCCATGCTCATGGATAGGAAGAATTAATATTGTCAAAATGGCCATCCTGACCAAAGCAATTTACAGGTTGAGTGCAATCCCTATCAATATACCAATGGCATTTTTTCAATTAATTAGCACAAACAATCCTAAAATTCATAACAATAAAAGGCCCTAAATAGCCAAAACTATCCTGAGAAAGAAGCGCAAAGCTGCTGGTATTTTTCCTCCTGACTTAAAGCTATACTGCAAAGCTATAGAAACCATACAATATACTGGCTCAAGAACAGACCAATGGATTAGTGGAACAGAATAGAGAGCTCAGAAAAAAATCCATGCATATATGATCAATTAAAATATGATAAAGATGAAATGAATATACAACAGGGAAAAGACAACCTTTTCAACAACTGGTGTTGGGAAAGCTGGACAGCTTACATGCAAGAGAATGAAACTGGATTACTGTTTAAATCCATACCCGTGAGTAAACTCAGAATGGATCAAAGTCCTAAATGTAATACCTGAAACCATAAAACTCATAGAAAAAATCTTAGGCAAAAATCTCTTGAACATAAGCATGAGCAAGTTTTTCCTGGACACATCTCAGGCAAGGAAATAAAATAAAAAGTGAATTAAGTGGACTACATCAAACTAAAAGGCTTCTGTACAGCAAGGGACACCATCGGCAGAACAAAAAGGCAATCCACAGTATGGGAGAATATATTCATGAAAGATTTATCCGATAAGGGGTTAATATCCAAAATGTATAAAGAACTTGTACAACTCAACACCAAAAAAAAAAACCTAATTGAAAATTGGCAGAGGACCTGAACTGAAATTTTTCCAAAGAAGAAATACAGATGACCAACAGGCACATGGAAAGCTGTTCCACATCACTAATTATCAGGGAAATGCAAATCAAAACCACAATGAGATATCATCTCACACCAGTTAGGCCACTATCCAAAAGACAAGAAATAGCCAAAGTGTTGGTGAACATTCTACACTATTAATAGGAATATAAGTTGGTGCAGCCACTATTGGAAGCAGTATGGAGAGTCCTCAAAAAAATAAAAACAAATAACCCAGTAATCTTACTTCTAGGAACTTAACCAAACAGAATGCCTCATTTGAAAAGATACTATGCACCCCTATGTTTATCACTCCATTATTTACAGTAGCCAAGATATGGAAGTAACCTAAGTGTCTATCAGTAGGTCAATGGATAAAGAAATTGTGGTACATATACAGTGGAATATATTTAGCCATAAATAAAAGAAATCCTGCCACTTGCCCAGCATGGATGGACCTAGAGGGTATTATGCTCAGTGAAATAAGCTAGGTGGAGAAAGACAAATACCATATGATTTCACTTATTAGAGGCATCTAAAAATAAAATGGAATGAACAAAATTGCAGTAGACTCATAGACACTGAGAAGTGACTGGTGGTTTCTATGTTGGAAGGCTATGGTAGGGTGGTTGTGTGGGAAAGGTAAGGGGGATAAAGTTCACTGGATGGCATGAATGACAGATTTGTTATTGCAAAATAAAAGGTTAGTGAAGTTGAAGGCATTACCGTAGAAACTATCCAAAATGTAACAAATTCCAAAACAGTAGAACAGCTGAAGCCAGTTAATGTAAAGATAACTGAAGTCTTCAAAGGAAGAGATGGTAAGAAAAAAATAAAGAAGTAATGGTCAAAACTTTTCAAACTTGATGAGAACTTCAAAACAACAGATTCAGGCAGCTCAGTGAAGTACAAGTACATGAAAAATGAAGAAGACACTAAAGCACATCATACTCAAACTGCTGAAAACCAGTGCTAAATGGAAAACTATTAAACTGGCAGTGAAAATAAAAGATTTTATAGATGCACACAGATAAGGATGAAATCAGATTTCTCACTGGAAACAATACAAATGAAATGATAATAGAGCAACATCTTAAAAGGACTGAAAGGAAAATTATCAACCTGGGATACGGGAATTCAACAAAACTATCTTTTATAAAATAAAGGTGAAGTAAAGACATTTTCAGATACATTTGCAGACTGGACTGAAAACACATGCTTCAGATACAAGGAAAATAATACCAGTTGGACCTCTGAATGTAAACAAAGGAATGAAGAGCACCAGAAATGGAAATTGCATGGGTACTTAAAAAAATTTTTTTCTATTATTAGGATACCTTTAAATGATAATTGACTATTTCAAACAAAATAATGACATTGTATTTTGGGATTTATAATATTATAAATAAAATACCTGGCAACAGAAGCATAACAGATGAGTAGAGCATGGAAATAAAGGATTCTGACATTGTATTTTAAGTAGTATAATAATTAAAACTAGACTGTGATAAATTAAATATATATACTATTATATTAGTTTCCTTTACCTGCTATAACAAATTACCACAAACTTGGCACTTAAAACCATGGAAATTTTTTCCCTCATAGTTCTAAAGGCCTGAAATCCATAAATTATAACTAGGCCAAAATCAAAGTTTCAGCAGGTTGTACTTGCTGCAGAGGCACTAGGGGAGAATCAATCCCTTGCCCCTTTCAGCTTCTGGTGGCTGCTAGCATTCCTTTGCTTGTGACCACATAACTCCTGTCTGCCTTTGGTCACATTGCCTTGACTATTTTTCTCTCTGTCAGATCCTTCCCTGCTTTTCTCTTTTAATGGCACTTGTGATTACATTCAGGGTTCACATGGATTATCCATGAATATTCCCCTCATGTCAAGATCACAGCTGTATACTCCCCCTTTTTTTTACTTAAAAGGTAACATTCACAGGCTCCGGGGATTAGAATGTGGTTGTCTTGGGGGGTGAGGATGGGGGTTGAGTTTCAGCCTACCATGACTGTAAAGTACAAAGCCACTGCTAAAAAGACAAGGACACATAGCTAATAAATTAATGAAGGGGATAAAATGTATAATACTTAATCTTATAATAACAAAATGCTTAATCATAAAAGAACAGGAAAAGATAACAGGTATGAGATGGAATAAATATCAAGATATATTCATGTAAATGATATAAACACCTCAATTAAAAGGCAAAGATATCAGATTGGCTAAAACAAAACTAAAGAATATACTGTCCACAAGAAATGCACTTTGAATATAGATATACCAAGCTAGTACTAGTCAAAAGCAAGTTGGAATTGCTACCTTAATATCAAAATAGATTTCAAAGCAAAGGAGATTTTCTGAGGTAAAAGAAGTTTATTTCAGTGATAAAATGATCAATTAATGAAGGATACATATGATTCTAAGCACTTACGTTTATGGCCCTGGGAATAGATCTACAAAATATATGGAGTAAAAACTAATAGAAGTACAAGAAGAAATAGACAAAAACTCTTCTCTCAATTGATATAATAACAGGCAAAAAATCATCAAGTATATAGTACATTTGAATAACACTACTGGCCTACCAGGCCTGATTGACATTTGTAAGTGGCTCAGTCCAACATTTGCAGAATACAAATTATTCTTAGTTGTGCAAAGAATATTTACCAAGAAATACCGTATTCCAGGACACAAAACATGTCTCAAATTCAAAAAGATTCAGCTGATTCAAAGTATGTTTCTTACTGTAATGGAATTAATTTAGATACTAATAATAGTTTGAAAATATGGAATATTTGGAAGTTAAGTGACACAATTTTAATTGAACCCTGGATCAAAGAGGAAGTCAGAATGTATTTTTAAAAAGTATTTTGAAGTGAGTGAAAATGAAAATACAACATGCCAGGACTTCTAGTATGCTGCTAATGTGTAGGTACAGGGAAATATATAACACTGTGCCTATATAAATGGAAAACAGAATGGTCTCAAATCGATCTTAATGTCTACCTTAATAAATTTTTAAAAATTTAAATAGAAAGTAAGCAAAAGAAAGGAAATAATAAAGATCAAAGAATGCATTGAAACAAAAAACAAAAGCAATAGAGAAAAATCATTGAAATAGAACAAAATTGGAAGGCTAAGACTACACAGTTTTAAGAGGTATAATAAAGCTAAATACCGCATAGAGTTAGCATACAGATAGAAACATTGATCAGTGGAATATACTACAAGTCCAGAAATAAATCAACATTCATAAAGACAACTTATTTTTGACAAAGGTACAAAGGCAATGCTGTGGAGAAGTATAGTTTTTCAACAAGTGGTGTTCGAACATTTGGGTATCCATATGTTAAAAAAACAAACAAACTTGGATCCATACATCACACTATATGTGTACATTAACTGAAGATTGATCATACACCTAGTTTTAAGTCCTAAGACAATAATTATAGGAGAAAACATAGCAGAAAAAATTGTGACTTTGAGTTGGGCAGTGAAGTTTTAGTTATAATCCAAAAACATACTCCGTAAGAGAATATATTTATAAAATAGACTTCATGAAAATTATAAAGTTCTCATCTTCAAATCACATAGACTTGTATCCAAAATATATAAGGAACTCTCAAAACTCAACAGTAAAAGTAAACAAGCTCCCTTCCCTATGTGGGCAAAAAGTTTGTCAGGCATCTCACTAAGGAAAGTAGAAAAATGGCAAAGTAAGCCTATGTAAGATGTTTATTAGCATAAGTTATTAGGGAAATGGGAATTTATCAACCATACAATACCATTTTATCCTATTAAAATGGCTAAAATTAAAAAGATCATGGCAAGTTTTGGCAAGAATATGTAGAAGTTTGAAGTCTTGTATGTTCCTGTTGAGAATGTAAAATTTATATCCACTTTTGTAAACCGTTTCATGGTTTCTTTAAAAAGATAAACATACACTTACTGTATGACTCAGATATACCACTCCTAGGTATTTACCCAAGAGAAAAGGAACTGTATATCTATAGAAATGTGCTTATTGGCCGTTTTTATATCTTCTTTGGAGAAATGTCTGTTCAAGTCCATTGCCTATTTTTAAATTGGGTTGCTTGTCTTTCTGTTGTTAGTTATAATAATTCTTTATATAATTTTGTGTGTTAAACCCTTATCAGATAATGATTTGACAATGTTTTCTTTTTCTGTGTGTGGTCTTTTCATTTCCTTGATAATGTCCTTTGATGTACGAAAGTTTTATATTTTTATGAAGCTGAAGTTACCTATTTTTTCTTTTGTTGTTCATAGTTTTGGAGTCAAATCTACCAATCTATTGCCAAATTTGAATTCATGAGCATGTACCATTATGTTTTTTTCTGAGAAAGTGGTTATAGGATTTAACCCTTACACTTGTGTCACTGATCCATTTTGAGTTAATTTTTGTATATGGAATCAAGTAGGGGTCGATCTTCATTCTTGGCTTGTGCCTATCCATTGTGGTTACTACATTCACCCATATTTTCAAGCCTATTCCAGTATCTAAGCACCATTTGAAGAGTTGAAAAAAGTTGAAGAGACGTTTCTTCCCCCATTGAGTGATCTTGGCACCCTTTTCAAAAATCAGTTGCACATAAATATGTAGTTTTATTTCTAGACATTTAATGACACCTTTTGTATCTCATGACTTCCATAAAATGTACAGCTTTTCTATTAGTTCTTTCTTCCATTAATCTGGGTAGTGTACTGTGGAGAGGTACTAGTAAGAAAATCATTTGACAATACTAAACACTTAAACGTGTGATATTTCAGGGTAGAAAAATCGGTAATTTTGTCTTTTGCCTTTACCAACAGAAATACCAGGCTGAGCTATTGTGTTCTGTTTCATTTTTAATTTATCTCAGAAAAAGTGAAGCTTTATTATAACTGATGAGTGTTCCTTCTTGTTATCTTTATTTCTTACTTTCTTCTTGTAATAACAGTGCTTGCTTAATAAAAATGAGTTAGAGGACTCAAAAGACATTGCTTATGAAGATTATGTAAGATACGGAAATCTGAAAATACTGACTTTCCCAATGTATATTTTCTGTTAGAAAATTTTACACATTTCAACTTCTGAATAGACTATTAATTTATTATAACTTGAATTGGAAAAATATATAGAGTATTTGATAATTTATTATTTGAAAATTGGTGATAAACCTCAAGGGAAATAAATGGCAGAACATTTATATGTAAGGAAATAAAAGTAAAGAAAATAAGGAAAAATATATAACATTGCTAAAACAAAAGTAACTCTAAATGTACTATTTCATACAAAATCTGTTTTTTGAGGTGGTGGTGTATACCTATTGGTACACATTATTTTTTGCTATCATTAATGTACAATTACATGAAAAACATTATAATTACTAGACTCCCCCTATGATCAAGTCCCCAGCACATACCCCGTTACAGTCTCTGTTCATCAGCATAGTGAGATGCTATACAATCACTACTTGTCTTCTCTGCGTTATACTGCCTTCCCCGTGTCGCCCCGTACATTATATGTGCTAATCATAATACCCCCTTTTCCCCCTTATTGCTCCCCTCCCACCCATCCTCCACATCCGATTCTCTTTCGTAACTTTAGTTCATTCTTGGGTTGTGTGAGTCTGCTGCTGTTTTGTTCCTTCAGTTTTTTCTTTGTTCTTACACTCCACAGATGAGTGAAATCATTTGATACTTGTCTTTCTCCACCAGGCTTATTTAACTGAGCATAATACCCTCTAGCTCCATCCATGTTGTTGCAAATGGTAGGATTTGTTTTCTTTTTATGGCTGAATAATATTCCATTGTGTATATGTAACACTTCTTCTTTATCCATTCATCTACTGATGGATACTTAGGTTGCGTCCATTTCTTGGCTATTATAAATACTGCGGCGATAAATATAGGGGTGCATCTGTCTTTTTCAAACTGGGCTGCTACATTCTTAGGGTAAATTCCTAGGAGTGGGATTCCTGGGTTGAATGGTATTTCTATTTTGAGTTTTTTGAGGAACCTCCATACTGCTTTCCACAATGGTTGAACTAATTTGCATTCCCACCAGCAATGTAGGAGGGTTCCCCTCTCTCCACATCCTCGCCAACATTTGTTGTTGTTTGTGTTTTGGATGTTGGCCATCCTCACTGGTGTGAGGTGATATCTCATTGTGGTTTTAATCTGCATTTCTCTGATGATTAGCGATGTGGAGCATCTTTTCATGTGCCTGTTGGCCATCTGAATTTCTTCTTTAGAGAAGTGTCTATTCATGTCCTGTGCCCATTTCTTAATTGGGTTATTTGCTTTTTGTTTGTTAAGGTGCGTGAGTTCTTTGTATATTTTGGATGTCAACCCCTTATCAGATACATCATTTATGAATATATTTTCCCATATTGTAGGATGTCTTTTTGTTCTACTGATGGTGTCCTTTACTGTACAGAAGCTTTTCAACTTAATATAGTCCCATTTGTTCATTTTTGCTTTTGTTTCCCTTGCCCGGGGGGATATGTTCATGAAGAAGTCGCTCATGTTTGTGTCCAAGAGATTTTTGCCTATGTTTTTTCTAAGAGTTTTATGGTTTCATGACTTACATTCAGGTCTTTGATCCACCTTGAGTTTACCTTTGTGTATGGGGCTTGACAGTAGTCCAGTTTCATTCTCTTACATGTAGCTGTCCAGTTTTTCCAACACCAGCTGCTGAAGAGACTGTCATCTCCCCATTGTATATCCAAGGCTCCTTTATCAAATATTACTTGACTGTATATGTTTGGGTTAGTGTTTGGATTTCCTATTCTGTTCCACTGGTCTGTGGGTCTGTTTTTGTGGCAATACCAAATTGTGTTGATTACTGTGGCTTTGTAGTAGAGCTTGAAGTCAGGGAGCATAATTCCCCCTGTTTGATTCCTCCTTCTCAGGATTGCTTTGGCTATTCAGGGTCTTTTCTGGTTCCATATGAATTTTAGAATTATTTGTTCTAGTTCATTGAAGAAAGCTGTTGGTAGTTTGATAGGGATTGCGTTGAATCTGTAGATTGCTTTAGGTAGTATAGCCATTTTGACAATATTTATTCTTCCTAGCCAAGAGCATGGAATGCATTTCCATTTGTTAGTGTCCTCTTTAATTTCTCTTAGGAGTGTCTTGTAGTTTTCAGAGTACAGGTCTTTCACTTCCTTGGTTAGGTTTATTCCTAGGTATTTTATTCTTTTTGGTGCAATTGTGAATGGAATTGTTTTTCTGATTTCTCTTTCTGTTAGTTCATCATTAGTGTATAGGAAAGCAACAGATTTCTGTGTGTTAATTTTGTATCCTACAACTTTGCTAAATTCAGATATTAGTTCTAGTAGTTTTGGAGTTGAGTCTTTATGTACAATATCATGTCATCTGCAAATAGTGACAATTAGACTTCCTCTTTACCAATCTGGATGCCTTGTATGTCTTTGCTTTGTCTGATTGCCGTGGCTAGGACCTCCAGTACTATGTTGAATAACAGTGGAGAGAGTGGGAATCCCTGTCTTGAGATGAAAAGCTCTCAGCTTCTTGCTGGGAAGTATGATGTTAGCTGTGGGTTTGTCATATATGGCCTTTATGATGTTGAGGTACTTGCCCTCTATACCCATTTTGTTGAGAGTTTTAATCATGAATGGATGCTGAATTTTGTCAAATGCTTTTTCACCATCTGTGGAGATGATCATGTGGTTTTTGTTCTTCTTTTTGTTGATGTGGTGGATGATGTTGATGGATTTTCGAATGTTGGACCATCCTTGCATCCCTGGGATGAATCCCACTTGATCATGGTGTATGATCCTCTTGATATATTTTTGAATTCGGTTTGCTAATATTTTGCTGAGTATTTTTGCATCTACGTTCCTCAGGTATATTGGTCTGTAATTTTCTTTTTTGGTGAAGTCTTTGCCCGGTTTTGGTATTAGAGTGATGCTGGCTTCATAGAATGAGTTTGGAAGTATTCCCGCCTCTTGTATTTTTTGGAAAACTTTAAGGAGAATGGGTGTTATTTCTTCTCTATATGTCTGGTAGAATTCAGAGGTGAATCCATCTGGTCTGGGGGTTTTGTTCTTGGGTAGTTTTTTGATTACCGCTTCAATTTCGTTGCTGGTGGTTGGTCTGTTTAGTTCTTCTGTTTCTTGCTTGGTCAGTCTTGGAAGGTTGTATTTTTCTAAGAAGTTGTCCATTTCTTCTAGGTTTTCCAGCTTGTTAGCATATAGATTCTCATAATATTCTCTTATATTTATTTGTATTTCTGTGGGTCCGTCGTTATTTTTCCTTTCTCATTTCAGGTTCTGTTTATGTGTGTAGATTCTCTTTCTCTTAGTGAGTCTGGCTAGGGGTTTATCTATTTTGTTTATTTTTTCAAAGAACCAGCTCTTGGTTTCATCGATTTTTTTCTATTGTTTTATTCTTCTCAATTTTATTTATTTCTTCTCTGATCTTTATTATGTTCCTCCTTCTGGTGACTTTGGGCCTCATTTGTTCTTCTTTTTCCAATTTCAGTAATTGTGTCTTTAGACTATTCATTTGGGAATGTTCTTCCTTCTTTAAATGGGCTTGGATTGCAATATACTTTCCTCTTAGAACTGCCTTTGCTGCGTCCCACAGAAGTTGTGGCTTTGTGTTGTTGTTGTCATTAGTCTCCATATATTCTTTGATTTTGTTTTGGTTTGGTCATTAACCCATTGATTAATTAGGAGAATGTTGTTAAGTCTCCATGTGTTTGTGAACCTTTTTGATTTCTTTCTAAAATTTATTTCTAGTTTTATAATTTTGTGATCTGAGAAGTTGGTTGGTAGGATTTCAATATTTTTGAATTTACTGAGGTTCTTTTTGTGGCCTAGTATGTGGTCTATTCTGGAAAATGTTCCATGTGTACTTGAGAAGGATGTGTATCCTGCTGCTTTTGGGTGCAGAGTTCTGTAGATGTCTGTTAGGTCCATCTGTTCTAGTGTGTTGTTCAGTGCCTCTGTGTCTTTACTTATTCTCTGTCTGGTTGATCTGTCCTTTTGGAGTGAGTGGTGTGTTGAAGTCTCCTAAAATGAATGCATTGCTGTCTATTTCCTCCTTCAATTCTGTTAGTATTTGTTTCACATATGCTGGCGCTCCTGTGTTGGGTGCATATATGTTTATAATGGTTATATCTTCTTGTTGTACTGACCCCTACATCATTATGTAATGCCCTTCTTTATCTCTTGCAAGTTTCTTCGTTTTGAAATCTATTTTGTCTTATACAAGCCCTGCAACACCTGCTTTTTTCTCTTTGTTGTTTGCATGAAATATATTTTTCCATCCCTTTACTTTTAGTCTGTGTATATCTTTGGGTTTGAGGTAAGTCTCTTGTAAGCAGCATATAGATGGCTTTTGCTTTTTTATCCATTTTGTTACTCTGTGTCTTTTGATTGGTGCATTTAGTCCATTTACATTTAGGGTGATTATCGATAGATATGTACTTATTGCCATTGCTGGCTTTAGATTCGTGGTTACCAAAGGTTCAAGGGTTGATTTTTTACTATCTAACAATCTAACTTAACAATCTTTTTAAGTTATTGTGAACACCGTTTGATGTTTCTTTGTCTCACCCTTCTTATTCTTCCTCCTCCATATTTAATATATTAGGTGTTTTATTCTTTGCCTTTAGTTAGTATTTGGATGGTCTGCTTTCTTTGCTGTGATTTTATTTCCTCTTGTGACATCTTTTTAGGCTTAGGGGTGTTTCCCTCTAGAGCAGTCCGTTTAAGATATCCTATAGTGGTGGTTTATGAGAGGCAAACTCTCTCAACTTTCGTTTGTCTGGAAATTGTTTAATCCCTCCGTTATATTTAATGATAATCGTGCTCGATACAGTATTCTTCGTTCGAGGCCCTTCTGTTTCATTATGTTAAATATATCATGCCATTCTCTTCTGGCCTGTAAGGTTTCTGTTGAGAAGTGTGATGATAGTCTGATGGATTTTCTTTTATAGGTGATCTTTTTTCTCTCTCTAGCTGCCTTTAATACTCTATCTTTATCTTTGATCTTTGTCATTTTAATTATGTGTCTTGGTGTTGTCTTCCTTGGGTCCCTTGTGTTGGGAAGCCTGTGGGCTTCTGTGGACTGCGAGACTATTTCCTTCCCCATCATGGGGAAGTTTTCAGCAATTATTTCTTCAAAGACACTTTCTATCCCTTTTTCTCTCTCTTCTTCCTCTGGTACTCCTATAATGCGAATATTGTTCCATTTGGATTGGTCACACAGTTCTCTTAATGTTCTTTCATTCCTAGAGATCCTTTTATCTCTCTCTGCCTCAGCTTCTCTGTATTCCTGTTCTCTGATTTCTATTCCATTAACAGTCTCTTGCATCTCATCTGCTGTTAAGCCCGTGGATGGCTTGTCTGATTTCTGCATTGTCTTTCCTCACTTCCCTCACTTCCTCTCTCAGCTCTTCCACATTTCTCTGTAGATCCGTCAGCATGGTTATGACTTTTATTCTGAATTGTTTTTCAGGAAGACTGTGCATTTCCATCCCTTCAGAGTCCTGCTCTGGGGTTGTCTGGTTGATCTTAGTCTGGATCGTATTCCTCTGGCTTTTCCTGGCTATAGAAGTGGTCGCTGGTAGTTGCCACATATGTCAGCTGGGATTTTTAATACTTTAAAAAGAAAAAAAAAGAAAAGAAAAAACAAAAACAAAACAAACAAACAAAAAACGCCCACCGGGACTGGATTTTGTGGGGATGCTGCATGTGACGCTGTTGCTTCATTATTCCGCATCGTGGCTGCGCCGCTCTGCAGGGCCCTTTATAGCTCTGTCCGGGGTGGGAACAAATGAGAGGCTGTTGATCTCTGTGGAAAGTCTAAGTGTGGCCAGCCTTTCTCAGTCACCAGCTATGGGGTTCGAAACTCCCCAGGACTCCCAGCCTGCTGGCTGAGTGTGCCGGGGCTATCTGGCACCTCCTCTGGGCTCCTGTCTCTTTAAGACCGCTGAAAAAAGCGCGCACTTTTATTCTTTTTTTTTTCCTTCCCGGGAGCCGGCTGCAAGCACCCTGTTGCATTCCCTGCTCAGATCCTGCACCGTCTGTCTCTCCAATCTCTGCTACACCACGCGATGTGTGTCAGCGCTCCCTGCGCAGATCACAGGGCTGGTTACTTCACGGGCCTGTACTTCCACTCTCTTGCAGCTCTGAATCCTCTCCTCCTAGTAGTGCGCTGGGGTGGAGGAGTGGTCTGGTCCCGCCGGGTCGTGGCTCCATATCTTACCCGCCTCGCGGGGTGCCGAGTCCTCTCAGGTGTAGCTGCACGCTGTGTACTTTCCTGTGTATTCTGGTCTCTTTTAGGAATAGTTGTATTTGCTGATTTTCATAGATAAATATAGTGTTGGGAGGAGAGTTCTGCCGCCCTGCTTATGCCGCCATCTTCCCGGAAGTCCTCTAAAGGGATTTTTATATACAGTATCGCATCATCTATAAACAGGGACAGTTTGACTTTTCCCTTACCAATCTGGATGCATTTTATTTCTTTCTGTTGTCTGATTGCTGTGGCTAGGACCTTCAGAGCTCTGTTGAATTCAAGTGGGGAGAGTGAGCATCCTTGTCTTATTCTCGATCTTAAAGGAAAAGCGTTTAGGTTCTCCCTGTTAAGTATAATGTTGGCTGTGTTTGTCATATATGGCCTTTATTATGTTGAAGTACTTGCCCTCTATACCCAGTTTGTTGAGAGTTTTTATCATGAATGGATGTTGAATTTTGTCGAATGCTTTTTCATCATCTATGGAGATCATGTAGTGTTTGTCCTTCTTTTTGTTGATGTGGTGGATGATGTTGATGGATTTTCAAATGTTGAACCATCCTTGCATCCCTGGGATAAATCCCACTTGATCGTGGTGGATGATTTTTTTTAATTCGGTTTGCTAATATTTTGTTGAGTATTTTTGCTTCCATTTTTATCAGGGATATTGGTCTGCAGTTTTCTTTTTTGTGGTGTCTTTGCTTGGTTTTGGTATTAGCTGATGTTGCCCTCATAGAATGAGTTTGGGAGTATTTCCTCCTTTTCTACTTTTTGAAAAACTTTAAGGAGGATGGGCATTAGGTCTTCACTAAGTGTTTGATAAAATTCAGCAGTGAAACCATTTGGTCCAGGCATTTTGTTCTTAGGTAGTTTTTTGATTACCAATTCAATTTCGTTGCTGGTAATTGGTCTGTTCAGATATTCTGTTTCTTCCTGTCTCTGCCTTGGAAGGTTGTATTTTTCTAGAAAGTTGTCCATCTAGGTTATCCAGTTTGTTAGCATGTAGTTTTTCATAGTATTCTCTAATAATTCTTTGTATTTTTTTGGTGTCTGTAGTGATTTTTTTTTTCTCATTTCTGATTTTGTTTAGGTGTGTAGACTCTTTTTTTCCTGGGAATTCTGGCTAGGGGTTTATTTATTTTATTTTCTCGACAAACCAGCTCCTGCTTTCATTCATTCTTTTTGTTGTTTTATTCTTCTCAATTTTATTTATATTTCTGGTCGAATCTTTATTATGTCCCTCCTTCTACTGACTTAGTGCCTCCTTTGGTCTTCTTTTTCCAGTTTCATTAATTGTGAGTTTAGATTGTTAATTTGGGATTGTTGTTCTTTCTTGAGGTAAGCCTGTTTTGCAATAAATTTCCCTCTTAGCACGGCCTTCACTGCTTCCCACAGATTTTGCAGTGTTGAGTTATTGTCGTTTTTCTCCATATATTGTTTGACATCTGTTTTTATTTGGTCATTGATCAATTGATTATTTAGGAGCATGTTGTTAAACCCTCCATGTGTTTGTGGGCTTTTTTGATTTCTTTGCATAACTTACTTCTAGTTTCATACCTTTGTGGTCTGAGAAGCTGGTTGGTACAATTTCAACCTTTTTTATTTACTGAGGCTTTTTTTGTGACGTAGTATATGGTGTATTGTTGAAAATATTCCATGTGCACTTGAGAAGAATGTGTATCTGGCTGCTTTTGGGTGGAATGTTTTGTAGATGTCTGTTAGGTCCATATGTTCTAATGTGTTGTTCAGTTCCTCTGTGCCCTTACTTATTTCCTATCTGGTTGATGTGTCCTTTGGAGTGAGTGGAGTGGTGATGTGTCCTAGAATGAATGCATTGCATTCTATTTCCCCCTTTAGTTCTGTTAGTATTTGTTTCACATATGTTTGTGCTCCTGTGTTAGGTGCATAGATATTTATAATGGTTATATCCTCTTGTTGGGCTGAACCCTTTATCATTGTATCATGTCCTTTTTTGTCTCTTTTTACTTTCTTTGTTTTGAAGTCTATTTTTGGCTGATACAAGTATTGCAACTGCTTCTTTTTTCTCCGTATTGTTTCCATGAAATATCTTTCTCCATCCCTTCAGTTTAAGTCTGTGTATGTCTTTGGGTTTGAAGTGATTATCTTGTAGGCAGCATATAGACGGGTCTTTTTTTTTTTATCCATTCAATTACTCTGTCTTTTGATTGGTGCATTCAGACCATTTACATTTAGGGTGACTATTGATAGGTGTGTACTTATTGCTTTTGCAGGCTTTAGATTCGTGGTTAGCAAAGGTTCAAGTAATTTCCTTACTATCTAATAGTCTAACTTAACTCACTTAATATGGTATCAGAAACACAATCTAAAGGTTCTTTTTTTATTTTCCTCCTGCATCCTTTATATATTAGATATCATATTCTGTACTCTTTGTCTATCCCTTGTCTGGCTTTGGGGGTGGTTTATTTGATTATCCATCTCCTTAGTAGTTAACTCTCCTACTTTCTTTACTGTGGTTTTATTTCTTCCGGTGATAGCTATTTAGCCTTTAGAACCCTTCCATCTATAGCAGTCCATCTAAAAAACACTGTAATTACCGCTTGTGGGAGGTAAATTCTCTCAGCTTTAGCTTATCTGGAAATTTTTTAATCCCTTTTTCAAATTTAAATGATAATCTTCGTGGGTAGAGTATTCTTGGTTCGTGGCCCTTCTGCTTCATTGCATTAAATATATAATGCCCCTCTCTTCTGTCCTGTAAGGTTTTTTTGAGAAGTCTAATGATAGCCTAATAGGTTTTTCTTTGTATGTGGTTTTTTTTCTCTCTCTGGCTGCTTTTAATAGTCTGTCCTTATCCTTGGTCTTTGCCTTTTTAATTATTATATGTCTTGATGTTGTCTTCCTTGGGTCCCTTGTGTTGGGAAATCTGTACACTTCATTGGCCTGAGAGACTATCTCCTTCCCCAGATTGGGGAAGTTTTCAGCAATTCCCTCCTCAAAGACACTTTCTATCCACTTTTCTCTCTCTTCTTCTTCTGATAGCCCTTAATCTGAATATTGTTCCATTTGGATTGGCCACACAGTTCTCTCAATATTTTTTTGTTCCTAGAGATCCTTTTTTCTCTCTGTGCCTCAGCTTTTTTTTTTATTAAGGTATTATCGATATACACTCATATGAAGGTTTCACATGAAAAACAATGTGGTTACTACATTTACCCATATTATCAAGTCCCCACTCATACCCCAATTCAGTCACTGTCCATCAGTGTAGTAAGATGACACAGATTCACTGTTTGCCTTCTCTGTGCTGCACTGTTTTCCCCAGGATCTCCCACACCGTGTGTACTAATACCCCACAATCCCCTTCTCCCACCCTCCCCACCCACCATCACACACCCCTCGCCTTTGGTAACCACTAGTTCCTTCTTGGAGTCTCTGAGTCTACTACTATTTTGTTCCTTCAGTTTTGCTTTGTTGTTATACTCTACAAATGAGGGAAATCATTTGGCACTTGTCTTTCTCCACCTGGCTTATTTCAGTGAGCATAATATCCTCCAGCTCCATCCGTGTTGTTGCAAATTGTGCTTCAGCTTTTTTGTATTCCTGTTCTATAATTTTTATTTCATTTACTCTCTCCTCTATTACATGTAATCTGCTTTTTGATCCCTCCTTTGTATATTTAATTCAGATGCTGTGTTCTTGAACGTTTGTTTCTCCTTCCTGAATTCCTCTCTGAGTTCTTGAATATTTTTTTGTTCCTCTGTGAGCATGTTTATAATTTTTGTTTTGGTATTTCTTTCAGGAAGATTGATGAGTTCTGTTTCACTTGGTCCACTTTCTGGTGTTTGTGGGATTTTGATTTGAACCAGGTACCTTTGAGGTTTCATATTTGAATGTGGGTGCCCTCTAGTGTCCAGAAGCTGTACTCCCTGGAGGGGCTCAGTCCTGGAGCGATGGCAGGGGTCACAGCAGAGTGGTGCTGATGCCTGTTGGGAGTAAAGAGGTCTTTCCTGCTTCCCAGCTATAGTGCCTGTCTCCAGTGCCAGGACCTGTGGGCAAAGCACGCAGTGAGAAGCCTCTGTTCTTTGCACTTGTAGCTGCCGTAGGTGGGGTCGCCTTCTGGGTGGCTTGGCTCAATGGTGGGGGCAGCTGGTTTGTGAACCAGTGTCGGCTTGGTTGAAAGCGTAGCATGCTGCATATCCTTGTTGGATGCATCGGAGCTGCAAAGCCAGTCAGGGGTGGAGCGCCTGAAGCTTCTGAAAGTTCCCAACAGACAATTTGGTATACCTGTCCTTTCTCCTGAGCATCAAGCTCGGTACAATCCTTGCCCCTTTAGCAACCCTCTTGCTCTTTTGAAGTCTCAGAATGCCTACCTCTCTTTTGTCCCAGAGCAGCTGGATGTGGATCCCTGTTTTCCACAAGTGGCTGGAATCTCTGTCTTTCCAAATATTCTGCCTGTCCTAGCTTTCCAACCCCACTAATCTCCAGAGCACCATGTAATGTAGGTTTGTGCTCCCAGAGCTGATCTCCAGGGCTGGGTGTTCAGTGTCTTAAGCGTCAGCTCCCTCCCTGCTCCATTTCTCTTCCTCTCACCAGTGACCTTGGTTGGGGGAAGGGCTTGTGTCCCTCCAGATCACCACTTTGGTACTGTACCCTTTTCCTTGAGGTCTGTTGGTTTTCCGTGGTGTAGACAGTCTTCTGTAGCCTTCTTTCCTGTTGCTCTTTCAGGATTTTATGTATTTGCTATAGTTTCATATTATATGTGGTTTTGAGAGGTTTTTGTCTCGCCTCTCATGCCGCTATCTTTAATCCTCTCTTTAAAAAAAGACCTGTTGGTAAACATTTTTAAGAGGAAAATAATGACCCAGTGCCATTGTTTTGTGATGTCTGTCTTTATAAACTGCTGTTTTTATAAGTGATACAATCCCTTCTGAAAGGAATATAACTATGTAATATATTTATTCTCACTTAATTATCTTACTTAATGTTTTGATAAGTCTGTTTTTTATTCTTCCTTTAGTAACTCTATATTAATAGCCTGTTTTTCACTTTTAGGTATGAATATCGTGTAGAGATGGTTCATCAGTCCTGCAATGATCCTACCAAAAATATCATTCGAGAGTTTGCATCTGATTTTGAAGTTGGAGAATGCTGGGGTTATAATAGATTTTTCCGTTTGGATTTACTTGCAAATGAAGGATACTTGAATCGACAAAATGATACAGTGATTTTAAGGTAATAGGAAACATCATATTGTTGTTTTATCATAGAGAATAACGTCATCAGAACTTTATTTTAAAGTCTATTCATTAAACAAAGATGAGTATTAAAATTTATGCCAACTATAACCATACCCTGTTCTTAACCATTTCAGGAGTCCTGTGTAGTCAGTGAGTAATATAAGTTCATGCGAAATGTGTTTGACATCCATTTAGTAACTCCATAGAAAGGAAACTACTACTTTCAATAAATGTAGTAATAATATCTCATTTATCTATTTAACTTCTAGCAACCTCACCATTTGGAAATCAAAGAATGAGGGATCAAGTATCACTTGACATTGTTGTATATTATATTTGGGTCACTCGTTTTATAAGGTTAATTTCACAATAAGATTTTCAGTTCCTTCTAGATAATAGCAAGTTAAAAGTAAGGATAGAGAGATGAAAATTGATGAAAACAAACTATGTGATAGTAGTTGGTGTTTTATTTGCAAGAAAGGATATAATATAAACAGCCCTATTTAATGTTCAGGTTACCTTTACCACTCAGAACTTTGTGGGCATCATTATATAGTATTTTAATTTGATAATCAGAATGAGAACTTGAGTATTTAAAAATATAAAATATGTTTTGAACTGACAGGCTTCAGAGTGTTTAACTGTAGAAAGTTTCCACTGAAACTTGAAAAGGTTTGTTTCCTTAGAAGTGATTTGATGTATCCTTAAATTTCACTTATTCTGAGCTCTGTTTTTGAGCATATTGGATGAGTTGCTACCATATCAATTTTTACTATTATGTATTCTTCGTAACTTTTCTGGAAGAATAAAGAAGTGAAAAAGAGAGTATTGCATTTTCAATATAGAAAAAAGCATTTGTTTTTTTGTCTTCTTTTGGTTATTTTAGTTCCATTTTATAACCTTTAAGTATCTGTGTTTTTTTTTAATTATTCCCCAAAAGAAATAATTTGTTGCTTTGGCCGTAGAAAGGATTGCAAAATTATTCAAATATCAATTTGACCAACTTACTACAGAGACATTTCTTATAGTCTTACTCCTCTCCTTATTGGATTTATAGTAATGAATCTTTCTGGTGGCAATCGGTGTGAGAAGTTTACTTTCTTTAATGCAGTTTAGCCCAACCTCTGATTCTTTATTTAGGCCCTTCCTGTTTATAATAAAATTTTTACTTTCAGACTTGAATATTAGTACAGGAACATATTCATATTTAATTATCATTTATTCATTAACAATGAGTTTGTGCCTGGCATTGTGCTAACATTTAGAAAGAGTAAGATATGGTTTTTGTCCTCAGGAAACACAAGATGAAATGGGCAGATAAAAGAGAATTTATTCTACAAGGTAGTGCTAAAATAGCAGTATAAACTTCTGTGGGGTTCATAGAGAGGGACTTTTTATTATCCTATCACAATATTTGTTTAGTAAGAGGTTGCTGAAAATTTAAACCTTAATTCAAGATTCTTGTGTAATTTTATATGTACTTAATTAGAAAGCTACTTAAGGCTTTTTTATAACTATATATGTATAAATACATACTTAGTTTATTCTTCTTTCACTAAAGGGAGAGTTAAGGAATTTTACCTGCTCCTTGTTTTTGTTTTAATATTAAAAACAATGTGCAGTGTTGACCACAATTTCATTAGTGATTCAAAGATAATAATGCTCTTTAGAAGGTCTTACCAATGACTTACCAATGTATACTATCTGGACAATATGTACTTAGAATGATGGGTGAATGAATAATCTATTCTGATGCATGGGCATTCTTGACTAAAAATAGTTAGCTGCTGCAAATAATTATTAGAAGATCAGTAGATTTTTATGTTAGCTGTAAAATCCTTGAAAAAATGAAATAATAGTTGAGGGTGGCAAGACTAAAGGGAGGATTTGTAGGCTTCCGAATTGTGACTGTTCCTTTCTTCAGAAACATCTTTACATGTTACTATAATTTTTTTCACTGTCAATGGAATCATGTTCTGCTATCTAACAAAGGCAGAAGGTTTGTGTGTGTGTGTCTGTGTGTTCCTTTAATAAATACTAGTTATTTTAAAAGGACAGATAACTGAATAGATAATGATCCTATTATTTAATATGCTTTAATATACTTGTTTTTTCCCTAACCCTACCTGAAATATGCCATATTGTGATACATGGAGAGTCAATGATTTTAAGCTGATATCTGGAGGGAATGAAAATACAGGTTATATAGAGCATGCAGTTCTTTGGAAGACAGTAAAGCAATCCTGGGTAGTTGACCCCTTAAGTGATTTTTTTTATTAAGGTATCATTAATATACACTCTTACAAAGGTTTCACATGAGCAACACTGTGGTTATTACATTCAGCCATATTATCAAGTCCCCCCCATACTCCATTGAAGTCACTGTACATCAGCGTAGTAAGATGCCACAGAGTCACGACTTGTCTTCTCTGTGCTACATTGTCTTCCCCATGACCCCCCATACACTATGTGTGCCAATCATAATGCTCCTCAATCCCCTTCTCCCTCCCTCCCCTCCCTTTTGGTAACTGCTAGTCCCTTCTTGGAGTCTGTATCTGCTGCTGTTTTGTTCCTTTAGTTTTGCTTCATTGTTATACTCCACAAATGAGTGAAATCATTTGGTACTTGTCTTTCTCCACCTGGCTTATTTCACTGAGCATAATACCCTGTAGCTCCATCCATGTTGTTGCAAATGGTAGGATTTGTTTTCTTCTTATGGCTGAATAATATTCCATTGTATATATGTACCACTAAGTGATTTTTTTTTACTGAGGAGCAGGAAATATGGAAACGTGAAATGAAAGAGGAAAGAGAAAGAGCAGTGCCTAAAACAAACTTTGCCTCTTTTGGCAAGGTCTGATCTCTGTAAGAAAGTGGCAGGAAATTGTTAGCTTCCTCCTCCCTGCATAGTATGGTTTCTTCTCAACTCATGATCAGCATTGTAGTTGAGCTAGGTTATTATTTTATATATATATATTTACACATTAAATATATATATTTATAATTTATAATGGTTATTATAATAGCTTTAGTAGGTTAGTTTGAGAGCTTAACCGTGATATGTAGTATTATTGCTTTAGAAGAGTACAGTTTGAATTTAGACAACTGACTTACAGATGTCTTTTCCATCTGAATGTTATAATTGTCGTCTACATGTGTAAATGTTGAAATTAAAGTCGATGTAATATTATAATCTAAAAACCTTTAAAAATTTTTGCCTGAGATGTCCTTTGATATAGGGCCCAATCCAGGATCACATGTTGCTTTTAATTAGTCTCTTTAGTCTGCTTCCAACTGGGTCATTTAGTCTTTTTTTCCTTAAAGCTCTGAGTTCAATTTGAATTTCAACCTTATAATGTAATCAAATACATTTAAAACTGTAGAATTTATAGTTACAAATTCAAGGCTTGGTTGATAATATTTTGCTGTTTGGATCATGTTTTATGTGTAGCTATTCTTCTAAGGTTTCAGGTTCGTTCACCAACTTTCTTTCAAAAATGCCGGGACCAGCATTGGTACATTACTCAGTTGGAAACTGCACAGACTAGCTATATCCAACAAATAAATAACCTTAAAGAGGTAAGCAAAAAACATATTTTTGGTTTAGTGCTTCACATTGTCTTATTGGCCTATTACATTTGTAATTAGATTTTGGATATTTATTACTCTTTTAATTTTGTAGAAAAATCCAGTTATCTTATTTTCCATCCTCACCACCTTTGAGGCTCTAATTCTGCATGGTCCAGTTCAGTAGCCATTAGCCACTATAGCTATGTAAATAATTAAAATAAAAAATTCAGTTCCTTGTTTGCACTAATCACATTTTAAGTCCTTATATTGAGCATTACAGATAAAGAACATTTCCATCATTGAATAAAAATTGTAATAGTGCTGCCCTAATTTGAGGTAAACCCTTTGTGTTTCTCTCAGTGAGTTGGGTGTTTCTCTTCCCAAAGCGGTTTTGGATTTAGAGGATTCTAAGCTATACCACAATTAAAAGTTGCCCCATCTTGAATGTTCACTATTGTTGAATGATGTACTGGGGAGGAAAGTTAATGAATTATTTTACAAGAGTAAACTAAATTATGAAAAAAACGTTTCTGCCAGTGGAAACTGGAAGGGGTGAGAGATGTTTGAAAGTGCTGAGAGTGGTTAATAGGTAAGGGAGGAAAATATGAGTAAGTACATACTTTCAGATATTTTCTGGAAGGGGTGAGAGATGTTTGAAAGTGCTGAGAGTGGTTAATAGGTAAGGGAGGAAAATATGAGTAAGTACATACTTTCAGATATTTTCATGGTAAGTGTGCTTACATTTAAAACTGCTTGTATTTACAGTTTGCTAATTTTATGTGTAGCTTGGTCGATATGAGGATAAGGTTGAAAATAAATTGAACAGTTTTTCTTTCATAGAATTTTCTATAACCAAAAGGCAGGAAGTTATGAGAGAAATAGTTCAAGAAATGGTTTTGTGAACATATGGATATATGGATATATTTTTTTACTTGAAATGTTTTTGACTGTATTGGGAAGCATTGCTTATGACTCACATTTGTTTGTGCTGTTCTTCTTTTAAAAGAGACTTACTATTGAGTTGTCTCGAACTCAGAAATCAAGAGATCTGTCACCACCAGATAATCATCTTAGTCCCCAAAATGATGACACTGTTGAGACACGAGCTAAGAAGTCTGGGTCAGGCACTGACATGCTTCTCCAGGATGGTCCCACTATAGCTTCTGTAAGAGAGGCCAAAGAGGATGAAGAAGATGAGGAGAAGATTCAAAATGAAGATTATCATGTAATAATTAGACCTCTTTAGATTCATTTTGCATTTGATAAGAGAAATGATAAGATCATGGTTTCTAACAGATGATAAAGGAGAATCAGTATTCTGAATATATTGTCTATTTTTTTCATTATTAGTGTATGCCCTTCTGTAATGTTATTGTTTGTAAGTCAGGAATTGTTGACTCAAAGTGTTCAAGATTTTAAAAATTAATTGTAGAAAACTATACATTCTACAAAAAAAATTGATGTATATTCTAGAAACTATATGGGTTGTGGATTTTAAAAATGTACCCATATTCCTTCTATCATTGCATATGTAGGTAGAGTGAGTTAGGATTTGGGAGATAGCCAGGTTTTGTCCCATCTAAACAACAACCAGAAAGAGACTTCAAGAGGTGACTGTTACTGTTTAAGGTAAGACAGGGATGCAGAGACAAGCTTTTTTGTTGTTGTGGTTGTTATTTTTAAGATGGGAAACTTCCGGTGTAAAATGAAGGAATCAGTGGGGAGAGAGATTGAAGATAAGGTTAGGGTATTGACAGACTATTTAAGGAAATAAAATAAAGGTTGGAATGGAGCACTCAGATGAAGCAATTAACCTTTGATAGAAAGAGTTAACAGGTAGGGTGGAAAGGCAGCTCTAAATTGGGGGGATTTATGCTTAATAACATGTTTTTATAATGACCTTGAAGATAATAGAGATTAGGATGGTCTTGAGGAGTAGTGGTTTGAAATATTACTGTGTGAGGAGCCTTACTGGAAGCTGATGTAGAATATATGTAGCATTTCCAGTTACATTGGAGCCCCAACTGAAATTGACAGCAGTAAATTATTAGCGGCACCAGGTGATGTAGTTGTGTGATTTTTTTTTTTTCCTAGAGCTCAGCAACCTAGGCACAAGAGCAGAGAATTTTGATGATTATATTATTCTTTGGTGTTTAGTCCATGGGTTGGATGAGGTGGTAACTGAGTGAGAACATTTGAAATAATAATCTTATTTCTTTGCCTTGGTCTAGCATGAGCTTTCAGATGGAGATCTGGATCTGGACCTTGTTGGTGAGGATGAAGTAAATCACCTCGATGGCAGCAGCTCCTCTGCCAGTTCCACGGCAACAAGTAACACAGAAGAAAATGACATTGATGAAGAAACGATGTGAGTGTGTCACGCTAACTGCCACTGTAAAGCATCTAAGTGGTAACTGCTAGAACATACTTTCCAATTTAGGCCGAAAAGTGGGGATATTCACATTTTTTTTTACAGTGTCATGTAAATAAAGGAACTTGAAAGGACTGAGTCAGTTTCCTCCCTGTCATCTCTAGGTTCAAAACTGAGTTTTAGTTTTTGTTTTTACTTTTAAGCAAAAATATTAAGAATTCCCATAGTCTCTTCACCCAGGTTAATTCCCCAGGTGTTAATGTTTTACTGTTATGTTTCTCTCTTTTCTCTCATTCTGTATAACTTTTTGTGAGACTTTTGATCTAAGGGAAATACATTTCTTATTGTGTACTTCCTAAAAACGTTTTTGATGTAACTTGTCTTGCCAATGGGTTTCAGCCCTGGACAAGTTCCCTATGGATTCAATGAGACCAAAGAAATGACAGTGGAATGTTCTTGGGGTGAAAGGGTTTATACCCAACTTTATTCCCACGGTGGCAGGTCAATCACTAGAATCCCGTTCATTCAGAGCTAGTCTGCCTGCAGCAAGCCGACCCCTGCCTCTGGGCCTCTCAGCCCCGCAGCTGTCTCAGTCTCTGTCCTCAGTGCTGCCACCACTCCAGTCCTGTCCTGTCTCTGCTCTCCTGCAGCCGTGCAGCAGTGCAGCCGTGTTCCCTAGAGCACTGGGCGGAGCTCTTTATATAGAGTCAATAATGACATATTGCCCACACATGAGCTATCCAACCAGGGCCAGGAACCTTCACTTTATCCACACACTACAATAGAGTTCTTAAAATCAAGAAATTAATATTCATACAATATTATAATCTAAAAACCTTTTAAAAATTTTGCCAGTGATATCCTTTGATCTAGGGTCCAATCCAGGATCACATGTTGCTTTTAGTTAAATCTCTTTAGTCTGCTTCTAACTGGGTCATTTAGTCTTTTTTTTTTTTTCATTTGTTTTTCATGACTTTGATATTTTTTCCCCCAAATCAGTAAGGCTTTTATTGCATTTTTAAAATACCACAAATAAGTCTAAGGAATCATCCGGCATCTCACTGTTGGTGTAGCTGCACAGCTTAGATCTTATTCGAAAAACACAGAACGCTTCACAAATTTGCATGTCATCCTTGCGCAGCACCCATGCTGATGTTCTCTGTATTGTTCCAGTTTTGTACTATATGTGCTGCCAAAGCGAGCACATGACTTTGACATGTTTGAGAAATATAGCAGTTATTTTGTAGAAATTTCCCCAATTTGGAGTAGTCTGATTCTTCATGATTAGATTGAGATTATGTGCTTTTGGTGGGATACTACAAAAGTGATGATGTTGCCTTTTCATTGCATCTTAAGAGGCAGAGGGGAAGGGCACATGTCTTCAGTCTGCCCTATTACTGTTAATTAATTTAGATCACTTGGTTAAGATGATGTGTGCCAGGTTTCTTCACTCTGAAATTACTAGTTTTTCCTTTGTAATTAATAAGTATCTTTTGGAGACATATTTTGAGACTGTAGGTATCTTATTTTTCCTTGTACTTTTGTCCCCTAATTTTAGCATCCACTGATGATTCTTGCTTGAAAAAGGTTACTATGTTGATTGCCAAATAATGACTTCTAATTTCATTATTCCTTCCACATTGAACAATTGGAATTCTACTTTATGGAAAAGCTTTCCCCTGTGCTCATTTAATTAATTCACTAATTAATTTCATTAGCATGGACTTGCAGATTTTATATTATTAAATGGTTTAATCCATTTATTGTCATAATTTATTGCTCATATTATGCCAGATTTGGCCAATGGGAGCCTGTTATAAATAACTCCTGTGTCTTCTTGAGATGTCTTCATCATTTCTCAAGCACTTTATTTTCTGGCACTACAAAACATTACAGGTTCATCTTGTACTTTCTCTGTCCTTGCCCTGTCATCAGCCATTTCACAAGAGTAAGGTTAGAGTTCTAACCCCCTATTTGACCTGGCCTCCATTCCCACAAATTATCTTCTCAAAACAGGCCATTGTCACTTAATGTTTCCTCTTTAGTATGTGTGGCAGTTTGGTCAAAAGGGTTAGCTAAAATGTGTGAAGCATTAGGTACCATTAAGTCCCCAAACTAGAAATCATTATTACAGTGATATTTTTAGATATATAAAATACAACAGATAATTTGACTCAACATGGAAGATTCTTTTAGATGGTAATTCAGTAAAGTGGAATCCACCTTGTTAATAGCTTAAATATACAGTTTTATCCCAATTAATTTCTTTGTTAAGTCTTTTGACATTTCTGAAGGTTGTCATGAGGGCAGTTACATAAAATTTGATTCACAACCTTTCCTTAGATTGACTTTTTAATCCTTCTTTTAATAGAAGTCATTTATGTCCTCTCTATATCCATACATCAACAATAATATTAATTCAAACTATTTTGTATAATTCATAGAAATAGCATGTTAATTGAGCTATTTTGAACACTTACAGAATCATAAAATGTTAGATCTTAGAAATTAAGTTCACTTCCTTTTATAGGAAAGGAAATAAGCACATAGTTTGTTTGGATAATGATTATAATAAATAGCTTTTAACTAGAACATGTTTATCGAATAAGCCTTTCTTTCCTCTGTCTCCTCTTTCTCCACCTTTTCCCTCCTTGGTCTTTCCACAATAGTGCTATATACTTTGTAACTCCTGTTTTCTTTTTCTTTCTTTCCTTTTTTTTTTGAAATAATTGTAAATTCACATGCAGTTTTAAGAAATAATACAGCGATCCCATAAACTTTTTACCCAGTTTTCCCCAATGGTAGGTAACATCTTGGAAAACTGTAGTACAACATCACAACCAGAATATTGATGTTCATATAATCAAGATACAGAACATTTCCATCACTCCAAGGATCCTTCATATTGCCCTTTTATACCAGAGCCAGTTTCCCTCTACCTCAACCTCCAAAACCACTTGTGTTTCACCTTTCTGTAATGTTGCCATTTAAAGAATATTATATAAGTGGTATCATACAGTAAGTAACCTTTAGGGACTGGCCTTTTTTATTCCACATAGTTTTCTGGCAGTTCACATAGGTTATTGTGTGTATCAATAGATTGTCCCTTTTAATGCTGAGGAGTATTCTGTGTTGAGGATGTACCATAATTTGTTTAACCATTCTCCCATTGAAGGACATCTGGATTGTTTCTGGTTTTTGGCTATTATGAATGAGGCTAGTATAAACATTCATGTACAAGTTTTTGCAAGAGTGTAAGTCTCCATTTTTCTAGGATAAATGCAATTGCTAGATTGTATGGCAATTGAATGTTTTTTAGTTTTTGAAAAAACTGCCACAGTTTTCTGGAATGTCTATGCTATTTTGCATTCCTCTGAGCAATGTATGAGTGAGTGACCCAGTTTCTCTGAAACTTCATTAGCAAGTAGTATTGTCACTGGACTTTGTCTTAGTCATTCTAATAGGTGTGTACTGGTAGATATCTCATGGTGGTTTTAATTTGCATTCCCTAATGGCTAATGATGTTTAACATCTTTTCATCTGCTTAATTTGCCATCTGTATATCTTAATATGTGATATTTCTCATCATGTCTTTTTGCCCATTTTCTAATTGGATTTTTTTTAACTGTTGAGCTTTTTAAGATAAGGGCAAAATATACATAACAAAATTTACCATTTTAACCATTTCTAACTACAGTTCAGTGGCATTGGGTACATTCACATTGTTGTGTAACCATTACCACCATCCATCCCCAGAGCTTTTTTTCATCTTCCCAAACCAAAACTCTGTACTTATTAAACAATAACTCTGTCACCCCTTTCCTTCACCCCCTAGTGGCTACTGTTGAGTTTTGATAGCTCTTTATATGTTTTAGATACTAGTCCTTTGTTACATACACTTCTTTGCAAATACTTTATCCCACTCTGTAGCTTGTCTTTTTATCTTCCTAACAGAGTCTTCTGCAAGCAAGAGATAATTAATCTTTCAACAATGTTATGTAGTTTTTGGAGTATATTGTTAAATTCATTCCTAAGTATTTTGTCCTTTTTCATGCTATTGTAAATGGAATTGATTTTTTTTTCTTTTTTGGATTGTTCTTTGCAAGTATATGAAAATACAGTTGATTTTTGTCTGTTATTTTTATATCCTGCAAACAGGCTAACTTGTTTATTCTAATAGTTTCTTAGTGGATTTTTAAAGGTTTTTTTTTTATATATAAAATATGTCATCTGTAAATAGACTTAGCTTTAATTATTTTCCAATCTGGGTGACTTTTATTTTATTTTCTTGCCTAAGTTCACTGGCTAGAATGTCCAGTAGAATGTTGAATAAAATAGGTGGGAGTGGACTTCCTTGTCTTGTTTCTGATCTTAAAGAGAAAGCATCCAGTGCTTCACCAGTAAGTGTGATGTTAGCTGTGGGTTTCCATAAAATATACCCTTTCTATTTCTAGTTTGAGTGCTTTTGTCATCAAAATCATGTTGGGTTTTGTCAAATTCTCTTTCTGCATCTAGTCAGATGATCATGTGGTTAATATGGTGTATTATATTAATTGATTTTCAGATTTTAAACCAACTCTGCATTCCTGGGATAAATCCCACTCCGCCACAGTGTATAATCCCATTTGTTTTGCTGGGTTCCATTTTAGAATATTGTCTGTGCTTCTAATAGAATTACACATTTCTTTGTGGCTCTGTTTCACGGCCCCCTTCTCCTACCAGGCAAAATCAATGAACTAGAACTCTGAAGCTGGAGTGAGGACAAAAGGTGTGCTAATTGCTCCTTCTTTAGAAGCTGAACCAATGGGGGTGGGGGAGTTGGGGACTCCAGCCCCAGATCTTCTGAGCTTGTCTTCTCAGGACTGGCGCCTCTGCTTTACAAATGAATTGGGTAAGAGTGATCTCCCCAGTATTCACAGCAAGCTGCACCCAAAATAGACCTTGGGTCAGGGTGGAAGAAGAGAATTCCCACCTCATGGCCACATATGTTTCTGACCTTAGCTTCAGCAACAGGTGTCTGGGGGCTGGATGAGAAGTGCTGGTATCTTGCCTCTCCTGGGAATAAAGCCTTTCTATTGGGAACTGTGGGAAATTGGGAGCCCTGTGTTCTTGGCTGTATCGATCTGGAGCAGAATTTCTGTATCACTGAATGGGGAGAGGAAGAAGGAAGAAGTAGTCTTGGGTCAAGTGTCACAAACTCAACTGTTGTTACCAAATTGTAGTACATTTTCTTTAGGAGTTTTTTTTTTTTTTTGATGTATGCTTTTAGAACTATGTCCAGAATAAATGGTTGTTTTAAAAGTAATTTTCACCAGTGTCACTGGAGAGCAGATGTGCAGGGCTCTCACAGTGTCAAGCTGGGAATTGATCTTGAGATGTCTTTAAATACCCGAAACTAGCATTGATTAGTGTTAGTCCATATACTTTGTCACTTACAATAAAGAATGTTGTTCTTTGATATGAGCGACTTTTTGAGGACTTTAGTAGGAGGTAACACCCTTTTCTGAACTATTTTAAGAAAATAGTATTTAGTCACATACAGTAATTAGAGCATCTTTCTTTTTTTAGCCTTAAAATTCAGTGTTTTAAGCCTAATTTACCATTAAATTACAAATTCTTTGAAGCTTTTGTCTCTTCTGCTTGCAGTGGTTCTCGGATTTTCTATTTTAAAAATTCAGTGCTACCAACCTGTCTTGGAATTTTTAAAAGGTAGTGGAACATTAATCTACTCATACATGTGGCAGTGACAAACCTTTTTCCTCATTTTTGTATTTAAAAATATCCTATCCTCACAGGAGAAAGCTATGTACTATATTGCAATAAAATTCATTGAGGTGTGACCAGTAATGTTAATTGTACTTACTGTATGGGAATGATGAATTTGTGTATTCTTAGGTCTGGTGAAAATGATGTGGAATATAACAACATGGAATTGGAAGAGGGAGAACTTATGGAAGATGCAGCTGCTGCAGGACCTCCAGGTATAGAGGCCAAGTCTCACAAGCCATTCTGTTTTCTCTTTACTCTTCTCTGACAGGTTCATGTTTTAATATGTGGCAGCCACTGCTCTGAATGACTCACTGGAGGCACTATGTTTTATATATGGATTTTAGAGTGTATTACTAATGGTATTTAAAGCAGTAATGTTAACTAACATTTGATAAGTGTTCTTAAGTATTAGGCAGTGGGCAAAAGCACTTAATGTGTTCCTTATCTCATTTACTTAGAAAATTTTCTGAGGTAGGTTTTAATGTTATTTACTTTTTAGGGCTATAGAAACTGATGTGTAGAGAAATTAAGCAAGTTGCTATCTTTTCACAGTTTAGTAGATGAAAGAGGAATTAGAGTTCTAGGTTTGTCTGAACCCAAAGCTCATTGTCTTTTCTACTACTGTAAACCATCTTTTTATAATATATAAGTCCTGGTTGTATGTCTAGCTTGACTGTGGAATAATCTGAATAGAATCATTGAGTCTTTGACTTACAGAGGACCTTTTAAGAGCTCATTTTTTACATGGAAAAAACTTGGAAATTTAGTTGTCTAAATCACATAAGTAGTTGTTAGTACAGCCAGGCTAGAACCCTACATTTTCTTTTTTGGACCTGGTTTTTTTGCCAAACCATTCTGCTCCTAGGATGAATCGATATAGACAGTGGTGTTTCATTTGGGTTCTTGGACCTGTTTGATTAAGCATGTGAATCTTGGCTAGAAAAATTACAAGCTAGCTTGGTACTGCTTCTACTTTGCCAGTGTTGCCCTTGGTTATGAACACTGGCATATTCTGTAACATGCTTGGATAGCTAAAGACCTCTTAAGTCCTATTTATGCCTTATACTCTTCCTACTCCTCACTTTATTCCTAGGTTGTCTCAGTAACCTATATTTCAGTTCTATCTGTATGCTGATTACTCTCTAAGTTCTATCCCTAGTCTTTTTATGTTTTTCATATGACTTCCAGACCCGTGTAGCAGTCTGGTTTTGATGCCTCAGACTCAGCATCTCCCAGAAAGAAATCACTATCTTTTCATATGCCAGCCTGCCTATCAGTAATGGCCAGCATCTCAGTGATCGATAGTGTTACAAATTCTTCTTCATCTCTTTCTTCTCGCTCAAAGTCTGCCTTTAATATTTTACCATCTGTTACTCCATTCTTTGGCCATTCCTACTCTAGGTCACTGTCTTTCAAAACAGCCTCTCATCTGGATTCCTTGCATCCATTAGTGCTCTCAGTGCTCTCCTCCATTGTATTTCCCACAGCATGAGTTCAGAGTGAGTTATTTTTCTTTAAATTATAACTGATCATGTCATTTCAGACCTGAGGAACCTAAGGAGAGATGACCAACTCAATATAACTTGATATTCTAATGGGACCTGGAACACAAAGACATTAGGGAAAAATTAAATCTGAATGAAGTATGGAATTTAGTTAATAATAACATCAGTATTGGCTCATTTGTTATGATAAATGTACCACAGTATTAAAGGATGTTAATGGTGGGGAAACTGGATATGGATTTACAGGAATGCTCTGTATTATCATTTCTATAAATCTAAAACTATTCTACAATAAAAAAGTTTAATATATAAATCAGTGAACAAAAGTTGGATTGGGGTAAGGTGGGGCTGAGTGTGGAATGCATCATTGTTACACATTAATTATGAAAGGTCCATTTCAAACCTTTCATGGTTAATACTTTGGAACCACATAATCATCCAAAGAATCACATCCATTAAGATGTTAAGTTGTCTGTTAAATAGATCTTTTTTTACAGAAGTTAAATATAAAATAAAATAGTGTTAATTTCATTTTATAGGTAGTAGTAAATAAGGATATACCTTGAAACAAAAACTATTTAGTGACACAGGTGGCCTCATTCCCATAGGAATTGCTTGTAGTTTATTCAGTTATTTTCATTTACTTGCAAAAGAAGTTTTGCTTAAAACTATATGCTGAAAAGGTTGTTGGTATCACTATTCTAATCTAGAACATTAGCTAGTTGAATCAATTGAGTAGGAAAAAAATCTGTATTTGCCTGCCTTGTGTGATTTATGGAACATTATAATACTTCTTTGAGAACTAAAAGGTTCTAGCAGTACAATACTTATAAAACAAATTGACATTGTGTAAGGTTATATAACTCACAAGATTTGTTGCTTTTTTCAGGTTGAACACTTTTAAGATTACTTGTTCCACAAATATACAGTGAATGCTCACTAGGTATCAGGCATTGCATTCATTGGAATTATAAGGTGAATGAGCATCACTTTTCCTAAATGAGAATCCAGCACTAGTCATTGCAAAACTTTGTGATTGTAAATATAGGTACAGGTTGACACCAAATATTGAGGGAATAGCTAATTGGGAATAGTTGAAGAAGGCTTTCAGAATGGGAGTGATGCTTTATCCTGCTCTTGAAAGATGAGCTAAAAGTTCATTAGGGAAGCAGTGAAGTAATGACAAAAAAGAGCAAAGGCATTCTAGGCAGCAGATACAACATACTTCATTTTGGGAACTGCAAATCATTGAGACCTTAGTTTATATATGGGCAGAAGAGTGGGAAATTGGTAGGCAGGAATCAATATCAAGTAATGGAATATCTTATTTGGCAGGCTAAGGAGTTTGGGGTTCATTCTGTAGAACCATTAAAGGTCTTTAAAAAGAAGTGTGATCAGATTTGATTACATAGTGGAAGGTGAATTAAAGGTAGATGAGACAAGTTTATTTAGTAAACTACCAAAACATTCCAGGAGAGAAAATTGTAAGGACCTAAAATAAGGCAATAGCAGTAGGGGTGGAGAAGAAATCTCTTGAGAAGTTAAATAGATTCTGTAGGACTTTATCTAACTGGATGGATTGGAGTTGGTAGAGATGTGGGGATGATTTCTTCAGGTTCTTGGTTAGGCTGTGCCATTACATAAGATAGTGAGTTCAGGAGCAGAAGGTAATATACTCAGTTGATTTTGAAAGATCTGTAGGACACACCCATGTGTTTATCTCCAGACTGATGTATCTAATTGCTTAGATCTCATTGTGTGCACTCTGGTTTAGAAGTATATATTGATATATTTTTTAAAGCACCATCACTTTTATTTATTATTTATTTATTTATTTATTTATTTATTTTATTTTATTTTTAAACAATTTAATTTGGTATCATTAACCTACAATTACATGAACAATATTATGGTGATTAAACTACCCCCTTCATCAGGTCCCCCCCACAAACCCTATTACACTGTCCATCAGCATAGTAAGATGAGAATCACTACTTGTCTTCTCTGAGTTGTACAGTCCTCTCCGTGCCCCCCCCACCTTACGTCTGCTAATCGTAATGCCCCTTTTACCCTCTTATCCCTCCCTTCCCGCCCTTCTTCCCCAGTCCCTTTCCCTTTGGTAACTATTAGTCCGTTCTTGGGTTCTGTGAGTCTGCTGCTGTTTTGTTCCTTCAGTTTTTTTCTCTGTTCTTATACTCCACATATGAGTGAGATCATTTGATACTTGTCTTTTTCGGCTTGGCTTATTTTACTGAGCATAATACCCTCTAGCTCCATCCATGTTGTTGTAAATGGTAGGATCTGTTTTTTTCTTATGGCTGAATAATACTCCATTGTGTATGAATTCCATTGTGTATATGTACCACATCTTCTTAATCCATTCATCTACTGATAGACACATAGGTTGCTTCCATTTCTTGGCTATTGTAAATAGTGCTGCAATAAACATAGGGGTGCATCTGTCTTTTTGAAACTGGGCTGCTGCGTTCTTAGGGTAAATTCCTAGGAGTGGGATTCCTGGGTCAAATGGTATTTCTATTTTGAGTTTTTTGAGGAACCTCCATACTGCTTTCCACAGTGGTTGAATTAATTTGCATTCCCACCAGCAGTGTAGGAGAGTTCCTTTTCTCCACATCCTCACCAACATTTGTTGTTGTTTGTGTTTTGGATGTTGGCCATCCTCACTGGTGTGAGGTGATACCTCATTGTGGTTTTAATCTGCATTTCTCTGATGATTAGCGATGTGGGGCATCTTTTCATGTGCCTGTTGGCCATCTGAATTTCTTCTTTAGAGAAGTGTCTATTCATGTCCTCTGCCCATTTCTTAATTGGATTATTTACTTTTTGTTTGTTAAGGTGCGTGAGTTCTTTGTATATTTTGGATGTCAACCCCTTATCAGATACGTCATTTATGAACATATTCTCCCATACCGTAGGATGTCTTTTTGTTCTACTGATGGTGTCCTTTGCTGTACAGAAGCTTTTCAACTTGATATAGTCCCATTTGTTCATTTTTGCTTTTGTTTCCCTTGCCCGGGGCGATATGTTCATGAAGAAGTTGCTCATGTTTATGTCCAAGAGATTTTTGCCTATGTTTTTTTCTAAGAGTTTTATGGTTTCATGACTTACATTCAGGTCTTTGATTAACCTTGAGTTTACCTTTGTGTATGGGGCTAGACAGTAGTGCAGTTTCATTCTCTTACATGTAGCTGTCCAGTTTTTCCAACACCAGCTGCTGAGGAGGCTGTCCTCTCCCCATTGTATATCCAGGGCTCCTTATTAATTGACTGTAGGTGTTTGGGTTAATGTTTGGATTTTCTATTCTGTTCCACTGGTCTGTGGGTCTGTTTTTGTGTCAGTACCAAATTGTCTTGATTACTGTGGCTTTGTAGTAGAGCTTGAAGTCAGGGAGCGTAATTCCCCCTGTTTGATTCCTCCTTCTCAGGATTGCTTTGGCTATTCGGGGTCTTTTCTGGTTCCATATGAATTTTAGAATTATTTGTTCTAGTTCATTGAAGAATGCTGTTGGTAGTTTGATAGGGATTGCGTTGAATCTGTAGATTGCTTTAGGTAGTATTTCCATTTTGACAATATTTATTCTTCCTAGCCAAGAGCATGGGATGCATTTCCATTTGTTAGTGTCTTCCTTAATTTCTCCTAGGAGTGTCTTGTAGTTTTCAGAGTACAGGTCTTTCACTTCCTTGGTTAGGTTTATTCCTAGGTATTTTATTTTTTAGATGCAATTGTGAATGGAATTGTTTTTCTGATTTCTCTTTCTATTAGTTCATCATTAGTGTATAGGAAAGCAACAGATTTCTGTGTGTTAATTTTGTATCGTGCAACTTTGCTGAATTCAGATATTAGTTCTAGTAGTTTTGGAGTGGAGTCTTTAGGGATTTTTATGTACAGTATCATGTCATCTGCAAATAGTGACAATTTGACTTCTTCTTTACCAATCTGGATGCCTTGTATGTCTTTGCTTTGTCTGATTGCCATGGCTAGGACCGCCAGTACTATGTTGAATAACAGTGGAGAGAGTGGGCACCCCTGTGTTGTTCCTGATCTTAGATGAAAAGCTTTCAGCTTCTCGCTATTAAGTATGATGTTAGCTGTGGGTTTGTCATATATAGCCTTTATGATGTTGAGGTACTTGTCGTCTATACCCATTCTGTTGAGAGTTTTAATCATGAATGGATGCTGAATTTTGTCAAATGCTTTTTCAGCATCTATGGAGATGATCATGTGGTTTTTGTTCTTCTTTTTATTGATGTGATGGATGATGTTGATGGATTTTCGAATGTTGTACCATCCTTGCATCCCTGGGATGAATCCCACTTGATCATGGTGTATGATCCTCTTGATGTATTTTTGAATTCAGTTTGCTAATATTTTGTTGAGTATTTTTGCATCTACGTTCATCAAGGATATTGGTCTGTAATTTTCTTTTGTAGTGAGGTCTTTGCCCGGTTTTGGTATTAGAGTGATGCTGGCTTCATAGAAAGAGTTTGGAAGTATTCCCTCCTCTTCTATTTTTTGGAAAACTTTAAGGAGAATGGGTGTTATTTCTTCTCTATATGTCTGGTAGAATTCAGAGGTGAATCCATCAGGTCCAGGGCTTTTGTTCTTGGGTAGTTTTTTGATTACTGCTTCAATTTCGTTGCTGGTGTTTGGTCTGTTTAGTTTTTTGTTTCCTGCTTGGTGAGTCTTGGAAGGCTGTATTTTTCTAAGAGGTTGTTCATTTCTTCTATGTTTTGGAGCTTGTTAGCATATAGATTCTCATAATATTCTCTTATAATTCTTTGTATTTCTGTGGGGTCCGTTGTTATTTTCCCTTTCTCATTTGTGATTCTGTTTATGTGTGTGGATTCTCTTATTCTCTTAATGAGTCTGGCTAGGGGTTTATCTATTTTGTTTATTTTTTCAAAGAACCAGCTTTTGGTTTCATTGATTTTTTTTCTATTGTTTTATTCTTCTCAATTTTATTTATTTCTTCTCTGATCTTTATTATGTCTCTCCTTCTGGTGACTTTGGGCCTCATTTGTTCTTCTTTTTCCAATTTCAGTAATTATGTCTTTAGACTGTTCATTTGGGAATGTTCTTCCTTCTTTAAATAGGCCTGGATTGCAATATACTTTCCTCTTAGAACTGCCTTTGCTGCGTCCCACAGAAGTTGTGGCTTTGTGTTGTTGTTGTCATTAGTCTCCATATATTCTTTGATTTCTGTTTTGATTTGGTCGTTAACCCATTGATTCATTAGGAGAATGTTGTTAAGTCTCCATGTATTTGTGAGCCTTTTTGGTTTCTTTCTAAAATTTATTTCTAGTTTTATACCTTTGTGATCTGAGAAGTTGGTTGGTAGGATTTCAATATTTTTGAATTTACTGAGGTTCTTTTTGTGGCCTAGTATGTGGTCTATTCTGGAAAATGTTCCATGTGCACG
>JAQQAC010006923.1:6323258-6349139 GCA_029783875.1 Phataginus tricuspis | reverse complement strand
GGTATTTTATTCTTTTAGGTGCAATTGTGAATGGAATTGTTTTTCTGATTTCTCTTTCTGTTAGCTCATCATTAGTGTACAGGAAAGCAACAGATTTCTGTGTGTTGATTTTATATCCTGCGACTTTGCTGAATTCAGATATTAGTTCTAGTAGTTTTGGAGTGGAGTCTTTAGGGTTTTTTATATACAGTATCATGTCATCTGCAAATAGTGACAATTTGACTTCTTCTTTACCAATCTGGATGCCTTGTATGTCTTTGCTTTGTCTGATTGCCGTGGCTAGGACCTCCAGTACTATGTTGAATAACAGTGGAGAGAGTGGGCACCCCTGTCTTGTTCCCGATCCTAGATGAAAAGCTTTCAGCTTCTCGCTATTAAGTATGATGTTAGCTGTGGGTTTGTCATATATAGCCTTTCAGAATGCATTTTTAAAGGTGCTTGGCCTATTTGTCAGAGACATGCAAATTATGAAGTGGTGGGTACTTCTGGGAAGATGACAGTGTGACCAGGGTGGCAGAAATATCCTCTCAAAACCATATATATTTGTGAAAATACAACAAATACAACAAATACAACTATTCCTAAAAAAGAGACCAGAAGATGCAGAACAACAACCAGGCCACAGCAACACCTGTGAGAACTCAGTGCCTCACGAAGCGGGTAAGATAGAAAGCTGCGACCTGGCAGGACCCAAGCACTACCCCACCGCAGTGCACCAGTGGGAGGAAAAGATTGAGAGCGGGTAGGGAGTGGAAGCACAGGCCGGCTAAATAACCAGCCCTGGTGATCTGCGCCGGGAGCACTGACACACATTGCATGGTGCATCGGAGATAAAGAAACAGAAGTGCAGGATCTGAACCGGAGACAACAAGTGGGTCTCCTCAGCCAGCTCCCTGGGACAAAAGAAAAATGGGTGCCCTTCTTTTTCTTCGTTGTTGTAGTTGTTTTTTGGGGTTTTTTTTTTTGCTTTCTTTTTTTGTTTTGTTTTGTTTGGTTTGGTTTGGTTAAAGTCTTAAAGAGACAACGGCCAAAGAGCAGAATAAAATCGTCCCAGCACACTCAGACCAGCACGCTGGGAGTCTTGGGGAATTTCAGACCCCCTGGCCAGCGGCTGGGCAAAGCAGCCGTGCCGAGGCTTCCCACCATGATCAGCAGCCTCCCATTCATTTCCCCCACCCTGGCCAGCACCGCAAAGGGTCTGGGAGCCTCCACTACTGTGGAACAGTGGAGGAGCGGCCCCACCTACAGCATTCTCACAGATTCTACTTCCGGCAGGCACGCAGCTAAGCGGGAAGGACCCCAGAACCCACATCAAGGGCTGGAAAGCAGCAAGGGGACCAGAAGGCACCCACTGAGACTTCAAACCCCCGCAGTGGTAAAGGCTAGGCTGAGGGCAATCCCGCACACAGGCAGCTCCGGAGATTATCCCAGAGACTGCCTCCTGGTGGGCAAGAAACCAGTTCACGCCCTGGAGAAGGGCAAGGAGAACAAGCAGAAAGAGACTTTGTTCTCCCAGAGGACACATGTGGCACCTACCAGCGACCACTTCTATCACCATGAAAAGACAGAAGAATATGGTACAGACAAACATTACCCAGACAGTCCCAGAAAGAGGGCCTGATGGGATAGATTTATACATGCTTCCTGATAAAGAATTCAGAATAAAAGTCCTAACCATGCTGATGGATCTACAGAGATATATGCAAGAGCTAAGAGAGGAAGTGAGGAAAGAAAATGCAGAAATCAGACAAGTGATCGATGGGCTTAAGAGCAGAATGGACGAGGTACAAGAGACAGTTAATGGAATAGAAAACAGAGAACAGGAATACAGAGAAGCTGAGGCAGAGAGATAAAAGGATCTCAATGAATGAAAGAATATTAGGAGAACTGTGTGACCAATCCAAACAGAACAGTATTTGCATTATTGGAGTACCAAAAGAAGAAGAGAGAGAAAAAGGGATAGACAGTGTCTTTGAAGAAATAATTGCAGAAAACTTCCCCAAGCTGGGGAAGGAAATAGTTTCTCAGTCCACTGAAGCACACAGATCTCCCAACACAAGGGACCCAAGGAAGACAACACTAAGACACATAATAATCAAAATGGCAAAAATCAAAGATAAGAACAGAGTACTAAAGGCAGCTAGAGAGAGAAAAAAGATCACCTACAAAGGAAAACCCATCAGACTATCATCAGACTTCTCAACAGAAACCTTACAGGCCATAAGAGAATGGCATGATATATTTAACGTAATGAAACAGAAGGGCCTCGAACCGAGAATATTGTATCCAGCACGATTATCATTTAAATTTGAGGGAGGGATTAAACAATTCTCAGACAAGCAAAAGTTGAGGGAATTTGCCTCCCACAAACTACCTCTACAGGATATCTTAAAGGGACTGCTCTAGATGGAAGCACGCCTCAGGCTAAAAAGATGTCACCAGAGAAAATAAAATCATAGCAAAGAAAGCAGACCATCCAAATACTAACTAAAAGCAAAAAGTAAAATCAACTATCCACAAAAGGAGTGAAAGTAAATATAAAAGTACAGAATAAAACACCTACAATGGTAGGGGAATAAGAAGTAGAGAAAGAAATAAAGAACCATCAGACTGTGTTTATAATAGCTTAAAAAGAGAGTTAAGTTAGACTGTTAGATAGTAAAGAAGCTACCCTTGAACCATTGGTAACCACGAATGTAAAGCCAGCAATGTCAATAAGTACATATCTATCGATAATCACCCCAAATGTAAATGGACTGAATGAACCAATCAAAAGACACAGAGTTACTGAATGGATAAAAAAGCAAGACCCATCTATATGCTGTTTACAAGAGATTCACCTCAAACCCAAAGATATACACAGACTAAAAGTGAAGGGATGGAAAAAGATATTAAATGCAAACAACAAGGAGAAAAAGCAGATGTTGCAGTACTTGTATCAGACAAAATAGACTTCAAAACGAAGAAAGTAGCAAGAGATAAAGAAGGACCTTACATAATGATAAATGGGTCAGTCCAACAAGAGGATATAACCATTATAAATATATATACACCCAACACAGGAGCGCTGACATATGTGAAACAAATACTAACAGAATTAAAGGAGGAAATAGAAAGCAATGCATTAATTTTAGGAGACTTCAACACACCACTCACTCCAAAGGACAGATCAACCATACAGAAAATAAGTAAAGTCACAGAGGCACTGAACAACACACCGGAACAGATGGACCTAACAGACATCTACAGAAACTCTACACCCAAAAGCAGCAGGATACACATTCTTCTCAAGTACACATGGAACATTTTCGAGAATAGACCACATACTAGGCCACAAAAAGAACCTCAGTAAATTAAAAAATATTGAAATCCTACCAACCAACTTCTCAGATCACAAAGGTATAAAACCAGAAATAAATATAGAAAGAAAGCAAAAAGGCTCACAAAAACATGGAGACTTAACAACATGCTCCTAAATAATCAATGGATAAATGACCAAATTAAAACAGACATCAAACAGTATATGGAGACTAATGACGGCAATAACACAAAGCCACAATTTCTGTGGGACACAGCAAAGGCAGTTCTAAGAGGAAAGTATATTGCAATCCAGGCCTGTTTAAAGAAGGAAGAATAATCCCAAATAAATAGTGGAAAGACACAATTATTGAAATTGGAAAAAGAAGAACAAATTAGGGCCAAAGTCACCAGAAGGAGGGACATAATAAAGATCAGAGAAGAAATAAATAAAATTGAGAAGAATAAAACAATAGAAAAAAATCAATGAAACCAAGAGCCAGTTCTTTAAAAAAATAAAGATAAATGATAAACCCCTAGCCAGACTTATTAAGGGAAAAAGAGAATCTACACACATAAACAGAATCAGAAATGAGAAAGGAAAAATAACAAGATACCCCACAGAAATATAAAGAATTATAAGAGAATACTATGAAAATCTATATGCTAACAAGCTGGAAAACCTAGAAGAAATGGACAACTTCTTAGAAAAATACAAGCTTGCAAGACTGACCAAGCAAGAAACAGAAAACCTAAACAGACCAATCACCTGCAATGAAATTGAATCGGTAATCAAAAAACTCCCCAAGAGGAAAACCCCAGGGCCAGATGGATTCACCTCTGAATTTTACCAGAGATATAGAGAAGAAATAATCCCCATTCTCCTTAAAGTTTTCCAAAAAATCAAGGAGAAGCAAATATTTCCAAACTCATTCTATGAATCCAGCATCATTCTAATACCAAAACCTGGCAAAGACCTCACCAAAAAAGAAAATTACAGACCAATATCCCTGAAGAACATAGATGCAAAAATACTCAACAAAATATTAGCAAACCGAATTCAAAAATACATCAAGAGGATCATACACCATGATCTAGTGGGATTCATCTCAGGGATGCAAGTATGGTACAACATTCGAAAATCCATCAACATCATCCACCACATCAAGAAGAACAAAAACCACATGATCATCTCCATAGATGCTGAAAAAGCATTTGACAAAATTCAACATCCATTCATGATTAAAATTCTCAACAAAATGGGTATAGTACCTCAACATCATAAAGGCCATATATGACAAACCCACAGCTAACATCATACTTAATAGCGAGAAGCTGAAAGCTTTCCATCTAAGATCGGGAACAAGACAGGGATGCCCACTTTATCCATTGTTATTCAACATAATACAGGAGGTCCTAACCATGGCAATCAGACAAAAGAAAAAATACAAGGTATCCAGATTGGTAAAGGAGACCTCAAATTGTCACTATTTGCAAATGACATGATATTGTACATAAAAAAAAACCCTAGACTCCACTCCAAAACTACTAGAACTAATATCTGAATTTAGCAAAGTTGCAGGATAAAAAATTAACACACAGAAATCTGTTGCTTTCGTATACACTAATGATGAGCTAACAGAAAGAGAAATTAGAAAAACAATTCCATTCACAATTGCATCCAAAAGAATAAAATACCTAGGAATAAACCTAATGAAGGAAGTGAAAGACCTATACCCTGAAAACTACAAGACACTCCTAAGGGAAATTAAAGAGGACAGTAAGAAATGGAAATGCATCCCATGCTCTTGGCTAGGAAGAATAAGTATTGTCAAAATGGCTATACTACCTAAAGCAATCTACAGATTCAATGCAATCCCTATCAAAATAACAACACCTTTCTTCAATGAACTGGAACAAATAGTTCTAAAATTCATATGGAAGCACAAAAGACCCCTAATAGCCAGAGCAATCCTGAGAAGGAGAAATAAAATGGGGAATTATGCTCCCTGACTTCAAGCTCTACTACAAAGATACAGTAGTCAAGACAATTTAGTATTGGCACAAAAACAGAACCGCAGGCGAGTGGAACAGAATAGAAAATCCAAACATTAACCCAAACATATACAGTCAATTAATATTTGATAAAGGAGCCTTGGATATACAATTGGGAGATGACGGGCTCTTCAGCAGCTGGTGTTGGCAAAACTGGACAGCTACATGTAGGAGAATGAAACTGGACCACTGTCTAATCCCGTACACAAAAGTAAACTCAAGGTGGATCAAAGACCTGAATGTAAGTCATGAAAACATAAAACTCTTAGAAAGAAACATAGGCAAAAATCTCTTGGACGTAAACATGAGCGACTTCTTCATGAACATGTCTCTCCGGGCAAGGAAACAAAAGCAAAAATGAACAAGTTGCACTATATGAAGCTGAAAAGCTTCTGTACAGCAAAGGACACCATCAGTAGAACAAAAAGACATCCTACAGTATGGGAGAATATATTCATAAATGACATATCTGATAATGGGTTGACATCCAAAATATATAAAAAACTCATGCACCTCAACAAGCAAAAAGCCAATAATCCAATTAAGAAATGGGCAGAGGACATGAATAGACAGTTCTCCAAAGAAGTAATTCAGATGGCCAACAGGCACATGAAAAGATGCTCCACATCGCTAATCATCAGAGAAATGCAAATTAAAACCACAATGAGATATCACCTCACACCAGTAACAATAGCCAACGTCCAAAACACAAACAAAAACAAATTTTGGCGAGGATGTGGAGAAAAGGGAACCCTCCTACACTTCTGGTGGGAATGCAAATTAATTCAACCATTGTGGAAAGCAGTATGGAGGTTCCTCAAAAAACTCAAAATAGAAATACCATTTGACCCAGGAATCCCACTCTTAGGAATTTACCTAGGAATGCAGCAGCCCAGTTTGAAAAAGACATGTGCACCCCTATGTTTATCACAGCACTATTTACAGTAGCCAAGAAATGGAAACAGCCTTAGTGTCCATGAGTAGATGAATGGATAAAGAAGATGTGGTACATATACACAATGGAATATTACTCAGCCATAAGAAGAAAAGAAATCCTACAATTTGCAACAACATGGATGGAGCTCGAGGGTATTATGCTAAGTGAAATAAGCCAAGCCGAAAAAGACAAGTATCAAATGATTTCACTCATATTAGGAGCATAAGAGCAAAGAAAAAAACAACAGCAGACTCACAGAACTCAAGAATGGACTAACAGTTACCAAAGGGAAAGGGACTGGGGAGGATGGGTGGGAAGGGATGGAGAAGGGGGAAAAGGGGGCATTACGATTAGCAGAGATGTAATGTTTGGGGGGAACACGGGGAGGGCTGTACCACTCAGAGAAGACAAGTAGTGATTCTATAGCATCTCAGTATGCTAATGGACAGTGACTGTAATGGTGTAAGCGGGGAGAACCTGATGAAGTGGGGAGTTTAATAACCATAATGTTGCACATGTAACTGTAGATTAATGATAGCAGAAAAAAAAAAGCTATGTCTCAGTGTTAATCTCGAGTCTATTTATCGCTCATGGAGTTTGTTGAAATGAACTCCTTCGATGTGCTGATTAGTCTTTTTGTTATATGTGGGAAGTTGTAAACCATTTTCCTTCAAAATTTTTTCTCTCTCCTCTTTGTGAGTCCTGTTATGTATGTATTGGTACATTTCATGGGAACCCAGAGGTTTCTAGGGCTCTTAATTTTTCTTCATTCTTTTTTCAGGAAGTACCAGATAAAAACCACAGTAAGATACCATTGCACACCCAGTATACTAGCTAATATTTTTTAAAGTGTCAATACTAAATGTTGAAAGCATGTGAAGAGATGGAAACTCTCATTCCCTCCTGGCTGGTAGAAATGAAAATTGATGTCACTATTTTGGAAAACTGTTGGGTAGTATGTACTAAAGCTGAACATACATACGCCTGTGGCTCTACCAGTTCCAATAGAAATGTGAGCCAGCATTTACCAGTGCATTTTTACAGGAATATTTATAGCAGCATCATTCTTTCTTAGATTTTTTTTTATGTAATCTTTTTTTTCTGAAATATAGTTTATATTCAAAATTATATTGGTTTTAGAGGAACAGCTTAGTAATTTATCAACTATATACATTGTTAAATGCTCACTATGATAAGTGTAGTTACCATCAATCACCATACAGATACAACAATATTAGGAGCCATATTCCCTATGTTATACTTCCGTCCCTGTGACTAAATTATTTTATAAGTTGATGTTTATACCTCTATTCCCTTCACTTTTTTCACCTATCACTTCCCTCACCCCATGGTAACCAACTATCTGTTTTCTGTGTTTGAGATGTTTCTTTTGTTGTTTGTTTTGTTTTTCAGATTCCACATATATGTGAAACCATATGGTATTTCTCTTTCTCTGACAGATTTATTTCACTTAGCATAATACCCTCTAGGTCCATTCATGTTGTCAGAAATGGCAAGATTTCTTTCTTTTTTATGGCTGAATAACATTCCCTTGTGTGTATGTACCACATCTTCTTTATCCATTCATCTATTGATGGACAGTTGGGTTGCTTTCATATCTTGGCTATTGTAAATAATGCTGCAGTGAACATAGGGGTGCAAATCTCTTTTCAAATTAATGATTTTGCTTTTTTTGAGTAGATTCCCAGAAGTGGAATTGCTGGCTCATATGGTATTTCTGTTTTTAGTTTTTTGAGAAACTTCCATACTGCCTTCCATAGTTGCTGCAGCAATTTGAATCACATCAACAGTGTTGGAGGGTTGTCTTTTCTCCACATCTTCACCAACACTTGTTGTTTCTTGCCTTGTTGATGCTAGTCATTCTGGCTGGTGTGAGATGATATGTCATTGTGATTTTGATTTGCATTTTCCTGGTAATCAGAGGGATTAAGTATCTTTTCATGTGTCTGTAGGCCCTCTGTATGTCTTCTTTGGAATAATGTCTATTCTGCTCCTCTGCCCATTTTTTAATCATATTATTTAGTTTTTTTGGTGTTGAGTTTTATGAGTTATTTATTTATTTTGAATATTAGCCCCTTAATAGATATATCAGTTGCAACTATAGTCTCCCACACAGTAGGTTGTTTTTTTTGTTTTGTTGATGGTTTCCTTTGCCATGCCTTTGAGTTCAGTGTAGTTTGCTTTTTTCAGTTTGATGTAGTCACACATGTTTATTTTTGCTTTTTGTTTCCCTTCTCTGTGGAGACATCCAGAAACAACTTCTAATGTTCATGTTCAAGAGTTTGCTGCCTGTGTTTTCTTCTGGAAGGTTTGTTGTCAGGTCTTTAATCCATTTCAAGTTTATTTTTGTGTATGGTGTAAGACAATGATCCAGTTTCACTCTTTTGCAGGTAGCTATCCAGCTTTCCCAACACCCATTTATTGAAAAGACTGTCTTCCCTCATTATATATTCTTGCCTCTTTATCATGTATTAATTAACCATATAGGCATGGGTGTATTTCTGGGCTCTCTATTCTATTCCATTGATCGGTGTATCTGTTCTTGTACCAGTACCATGCTGTTTTGATTACGTAGTTTTGTAGTACAGTTTTAAATCAGAGAGCTCCAGCTATGTTCTTTTTCAAGATTGCTTTGACTAATTGGAGGTCTTTTGTGGGTCTATACAAATTTTAGGATTATTTGCTCTAGTTGTGTAAAGAATGCCACTGGTGTTTTGGTAGAGATTGCACTGAATCCATAGATTGCTTTGAATACTATTGAAATTTTAACAACATTAACCTGTACATGAACATGGAATAGTTTTCCATTTATTTGTGTCATCTTCAGATTGTTTCATCAGTGTTTCATAGTTTTCAGAGTACAGGTATTTTACCTCCTTAATTAGAGGTAAATTTATTAATTAGAGGTTAGATTTATTGCTAGGTATTTTATTATTTTGATGCAATTGTAAATGGATTGTTTTCTTAATTTCCCTTTCTATTCATTATTTGTTATAGAAATGCAACTGATTTTATACATTTATTTTGTGTCCTGTGATTTTATTAATTCATTTATTAATCAATTTTATAATTGAATTCATTTATTAATTTTAATAGTTTTTTGGTGGAAATTTTAGGGTTCCCTACAGATAGTATTGTCATTTGCAAATAGTGACAGTTTGACTTTTTTCTTACCAGTTTGTATGCTTTTCATTTCTTTTTCTTGTTTGATTGCTGTTGCTAGGACTAAAGTAGTGAGAGTGGGCATCCTTGTCTTGTTCCTGATATTAAAGGGAAAGTTTTCAGCTTTTTACCACTGAGTTTAATGTTAGTTATGGGTTCGTCATGTAATGATGAACCTTTATTATGTTGAGATATGTCCCCTCTATACCCATATTAAGAGTTTTTATCATAAATGGATGTTGAACTTTGTCAAATACTTTTTCAGCATCTATTGAGATGATTATATGGTTATGATCCTTTTTTATGTGATGTCACATTGATTGATTTATGGATATTGAACCATACTTGCATCCTTGGGATAAATTGTAGTTGATTGTATTGAATGATCCTTTTAATGTACATTTTTATTTGGGTAGCTGATACTCTGTTGAGAATTTTTGCATCTGTGTTCATCAGGGATATTGGTGTGTAATTTTCTTTTTTTTCAGGGTGATGCTGGGCTCATAGAATGAATTTGGCAACTTTCCTTCCTCTTCAGTCTTTTGGAATAGTTTGAGTCAGAGAAGTACTAACTCTTCTTTAAATGTTTGGTAGAATCCACCTGTGATGCCATCTTGTTATGGGTTTTTGTTGGAAGTTAATCTTGATTAACAGTTCAATTTCATTACTAGTAATTGGTTTGTTCAAATTTTGCTTCTTCCTGGTTCAGTCTTGGATGATTGTGTGTTTCTAGTAATTTATCCATTTCTTCCAAGTTGTCAAATTTGTTGGTATATCATTTTCATAATGCTTTCTTTTAATAATCAAATGTATTTCTGTAGTGTCGGCTGTAACTTCTCTTTCATTTCTGATTTTGAATCCCCTCTCTTTTTCTTGATGAGTCTAGCTGAAGATTTATCTATTCTGTTTATCTTTTCAAAGAACCAGCTCTTAGTTTCATTAATCTTTGTTTTTTTTTTTTTAAGTCTCTGTTTTGTTTTATTTCCACTGTGATCTTTATTATTTCCTTACTTCTACTAACTTTGGGCTTTTTGTTTGTTCTTTTTCTAGTTCCTTTAGGTGTCAGATTAGATTGTTTATTTGAGATGTTTCATGTTCTTGAGGTATGCTTGGGTTGCTATAAACTTCCCTCTTAGGACTGCTTTTCATGCACCCAAAGATTTTGAACTATTGTATTTCTATTTTCTATTGTTTTATTCTATGTTCTATGTTCTGTTTTCTATTGTATTTCTGTTGTTCACCAAGTATATTTTGATTTTGATGACTCATTGGTTGGTTAGTAGTGTACTGTTTAGCCTCCATGTTTATGTTTTTTCTATTTTTTTTTCTTGTAATTGATTTCATTTTCATAACATTGGGGTCAGAAAAGATGCTTGATATGATTTCAGTCTTCTTAAATTTATTGAGACTTTGTGCCCTCACATGTCATCTGTTATGGAGAATGTTCCATGTGCATTTGAGAAGAATGTGTGGTCTATTATTTGGGGATGTAATGTTCAATATATATCTCTTAATTCCATTTCGGCTAATATGTCATTCAAACCCAGTTTCCTTATTGGTTTTCTGTCTGGTTGATCTATCAATTGATGTAAGTGAGGTGTTAAAATCCCCTATTATTATTGTATTACTGTCAGTCTCTACCTTTATGTGTGGTTAATATTTTTTTTATACATTTTGGTGCTCTTCTGTTGGGTTCATAGATATTTACAATTGTTAAATCCTCTTGCTGGATTGTGCCCTTAATCATTATATAATATCCTTCTTTGTCTCTTGTTACAGTCTTTGCTTTAAAGTCTTTTTTGTCCGATACAATTATTACTACTACAGCACTTTTTTTCATTACTGTTTGCATGGAATATCTTTTTCCATCCTTTAGTTTCAGTCTGGGTGTGTACTTAGGTCTAAAGTGAGTTTCTCATAGGCAGCAAATAGGTGGGGTTTTTTAAATCCATTTAATCACACTATGTCTTTTGGAGCATTTAGTCCATTTACATTTAAAATAATTATTTATAGATATGTACTTATTGACATTTTGTTAAATGTTTCCTGGTTATTTTTATTCTTTTCTGATCCTTTCTTCCTCTTTTTCTCTGTCCTCATGCATTACGACTTCCTTTAGTGTTATGTTTGGATTCCCTTCTTTTTTATTTTTATGTATCCATCACAGGTTTTTTGGCTTCTGATTACCATGGGGTTCTGATATGACATCCTACATATATAGCAATCTATGATAAGTTGATGATCACTTAAATTCAAACACATTCTAACAATGCTACATTTTTTAACTCTCCCTCTTCCGCATTTTATTTATATGATGCCTTTTTATTTAGTGATCCCCTTAACTCATTTTTAGATGTAACTGATTATACTACTTTTGTGTGTTGACCTTCATACTAGCTTTTAAGTAATTGATCTACTACCTCTGGTATATGTTTTCTTTTACCAGTGACATTTTCATTTTCATATTTTTCTTCTAGTTAGAAAAATACTTTTTTTTTCCTCTTAAAGAAGAATCTTTAACATTTCTTATAAGGCTGGTTTAATGGTGGTCAACTCTTATCACTTATGTTTATCTTTGAAGCTCTTCATCTGCCCTTCCATTCTGAATGATAACCCTGCTGGGTAGAGGATTCTTAGTTGGAGGTTTTTCTTACATCATGCCCCTTCCTTCTGGCCTGTAGAGTTTTTGCTGAAAAATCATCTGATAGTCTTATGGGGTTTCCTTTGTAGGTAACTCATTGCTTTCCTCTGTCTTTGATGTTTAGCATTTTAATTATAATGTTTCTTGGTGAACCTCCTTGAGTTTATCTCTTCTGGGGCTCTCTTTGCTTCCTGGACATGGATATCTCTTTCCTCCTCTAAGTTAGGGAAGTTTTCAGCTATTATTTCTTCAAATAAATTTTCTACTCCTCTCTCTTCTGCTCTAGAACTCCTGTAATGCAAATGTTTGGATGTTTAGTATTGTTTCAGAGCTCCTTTAACCTATCTTCATTTTGTTTTTGTTTTTTTCCTTTCGCCATTCATCTGAGTGCCTTGATTACTCTGTTTTCCAAATCACCAAGTGTTCTGCATCCTCTCACCTGTTGTTGATTCCCTCTAGTGTATTTTTCATTTCATTTATCGTATTCTTATCTCTGGTTTTGTTTCATATTTGTAGAGGTTCTCACTGAGTTCCTCCACTCTTCTCCCTCAAGTCTGGTGAGCATCTTTATAATCATCCGTTCCACTCTTTTATCTGGGAAGTTGCTTAACTCTGTTTCATTTAGTTCCTTTTCTGAAGTTTTGTTTCAGGCATATTTCTCTGTCTCCTCGTTTTGTTTGGCTTTCTGTGCTTGATTCTGTGAATTAGTAGAAAAGGCTACCTTTCCCAATCTTGAAGGATTGGCCTTGTGTAGGGAAGATCCCCTGGGTAGATTGCGTGTGCCTGATTTTGGCAGGCTGGCTGGAGGCCTTTTGAGCATGAGATGGCGGTATCCTGGTGTCAGGGCTCTCAGGGCATGGTTTAGGAAGGGTCCATTTGGAGGAAGTGCTGTGTGGATACACTGATGGGGTCTATGCTACTGGGGAGGCAGTGGGTCCAGGCACACTCTCCCAGAAAGCCCTGTCTCCACAGCTACTGGCTCCATGCCCATGGTGCAGTATAGTGGCCCAGGTATGCTCTCCAAGGGTTGGTGTTGACTGTGGATGCAGTCCAAATGCACTCTCTGGCTGACATGTCTGGGTGTGGGCAGGGACGGGGAAGCTGCTGTGTCTCTGTCTTTCCTGCTGTTTTTTTATGTTATGTTTCTTTCCCTTGTTGTGTAGAAGGTTTTCATCAGTCCTCAGTTCTTCCTCAAGAGGCATTGCACTGTCTGTAGGTATAGATTCAGTGTGAAGATGTGAGGAGATGGGTGCAAGCTTTCTCTATGCTGCCATCTTTCCCCTATAGGGCATTTTCTTGTCTGAAACAATACTGTCTGAGAATGAATCTGGACAAAGTGATGCTGCCATCAGATCTTTCAAACCCTAGGTTTTGGGGGCCTCAGGCCATCACATCCATTAACAGAGACTCAGTGTGTGGGATCTGAGTCTGTGGCATCAGCTGGGCCCTGGAGCAGGAGCACAAACACCACTGATTTTGATTTTTAATTTAAGAAAAAGAAGTGTAATTTATAAAAAAGAATGTGAAAAAAGTAGAGAAAGCTGGAAAAAAAAAGTAGCTTGAGACTAGACTGTGTGGTACAGGACCTTGAATGTCATGCTAATACATACAGGCACTGTGATAAAATCAAGGACTCAGTTAGACCAGTGTGACATTTTAGCAGTATTAATCTGGCTTGGCTCTGGAAGAAAGGAGCCTATCACTGATCTGTTTGCTTTTTTTATGAGGTGTAATACATTTTTTTTTAAATGTGAGCTTCAAGAGCATTTATCTGCTTATAATTTCAGTAGCTTTATTTTTGGTAACCAAAAGCCAAAAGTAACCCAATTTCTTTCCCAAGGGAGTAAAGAAATAAGTTGGATATATTAATATACTTGGGTGCTGCACAGCAATAATGAAAATGAATAAAGCAACATAGAGGAATCTCATGAACATAATGTTAAGCAAAGAAGCAAAATGTAAGCTTACATACTCTATCATTACATTTATATAATGTCAAAGAACAAAATTAGTCCCTGGGTTTAACTCAGGATGGAGGTTACCTTTGAGGAGGAAGGTTACTGAGCAGTTTTAGGAGGCATGGGGGATTCTGGGGTGCCAGTACTTCTTGAACATTCATTAGGCTATAATCTTACATATGAGACAGACACATCCAGAATGATGGCATTATTAAACACACACACACACACCCAGAATGATGGCAATATTAGCTCTGAGAGAGGGAAACTAAACTAGATGCTAAAGTCTTTGTTGCTAGTGGATTAATATGATAGTGAGTAAAAAGGCTAGGAACATGTACATGAGGGAGTAGCCAAAGGGCATCAACCAGAAAGGAAAGGTGAAAGTAATGGCCTGGAAGAGCACTGAGAAACATGAGACTGCTAACACTCCTTCCTGTACTATCTGTGGGTCCATCTGGCTTGGGAGAATGAGCAACTTTTATTTTTAAAGAAGAACCACATAGAAGGGCAGTAGATGCCACATACTGGGTTACTGAGCTTACTTATTATCCAATCAGAACCATCTGAGTACTTTTTGGAAAAAGGTCCTGGATCCCAGTCCAGTATTCTCACTTAGTACATCTGGTTGGAGCCAGGTATCTGTAATTTTTAAAACCCTTCCAGCTGACTGATATGCATCCTGATTTGGAAACTCTAGGAATAGAGTGAAGAAACAGTTTAAAGGTTGGGAGGGGGGGATAGTTTTCTGCTATTTTAAATAGTAGTTGCAGTGGCTATAGAACCAGAGAAAAATTGGCAATGGGATGATAATCCTTGGAAGAGGAAAAAGAGTAAATAGAAGGTGAAGACATGAGGATGTAAATATAGATGAAAAACATATAAGTAAATAATTATCTTAAAGCTTTGAATAATTGAACTTTTTTCTAAGTTAATTTCCTTCTGCAACTCTTTTGAAATACTCTTGAATAGTCAGAACCTGATTATCTTATATTATTTTTGTTATCTCTATTAAGACTCTGCTGCATGTAATGTTTCTTAACCTGGTATTTCTTTACAAAATATTTAAATAGCTTTATTAAAGGTTGTGAGATTTTTATCATTAATCTACAATTACATAAGCAACAATATGTTTACTAGACTCCCCCCATCATCAAGCCCCCATCACGTACCCCATTACAGTCACTGTCCATCAGTGTAGTAAGATGCTACACTACTTGTCTTCTCTGTGTTGTACAGCCCTCCCTGTGTCCCACCCCCACATTATGTCTACTAATTGTAATGCCCCTTTTTTCCCCTTATCCCTCCCTTCCCACCCGTCCTCCCCATTCCCTTTCCCTTGGGTAACTGTTAGTCCGTTCTCGGGTTCTGTGTGTCTGCTGCTGTTTTGTCCCTTCAGTTTTTTTCTTTGTTCTTATACTCCACAGATGAGTGAAATCATTTGGTACTTGTCTTTTTCCACCTGGCTTATTTCACTGAGCATAATACCCTCTAGCTCCATCCATGTTGTTGCAAATGGTAGGATTTGTGTTCTTCTTATGGCTGAATAATATTCGACTGTGTATATGTACCACATCTTCTTTATCCATTCATCTACTGATGGACACTTAGGTTGCTTCCATTTCTTGGCTATTGTAAATAGTGCTGCGATAAACAAACTGGGCTGCTGCATTCTTAGGGTAAATTCCTAGGAGTGGTATTCCTGGGTCAAATGATACTTCTATTTGGAGTTTTTTGAGGAACCTCCATACTGCTTTCCACAATGGTTGAACTAATTTTCACCCCACCAGCGGTGTAGGAGGGTCACCCTTTCTCAACATCCTCGCCAACATTAGTTGTTGTTTGTGTTTTAGATGGTGGCCATCTTTACTGGTGTGTGTGAGGTGATATCTCATTGTGGTTTTAATTTGCATTTCTCATGATTAGCGATGTGGAGCATCTTTTCATGTGCCTGTTGGCCATCTTTATTTCTTCTTTGGAGAAATATCTGTTCAGATCTTCTGCCCATTTTTAATTGGATTATTTTCTTTTTGTTTGTTGAGGTGCATGATGTAAGCTCTTTATATATTTTGGATGTCAACGCTTTATCGGATATGTCATTTATGAATATATTTTCCCATACTTTAGGAGACCTTTTTGATCTACTGATGGTGTCCTGTGCTGTACAGAAGCTTTTTACCTTGATACTGTCCCATTTGTTCATTTTTGCTTTTGTTTCCCTTGCCCAGGGAGATATGTTCATGAAGAAGTTGCTCATGTTTATCTCCGAAAGATTTTTGCCTATGTTTTTTTCTAAGAGCTTTATGGTTTCATGACTTACATTCAGGTCTTTGATCCATTTCAAGTTTACTTTTGTGTATGGCGTTAGACAACAATCCAGTTTCACTCTTTTACATGTAGTTGTCCAGTTTTGCCAACACCATCTGTTGAAGAGGCTGTCGTCTCCCCATTGTATATCCATGGCTCCTTTATCATATATTAATTGACCACATATGTTTGGGTTAGTATCTGGACTTTCTATTGTGTTCCACTGGTCTGTGGGTCTCTTCTTGTGCCAGTACCAAATTGTCTTGATTACTGTGGCTTTGTAGTAGAGCTTTAAGTCAGGGAGCATAATTCCCCCTGTTTTATTCCTCCTTCTCGGGATTGCTCTAGCTATTCAGGGTCTTTTGTGGTTCCATATGAATTTTAGAATTATTTGTTCCAGTTCATTGAAGAAAGCTGTTGGTAGTTTGATAGGGATTGCATTGAATCTGTAGGTTGCTTAAGGTAGTATAGCCATTTTGACAATATTTATTCTTCCTAGCCAAGAGCATGGGATGCATTTCCATTTGTTAGTGTCCTCTATAATTTCTCTTAGGAGTCTCTTGTAGTTTTCAGAGTACAGGTCTTTCACTTCCTTCGTTAGGTTTATTCCTAGGTATTTTATCCTTTTTGATGCAATTGTGAATGGAATTATTTTCCAGATTTCTCTTTCTGCTAGTTCATCATTAGTGTATAGGAAAGCAACAGATTTCTGTGTATTAATTTTGTATCCTGCAATTTTGCTGAATTCAGATATTAGTTCTATTAGTTTTGGATTGGAGTCTTTAGGGTTTTTTATTTACAATATCATGTCATCTGCAAATAGTGACAGTTTGACTTCTTTACCAATCTGGATGCCTTGTATTTCTTTGTTTTGTCTGATTGCTGTGGCTAGGACCTCCAGTACTAGAATAACAGTGGAGAGAGTCAACATCCCTGTCTTGTTCCCAATCTTAAGTGAAAAGCTTTCAGATTCTCACTGTTAAGTACGATGTTGGCTGTGGGTTTTCATATATGGCCTTTATGATGTTGAGGCACTTGCCCTCTATACCCATTTTGCTGAGAGTTTTTATCACGAATGGATGTTGAACTTTGTCAAATGCCTTTTCCGCATCTATGGAGATGATCATGTGGTCTCTGTACTTCTTTTTGTTGATGTGGTGGATGATGTTGATGGATTTTCGAATGTTGTACCATCCTTGCATCCCTGAGATGAATCCCACTATGATCCTCTTCATGTATTTTTCAATTCGGTTTGCTAATATTTTGTTGAGTACTTTTGCATCTGTGTTTATCAGGGATATTGGTCTGGAATTTTCTTTTTTTGTGGGGTCTTTGCCTGGTTTTGGTATTAGAGTGATGCTGGCTTCATAGAATGAGTTTGGAAGTATTCCCTCCTCTTCTATTTTTTGGAAACTTAGGAGGATGGGTATTATGTTTTCTCTATATGTCTGATAAAATTCAGCGGTGTATCCATCTGGCCTGTGGGTTTTGTTCTTGGGCAGTTTTTTGATTACTGATTCAATTTCGTTGCTGGTAATTGGTCTGTTTAGATTTTCTGTTTCTTCCTTTGTCAGTCTTGGAAGGTTGTATTTGTCTAGAAAGTTGTCCATTTCTTCTAGGTTATCCAGTTTGTTAGCATATAGATTTTCATAGTATTCTCTAATAATTCTTTGTATTTCTGTGGGGTCCGTCATGATTTTTCCTTTTGCATTTCTGATTCTGTTTATATGTGCAGGTTCTCTTTTTCTCTTAATAAGTCTGGCTAGGGGTTTATCTATTTTGTTCATTTTCTCAAAGAACCAGGTCTTGGTTTCATTGATTTTTTTTTTCTATTGTTTTATTCTTCTCAATTTTATTTATTTATTTGATCTTTATTATGTCTCTCCTTCTGCTGACTTTGGGCCTCATTTGTTTTTCTTTTCTCAGTTTCAATAATTGTAACTTTAGACTACTTATTTGGGATTGTTCTTCCTTCTTTAAATAGGCCTGGATTGCTATATACTTCCCTCTTAGAACTGCCTTCCCTGTGTCCCACAGAAGGTGTGGTGTTGTGGTGTTGTTTTCATTTGTCTCCATGTATTGGTTGATCTCTGTTTTAATTTGGTCATTGATCCATTGATTATTTAGAAGCATGTTGTTAAGCCTCCACGTGTTAGTGAGCCTTTTTGTTTGTACAACTTATTTCTAGTTTTATACCTTTGTGATCTGAGAAGTTGGTTGGTAGAATTTCAGGCTTTTTGAATTTATTGAGGCTCTTTTTGTGGCCTAGTATGTGGTCTGTTCTGGAAAATGTTCCATGTGCACTTGAGAAGAATGTATCCTGCTGCTTTTGGGTGTAGAGTTCTGTAGATGTCTGTTAGGCCCATCTGTTCTAGTGTGTTTTTCAGTGCCTCTGTGTCCTTACTTATTTTCTGTCTGGTTGATCTGTCCTTTGGAGTGAGTGGTGTGTTGAACTCTCCTAGAATGAATGCATTGCATTCTATTTCCTCCTTCAATTCTGTTAGTACTTTTTTCACATATGTAGGTGCTTCTCTGTTGGGCGCATAGATATTTATAATGGTTATATCCTCTTGTTGGACTGCCCCTTTGTCATTATGTAACGTCTTTCTTTATCGCTTGTGACTATATCGCTTGTGAAGTCTATTTTTTCTTATACAAGTACTGCAACACCTGCTTTTTTCTCCCTATTGTTTGCATGAAATATCTTTTTCCATCCCTTCACTTTTAGTCTGTGTATGTCTTTGTGTTTGAGTTGAGTCTCTTGTAAGGAGAATATAGATGGGTCTTGCTTTTTCATCCATTCTGTTACTCTGTGTCTTTTGATTGGTGCATTCAGTCCATTTACATTTAGGGTGATTATCAACATGTATGTACTTATTGCCATTGCAGGCTTTGGATTCGTGGTTACCACAGGTTCAGGGGTAGGCTCTTTACTATCTAACTGTCTAAGTTAACTCCTTTATTAAGCTATTATAAACACTGTCTGATGATTCTTTATTTCTCTCCCTTCTTTTTCTTCCTCCTCTATTCTTTATATGCTAGGGGTTTTATTCTGTACTCTTTTATGTTTTCTTTGACTGTTTTTGTGGATAGTTGATTTTACTTTTTGCCTTTAGTTAGTATTTAGATGATTTGCTTTCTTTGCTGTGATTTTATTTTCTCTTGTGACATCTATTTAGCCTTAGGAGTGCTTCGATCTAGAGTAGTCCCTTTAAAATATCCTGTAGAGGGGGTTTGTGGGAGGCAAATTCCCTCAACTTTCGCTTGTCTGGAAATTGTTTAATCCCTCCCTCAAATTTAAATGATAATCGTGCTGGATACCATATTCTTGGTTCAAGGCCCTTCTGTTTCATTGCATTATATCATGCCATTCTCTTCTGGCCTGTAAGGTTTCTGTTCAGAATTCTGATGTTCGTCTGATGGGTTTTCCTTAGTAGGTGATCTTTTTTCTCTCTCTGGCTGCCTTTAATACTCTGTCCTTGTCTTTGATCTTTGCCATTTTAATTATTATATTTCTTGGTGTTGTGCTCCTTGGGTCCCTTCTGTTGGGAGATCTGTGGGCTTCCATTGTCTGAGAGACTATTTCCTTCCCCAGCTTGGGGAAGTTTTCAGCAATTATTTCTTGAAAGACATTTTCCATCCTTTTTTCTCTCTTCTTCTTCTGGCACTCCTATAATGCGAATATTTTTCCATTTGGATTGGTCACACAGTTCTCTTAATATTCTTTCATTCCTAGAGATCCTTTTATCCCTCTCTGCCTCAGCTTCTCTGTATTCCTGTTCTCTGATTTCTCTTCCATTAACAGTCTCTTGCACCTCATCCAGTCTGCTCTTAGGACCTTCTATCGATTGTTTCATTTCTGTTATCTCCCTTCAGACTTCATCCTTTAGCTCTTGTATATTTCTCTGCAGGTCCATCAGCATGGTTATGAATTTTATTTTGAATTATTTTTCAGGAAGATTGTTTATATCTATCCCACCAGGCCCTCTCACTGGGGTTGTCTGAGTGATATTTGACTGGACTAGATTCTTCTGCCTTTTCATGGCGATAGAAGTTGTTGCAGGCAGGTGGCGCGTGCGTCAGCTACGAGAACAATGTCCCTTCCTGCTTGCCGGCCGCCTTGCCCTCTCTGCTGCCTGTGTTGTTACCTACACACCAGGGAGCAGTCCCTGGGATAATCCCCTGAGCTGCTGTTGGTGGGGCAGCCCTCGGGATAGCCTTGCACCCTGTGGGGGATTGCAGCCACGCGGGGTGTGTTCTCCTGCAAGAATGGCGCCCCTTCGTGCTTTCCGGACTTTGCTCTGGTTTCCACTGAATGTGCCATTTACCTGCACACCGGGAGCAGTCTCTGGGATAATCCCTTAAGCTGCCATGGGCGGAGCAGCCCTCGGGATAGCTTGGTGCCCTGTGAGGGGGTGGCAGCCCCGCCAGGTATGTTCTCTTGTGAGAATGGCACCCCTTCGTGCCTTTCGAACCTTGCTCTGACTTCCACTGCCTGTGCCATTTACCCGCACGCTGGGAGCAGTCTCTGGGATAATCCCCTGAGCTGCCATGGGCAGGGCAGCCCTTAGGATAGCCTGGAGTCCTGTGGGGGGTCGCAATCACGCCGGGTGTGTTCTCTTGCGAGAACGGCGCCGCTTCGTGCCTTCCTCACCTTGATCTGGGTTCCTCTGTCTGTGCCGGGCAGCTGTGCACTGGCAGCAACCTCTGGGTCTGGCCCGGTTAGCTGCGTGCTGGGAGAAGACTGTATGTGGTTGCTGTGGGTGGGGCTGTTCCCTGGCTGCTCTGCAGCTGTGGTGGGTCAGCCGGTTTGCTTGCAGTGCCGGGCGGGGGGAATGAATGGCAGTCTGCTTATTGCTGTGAGGTGCTTTGGGGCTGGGTTACCCCGGAGGTTGTTAGGGCACCTGAAGTTCCTTAAGATTCCCAGCCTGCTGGGCTGAGTGTGCCAGGATGATTTTGTCCAGCTGATAAACCCTTGTGCCTTTAAGACTTTTAAAAAGCACCCACGTTTCTTTTGTCCCAGGGGAGCCGGCTGTGGGGACCCACTCGCAGTCTCTGTCTTGGATTTTACTTTTCTGTTCTCTAATATCCAGTACACCATGCAATGTGTGTCTCTGCTCCCGGTGCAGATCACTAGGGCTGGTTATTTAGTAGTCCTGTGCTTCCACTCCCTCCCCACTCTGGTTCTTTTCCTCCTGCCAGTGAGCTGGGTTGGGGGAGTGCTCGGGTCCCGCTGGGTCACAGCTTTGTATCTTACCCTTTTCATGAGATGCTGAGTTCTTGCCAATGTAGATGTAGCTTGGCTGTTGTTCTGTATCTTCTAGTCTCTCTTTTAGGAGTAGTTGTATTTGTTGTATTTTCAAAAATATATATGGTTTTGGGAGGAGATTTCTGCTGCCCTGCTCACACCGCCATCTTGAGCCCCTCCCCTTCCAAAGGTTGTCAATTTTAACCAACATTTCCATACCTGAAATTTGCTAGGCATTGTACTAGGCACTAGAGAAAAGTTAGATGTTTTCACTGGCTTGAGGAGCTTAGTCCAATATGGGTGATATAGATAGGACCTTTGCTCACAGGTATCTATACTGTGCATCAGTCATTACAAGTTCAGTCTAAAAACTTCAAATTTTACTCCAGTATTTAATCAAGCTAGGACAAAAGTCTACCAAACTGTCATAGCATGTACATTTTGCTGTCCAAAGGCCTGGAGAAGAGTCATATTTTGGCGCCTAGTTCCTTGGGATCAATTTTACAATGGAGATTTGTCTTCCAATTAAGACCACTTGGTTATGGGATATATTCTGCTTTTCCTTACCATCATCCCCCTAGTTGTATATATTGTACACATTGTTACCTTTTATTTCTAGGGTTCAGGATGGGGTTGAGTATTGCTCCTGAATTCTATCTGGAAAGTAATGAGACCAGTGCTCAGTCACTGTATTTGTATATATCTCTCTGGCAGTCTGGTTTCTTCTTTGTGCTTCTCATCATAAACACCAACTCCTAGGAGACAAAGCCATAGACAAGTACAGTTGACCCTGGAAACAACATAGGTTTGAACTGTAAGGGTCCACTTAACAGATTTTTTTTCAATAAATATATTGGATAATTTTTTTGGAGAGTTGGTGACAATTTGAAAGGCCATTTTCTTTTTTTCTTTTTTTTTTTTTTTAGGCTTGCTTTATTGTGAGAATACAGTATATAATAAAACATACAGAATATCTGTTAATACATAAGTTTTTGGTAAGGCTTCTAGTCAACAGTAGGCTATTAGTAGTTCAGTTTCTGGAGAGTCAGAAGTTAATACTCAGATTTTTAACTGTATTCAAACAATATTAACTAGCTTTCTTTTTCTTTTAAGTATTCTCAAATTTTTGCAAATACATAGCATGTATTTTCTACATCTCTGCTACTTTTGCAGGTAGTAACCAAGGCTATGTGGGTGCCAGTACCAGAATGTCAAGAAGAGCACATTTATGCTCTGCTGCTACCAGTAGTTTATTAGACATTGATCCTTTAATTTTAATACATTTGTTGGACCTTAAGGACCGGAGCAGTATGGAAAGTTTGTGGGGCTTACAGCCTCGCCCACCTGCTTCACTTTTGCAGCCCACAGGTAAGATATTAACAATATTTAACTTTTTTTCTGTGGTTCTCCAAAAAAACTCTTGATTTTAACCCAAGTATTTCATCTAAGTATATAACATGGTATGTTTTTTAGCAAATTGATTTTTCATTGAATGCCATAAAAAGTCCTTTTATCGAATTAATTTTCCTTGTTGTTGTTCAGAGGTGTCTTGTGCAAAAATAATGTCAAAATGCCTGTAAGAAGGTTTTTATATGATCTGCTATTTGGACTCTGTCTGACATTTGATCCATATGAAATAGTCTTCTTTGTGAATGACTTTAGAATTTTGCAGGCCTCATGGATACCCTAACATTCACATAGAACTGTGTCTAAACTAAATATAGAAAAAGATGGTTTACTCATGCTTTGATGTTCAGTAGCCTAAAAATATCTATCAGATCAGTGTTTTATTTGCAAAGGTTATTTGTTAAAGGGAAATTACATTTGTGTTACTGTAATGTGATGTACACATACACATAATAGGTGGTAGGGTCTAACCTGGAATTTTTCAAACTCTTAAGCATAGTTTTGAACAGCTAAGGATTTGCCTTTAAATGGCACATTTTAAAAACCACTTTTATTGGAAACTTTTCTAAAATATACTGAATTTTTTCTTACCTTCTTAAATAATAGCATTATACAAATCAAATCAATGATTTAGAACAGTGATTTTGATGCATCCTTAAAACAGCAAAACTCATTTTTCAAATATAGTCTAAGGCAGAGCCTCAGTGTGGAAAACAGAAGTAGAGCTGAGCTGCTCTAGTAGGGGATGGACTCAGAGCCTGGCTTACTTAGACATTTTTCCTAAGGTATACGTCCTAGAGGTCTGGGTCCTCAGTTTGAAAGTCTTCAGCCAGTTTATGACACAATTGCTTTTTATCTATATTCCAACTACATTTTGTATTAATACCTGTACTTTTGTAGCACTTATGTCATAATTTAACATTTTTTCTAAGATATTTTTATTGTAGAAAACTTGGAAAGTACAAAAAATTGCAAAGAATATAAAAATCACACATAGTTCTTGTGATCTTGTGATCATTAACAAAAAAAACTTACCACATTGACAAAGGTTTTGTTTAAAGTAGAACCAGTGTTGTTTTCAAAGACCTAGTGAAACAAATAAGCTATGGTTCTGCACTGTAGATGTGTACAGTGGTTTAAACTTTTTGAGTAAAAATTTGTAATAGGTTTAAAATACCTCTATCCTTTCATCCTGTAATTTCACTTCTAGGAGTATATCCCAAAGAGAAAACAATGAGTTGTTTGAAAATATCCATTATTGTAATTATGGCTGAAAAATTATAGTTTATCCATGCAATAGCATATTTTATAGACAAGTAAACCATGGTTTTGAAAAAAATAATTGTCTTTGGATAAATGAATGCCAACTATATAAACAGGATAAAATCTCAGTTCTTCAAAAATTTAGTTTTCTATGTAAAACTAATAATATAAATGAGATGACCTGAGTTTCAAATCAAGGTGATTAAGATGCTGATGACAAGGAGGATGGGGAAAATAGAGAGGAAGAATAAGTCTTCGATTTAAACATCTTGAGTTGAACATACCATTGGGATGGCAAAGTAGAGAAACTAGTGGACAGCCTAAACTTCAGAACTGGAGTACAGGCAGTTACTTGCCTAGAAGTGTTACTGTATACTTTAAGGGGGTAAAATTGTAGAAGAGAGAGGTTTAAGAAAATTTTAAAAAGAAAAAGGCCAAAGACATAATCATGGTGGTGAATATCTGGTTTTACTGAGTGTGTGAAAGATGAGCCAGATGAAGAACTGTTGGAAAGGAGAAAAACCAAGCGAACACTTACGGAAGCCAAATGAAAATAACCTATTTGTGAGAGGGTATTAAAAGCTGATATTGCAGAAAGATTCAGTTTTCACTTTTTCAATCAAATACTTGCTTGGGTTCCGAAGTTTATTTTTTGTATTTGTTCCTCCTCAATTTGTGTTATCTTCCATTTTCCTTTGTCTTACTGCTCTTGCTAGGATTTCCAGTATGATGCTGAAAAAAAGTGGTGAGAGGAGACATCATCCTTGCCTTGTTTCTGATCCTGGTGAGAAAGCTTCAGGTTTCTCACCACTAAGTATGATGCTAGCTGTAGGTGTTTTGAAGCTATTCTTTATCGAGCTGAGGAAGTTCCCTTCTGTTCCTGATTTACTGAGACTTTTTTAAATCATGAATAGGTATTGGATTTTTGTCAAATGCTTTTTCTACATCTGTTCATATCATGTGATGCTTTACATTGATTTTCAAATATTGAATCAGCCTTGTATACCTGGGATAAATCCCACTTGGTGGTGGTATATAATTCTGTACATTGTTAGATGATATTCATTAATGTATTGTTGAGGATTTGTGCATCTATGTACACGAGAAATGTTGGTCTGTAGTTCTCTTTTCTTGTAATGTCTTTGTGTGGTATTTAATGCTACAGTAATGCCGACCTCATAGATTGAGTTAGGAAGTATTCCCCTGCTTCTGTCTTGGAGATAATAGATACAGGCCTGTTTATTTGTTTGTTTGTTTGTTTTTTGATATAGGCCTTTTAAGATTGTGTCTTCTGTATTTTGACAGATTGTCTTTCAAAGAATTGGTCCATTATATCTAGGTTTTCAAGTTTATTGGCACAGAGCTGTTCATGGTATTCCTTTATTATCCTTTTATTCTTTCTTTCAACACATATTGAGTGAACACCTATTATGTATCAGACTCACTGTAAATTCATATTCTTAACCACTGTGCTGTAAAAGGAACATTGGAAGAAGCATCAGGGTATGAAGGACAGGTAATGTAATGTAGCTGAGCCAGATTTTAAGGTACCTGTAAGGAGTAAGTAGAACTAGAAGTCAGATTG
>JAQQAC010006923.1:6300462-6322858 GCA_029783875.1 Phataginus tricuspis | reverse complement strand
GTCGATTCTCTGGAAGGCTTTGCATGCTAGCCTGAGGAATTTATTCAGAGTGGGCAGTGGGGAGCTATTGTTTCATTCTAGGAGAGGTGTGGTTCAAGTTGTTTTAGAAAACTGGCAGCATGGAGGAAACTATCAGAAATGGAAGTTTAATCAGGGTACTATTGTAGAAGTTTATGTCAGTGCTTCCTTGTATTAGAGGGCAAACTCATACACTTGTATTGACAAATCAAAAACTTTAGAGACTGAGAAAGCTCTGAAATTTAAGTGTTTAATGAAAGAAAGTTACTTAAATTTACATTGACTGTAGATAAAGAGAGTAGGTGAACATGAAGTGGGGAAAATCCAAGGATAGATGGTTAGTCTATAGATGAGGTTTATGGATTGGTTGTTGAATGACAGTCAGGGTCTGTTCACATATAAGAGGGATGCAGTAGTTCTGGGGCCTTCTTAGATAATTGTTGAAATGACTTCACTCAGGAACATGGAATCTCTTCTTAGATATGGCTTAAGGTTATTGACTGGTTAGCTTCCCTTGTCACTCTGGCCCTTATGTCACTTGATTTTAGGACATCTCAAAAATTTTTCTTTATCACTGTGTATTTTCTCAATCAGCGTATGGTTAAAAATATATAGAACTGAGGTAAGGTCTTCAGAATCTTTTGATATTATAAAATTCTAGTTAACCTCTAGGGAATACATTGATCTAGGCACTACATAGTTAAGATTTTGCCTATGGTATGGCAGTTGTAATATTTGGAACCTTGTTAAGTTAGAGTTTATAGAGCTTGGCAACCAATTGGAGTGTGGTTAAGTGGACTCTGAAGAAGTTGAGGTAATCAGGAGAAAGGTGGCAGCTGTAACAAATACCAAGCTCTAGAGGAGAAGCTGTAGAGAACTGTCATTCCTGAGGGCCTTAACTGAATGATATGAAAGAAGTGTTAGAGGTGAGACTCTCAGTTGTCATTAATTTGTGACTGGCAAATTCAGGAAGGTGCCTTTCTTCAGTGCAGTAAGTATCTGTAAGTGTCAGGTTCCCCTGATATAAGATCCCATGGCACTGTACACTTTCCTGTCTTGGCATTTATCAGACAATAGTGAAATGGATTATTTTTCATTTTTCCCAGTTGGATTGTGAGCTTTGTAAGGGCAAAGATGATCATTCATCTTGTTCACTGTTGTTTCCCCTGTCCAGTCCAGTGCCTGAAATTTGAAACAGGCTTAGTAATTATTTATCGGTTATCAGATAATGGAGGTTTGTTTAAATCTTTTTTTAATTTTCCCATTTGGGAAAATTTTTACTTTTTAAAATTCTTTTCAGTTTCTAGAAATAACAAATATGGGTTAGAAATAAGCCATATGGGTTAATACAGATTTTCATATTTAAGTTCATGTAGATGTAGTGGGAGCCACAAAGATTTTATTTAGCAAAACATTTTGAGTATTTTGTGCCATACACTGTTTGGCCTGGAATATGAAGATCACTAAGATCCATTCTTAAGTTGCTCGCAGTCCACATGTTTGTCTTCTTTAACTGTAATGTGATAAGTGCTGCAGTAGATATATACTCGCTCTACTATACAATTTTAGGTAAGAATTGATTTGGAATGAGGGGGACAATTGGTGGTTTAGGAATCTGGAAGAGGGGACATTTCAGATTATAGCTAATGAATTTGGGTTGTCAGAGAGCAAAGGGAATAGGACATGTGAAGAGCATGAAGCATGATGGAGCATGACTGATGAATTAGAAAGAGTTGCAAGTAATTCCAAAGGATTGGGGTATGTTCGGGGTAGAATAGAAGATAGACACCAAGAGATAAGTTAGTGTCAGGTAATGTAGGGCCTCATTTGCTGTCTGTTGCTTTTCTAAATGATTCTGAGCAGGAAAGTATCGGATGTTACTTTGGGTTTTAGAAAACTGCTTTGACATCTTGGTGGACAATGGATTGGATGAAAACTGCTGTAGAGTGCTTTCACACTCTTCTGAGCCTCACGACAATCCTGTTGTATGTATATTATTATCATCATTTTACAAATAAATAAATGGACTCAAAAGTTGGCAGACTTATAGAAAGCTAGAGCAATGAAATGGTAGATCTGGACCAAATCCTGGGTTTATGAAATGTCTCCTCCTTACTCTTTTGTGAGTGCTTTCAACTGCAAGTAACAAAATGGTGGCTTAACGAATAAGGGCACTTTATTATGCATTGTCAAGAAGTCTGGAGGTAGGTGATTGCAGTTCATTAGGTACTTAACGGCAGGGCTTTGGATGGTCTTCCTGTGATCTCTTGGCTCTTGTCTCATAGTAATAAGATGACTGCCACAGCTCCAGACATCATGTGTTCCCAAGAATGTGTCAGTTAAGATCACAGACTACCCTGGAGGCAAACTTCTCAGTTTGAATTCAAGCTCCTCTGCTTACTAGTGTGTTACATTGAGTATGTTATATAACTTTTCAAAGTCTGTCTTTACTCATTTATAAAATGAAGATAATAGTATGTACTTCAGAGGATTGATAAGAGAGAAGTAAGTGACTCAATACTTTTAAAATGTCTGACACTTAGTGTAAGCTCTCTGTTAAATAAATACTCAATAAAATCTCCCTATCAGGATAGCAGATCTATCCCTGAAATGAACCCCAACCCCCTCCACCACTTTGTTTAGACCTAGTCAGGTGTCCACCCTTAGTACTGTCAAAGAAGAATGAGCTTAGACCAGTCCTGGACCTGTATTACCTGGGGCTGAAGGGATGCCCCAACCTCCCAGCACACTGCCGCCCACCTGATAGCTGAATACAGTCTGGGTCCTTTTGGCAGGTAGAAGTAAGGGATGGGCTGTGATCACCTTTTTCTATATTTCCACTTGGATGGTAGAAGGTTGTTGCAATGTTTAAGCAGGCTCAGCTGTTATTCTTGCTTATAAAGGGCTTGTTCTTTGTCTCGTTGGGTGCCCATTGGTCCCTCATTTGGGGTTCTTGTGGGGCCTTGGCTTTTTGCTTTGAGTCAGTTGTAATGTTCTTTGATTTCCAAAATATCTCTCTCTTTTTCCTTTCCTGCAATAGAAAGCCTGTATTTTCTTAGCTCGTGCCTATCTTTTTAATGTTTGGGTAGGGGGAGAAGAAATTAAAAACAGCTTCAACTGCTTTCTTTGAGAAGAGAGAAAACATTGTTACTTTAGTGACTGCAAAGACTCAGTGACAGGGAACTACTCTTTTATGATGATTCATGGCACTTACCAGTTGCTACTACATTATAATAGTTCAGTAAGTCAGCTTTTTGAATGTAGTATACCACATATAGCAAATTTGACCATGCACTTGGCTTCTAGATTTTTTTCTTTTTTTCAATTAAAAATATAATAAAAGCTCAGTGTAGAATATTTAAGAAGACTGGAAAAGTATAAAGAAGAAAGCACAGGTGGCAGGACAGTTTTTTCAACTTTTAGAATTCACTATGTAATTCAGATTTGAGTGATTATAAGGTGGCCCAGATTCTAATTTGGAAGGTGTGAGTAAAGTTAGGATACTTGTGTCTGTCTTTATTTGATTAATAGAATTTAATGCATGCTTTTATTGTTGATACCACCTAAAGCACCTCAACTTATTTATGACATCAAATTTGTATATCTTCACAGTATAAAGTGATTTCATGAATATTAAAGTCTCTATTAACATGACTTGTCACTTTCTCTCTGAAGCATCATATTCTCGAAAAGATAAAGATCAAAGGAAGCAGCAGGCAATGTGGCGAGTTCCCTCTGATTTAAAGATGCTAAAAAGACTCAAAACTCAAATGGCTGAAGTTCGATGTATGAAAACTGATGTAAAGAATACACTTTCAGAAATAAAGAGCAGCAGTGCTGCTTCTGGAGACAGGCACGCAAGTCTTTTTTCTGCTGACCAGGCAACTCTGGCTGCATGTGGAACCGAAAACTCTGTCAGATTACAGGATTTGGGAATGGAGCTCTTGGCAAAGTCATCAGTTGCCAATTGTTACATACGAAACTGTAAGTGAAAAGGATCCTACAAGTGTCCTTTCTCCACTTGTCATTTGGGAAGCTTGAGGATGTGTTATTTTCAGAATAATAATATTTAAACATCTCTCTTACAATGAAGATTGCAGTCGTGTATAGTCTTTTCTCCCATTCAGAACTGACTGTATATTTTCTATATAATAGAGCTAATATTTTTGATTACCTGTTCTATACTGGGCAATAAAAAAGACAAAATCCTTAACCTCATGGATCTTGCATTTATGTATTCATGTGGTGGGAATTGGACATTAAAATGTGTAAAGATTTTACACATAAAATTAACACTTTTACACTTTAAGTAAAGAATTTCAGTTGGTAAAATGCTGTGAAGGAAAAAACAGAGTAGTAGGGTGGAAAGAACAGGTGAGGAATGTGCTACTTTAGTTAGGGTGTCAGGGAAGGTCTGAAGAGGCAACATTTGAAGTGAGACCTGGAGGTTAAGGTGGCAGCCATGCAGAGATCTGAGGGAAGCAATATTCGGGCAAACAGAACAAAATGCAAAGTCAGTGATACAGGATTTGCTCTGCATGTTTGAGGGCTCGAAGGAAGACCACTATGGCTGAATATGGTGATAGGGGAGAATAATAGGAGATTAATCAGAGAGGTAGGCAGGATCTTGTAAGAATTCAATACAGAGTTTGAGTTTTATTCTGGTTTTAGGAGGAAGTCTCCAGAGAATACAAATTGGGGTATTTATGATTTGATTTACTTTTTACAAAGATTACTTTGCTTGTGGTGTGGAGAAGGATCTTAAAAGGGTTGGGAGTGGGAGTCATGAGACCAGTAAACAGCATATAACAATAGCTTTTGTGAAATATGGTGACTTATTCTGGAGTTATTGCAGTGGGTAGATGGACTTGCTCATATAGTCTAGCTGTCTTTCTTTGAATGAAGTTCCCATCTTTCTTAGTTCTCCTAAAGATGGCACAGAACTACTATTCTAGATATAGAGACAAGTTAATTCATTACATACAATGGATATTTTAGATCTGGAGAGCTCAATTCTTTACCACAATCCTGCTAAGAAGGGCTGGATAGTGTTTTAGGGAAAGAAAAAAAACTAAGAATGATGTTTAAGTTTTTGGCCTAAGCAACTTAGCGACTGGTGTTACTGAGATGCAAATCAAATAAGGAAGAATGTGGGGTTTAGGAGGAGGTAAGGGCAGGAAGTCAGGAATTCTTTTTTAAACATGTTTGGTTTTGAGATGTCTATTAGATATCCTACTAAAATGTCTCATAGACAGATGAATGGTACCTAAGTCTGAAGCTTATTAGTTCAAAGCTGGATATAAACAGTTGGGAGTGAACAGTATCAAATGTTAAAAGCCAGGGACTGAATAAGATCAAATATGGAGGGAGTTTAAATGGAGAAGAATTTTGGCTCTGGGACACTTAACAGTTAAGGTCTGGTAAAGAAGGGGCGGCCAGCAAAGGAAGTTCAAAAGAGCTGTCATTAAGGTAGAAAAACTAGAAGGGATAATATCTCAAGAAATCTAAAAAATGCATTTCAAAAAGAAATGGAGTCGTCATACCATTGATAGATGTTAAGGTGAAGGGCGGGTGGCCCTTGTAGGAACCATTCCCACAGAGAATTGTAGCAGGGGAGAAACTAGAGCATGATTGCAGGGTTCCTTCCAGAAGTCACAGGATAGCTAGGCGGTGCCTGGCGGGGATGTGGACTCCAGGAGTTTGTCACCTGTGTGCTTTCATTTTCTTAAGCATATATGTTCTTTTTTTTTCATTGTGGTAAAGTATACATAACATAAAAGTTACCATTTTAGCAATTTTTAAATGCACAGTTCAGTGGCATTAAGTACATTCACACTGTTGTACAACCATCACCAGAAAAGTTCATCTCCAGAACTTTTTCCTCATCCCAAACTGAAATTCTTTATTCCCTTTTCTCCCAGAGTCTGGTAACCACTGTTCTACTTTCTGTTTCTATGAACTTGTTATTCTAGATAGCTCATGTAAGTGAAATCATAGAATATCTGTCTTTTTGTGTCTGGCTTATTTCACGTTAGCATAATGTTTGCAAGTTTCATCCCTATTGTAGCATGTTTCAGAATTTCCTTCCTTTCTAAAGCTGAATAATATTCCATGGTATGTATATACCAGATTTTGTTTATCCATTCATCTGTTGATGGACATTTGGGTTATTTTCTGTCTTTTGGCTATCGTGAATAATGCTGCTGTAAACTTGAGTGTACAAATATCTGTTCCAGTCTCTGCTTTCAGTTCTTTTGGGGGTATACCCAAAGTGGAATTGCTGGACCATATGATAATTATATATTTAATTTTGTTGAAAAATTTTAAGTCATTAACAGTTTGTTAAACATAATTTATCATCTTAACCTTTTTAAAGTGTACAGTTCAGTGGCATTAACTGCATGCGTTGTGCTACCATCAGCACCATCCATCTGCAGAACTCTTTTTATCCTGCACAATTGAATCTCTATACCTATTAAACAATAACTCTCCATTCTTTCACCCTCCCAACACCTGGCAGCCACTTAACTTTCTGTTTCTGAATTTTCATTACTTGAGGTACATTGTGTAAGTGGAAACATACACTGTTTTCCATTTTTTTTTGTCTGGTTTATTTCACTTAGCATAATTGTCCTCAAGGTTCATCCATATTGTAGCACGTGTCAGAATTATCTTCCTTTTTGTAGGTGAATAATATTCTATTGTGTTTGTATGTAAACCACCTTGTGTTATCCATTCATCCTTTGAGTAGGCACCTATTTTTTGGCTATTGTGAATAATGCAGTTATGAAAATGGGGGTTTATCTCTTTGAGACCCTACTTTTCCATTTTTCTAGACATAATACCTAAAAATGGAATTGTTGGATCATATGATAATTCAATTTTTAATTTTTTGAGGAACCACCTACTGTTTTCCATGGAGGTGGCACTGTTTTACATTCCCATCAACAGTACACAAGGGTTCCAATTCTCCATATCAGCACTTAATGTTTTCTGCTTTGTTGTGTTTTGATAATAGCCATATTAATGGGTATGAGGTGGTATCTCATTGTGGTTTTGATTTACATTTCCCTAATGATTAGTAATGTTGAGCATCTTTTTGTGTTTTATTGGTCATCTGTATATATCTTCTTTGGAGAAATTTATATTTAAGTCCTTTGCCCATTTTTTAATTGGATTGTTTTTTTGTTTTTGAGTTTTAAAAGTTAATATATTCTGGATATTAATCCCTTATCAGATATATGATTTGTGGATAATTTCTCCTATTCTGTGGGTTGTCTTTTTACTCTGTTGGTAGTGTCCTTTGATGATAAATTTTTTTTAAGTTGATGAAGTACAATTAATTTTTTTCTTTTGTTGCCTGTGCTTTTGCTGTCATATTCTTAGAAAGCATTGCTAAACCCATGTTTTGTTTATCTACTCATTAGATGATGGACATTTGGATTTTTTCCCCCACTTTTGTCCCTTACAAATAATGCTATGAACATTCATGTACATGTCTTTGTATGGACATATGTTTTTATTCATCTTGAGTATTAGGTATGGAATTGATAGGTTATATGGGAACTATGTTTAACTTTTTGAGGCACTGCCATACTGTTTCCAGAGCACCTTCACCATTTTACTTTCCTATCAGCAGTGTATAAGGGTTCTATTATCTCTATATCCTTGTCAACACTTAATGTTTTCCATCTTTTTTTCTCTTTGCCCATTGAATTGTCTTGGCCTCCTTGTCACAATTTAATTGACCATAAATGTAAGGGTTTATTGCTGGGCTCTTAATTAATTCTGTTCTATTAATCTATATTTCTGTCTTTACCCCAGTACCACACAGTCTTGATTGTTATAGTTTTATAGCAGGTTTTGAAATCAGAAGTGTGAATCCTCTGTTCAAGATTGTTTTTGGATAGTCTGGAACCTCTGCATTTTCGTAGAATTTTAGGATCAGCTTGTCCATTTCTGCAATTAAAAAAAAGAGATGGAATTTTTATAGGAATTGTGTTGAATCTGTAGATCAAGTTTGGGAGTATTGCTATGTTAACAATAATAAGTCTTCCAGTCAATGTACACAGAATACTTTTTCCCATCTTCACTTTCTTTCAACAATGTAAGAATTTTCAGTGTTTAAGCCTTATGTATTATTTTGTTTATTGAGGCACATACAATAAAATGAATAAATCTTAGTATACAGCTCTGTGAATTTTGACATGTATATATACTCATGTACCATCACCCAGATCAAGATATCAAACATCCTCACTAATGTTTCCCCCTTCATCTATGTCACTACCGGTCTGTTTCTGTGTTTATGAATCTATTTGTTATGTTTCTTAGATTCTACATATAAGTGAAGTCATATGGTATTTGTCTTTCTGTGGCTTATTTCACTTAGCGTAATACCCTCTAGATCCTCCATGTTTTGCAAATGGCAAGATTTCATCTTTTTTATGGCTGAGTAATATTGCATTGCATATATATACATATATATACACACACACACACACACACACACACACACACACACACACCACATCTTCTTTATCTGTTTATCTGTTGGTAGACATTTAGGTTGCTTCCACATCTTGGCTATTGTAAATAATGCTGCAATGAACATAAGAATACATATGTCTTTTCAATTTAGTATTTTCAGGGCTCTCACAACGTGGTCTGGGGGTCCAGGGATCTTCCAAGTGGGCATTTGCTGGGGCCAATTCGGCAGGGCAGCTGGTGTCAGAGGGGTGCAATCTGGGGGTCTCCTGTGTGGGCAACAGGCTAGGGCCACACTTCTAGAGAGAACAGGGATAAAGGGACACAGTCTGGAGGGCCCCCTGGATGGGTGCTTCCAGGGCCACGCTAATGGGGCAACTGGAGATGGAAGGGGCTTGGGTGGTGTGAATCATGGGGGCACCTTGCTAGTGCTGCCTTAGTGGGCTGGCTAGATCTCTGGTGGGCATGTTTGAGTGCAGACAGGGCCCAGGAAATCCCAATCTTGGTTAAATCTGGAGCTGGTGTGTATGCCCTGACCCTGCTCCCATGTACACTATAAATGTGTGGAGGGGAATGTAAACAATGCCACTCACCATGCTTCTATCTACACTACCTGTGTGCAAACGGAACGTAAACATTGGTTCCTACCAGGACCCCCAGTCCCAGAGAGTGTTCTGGTAGTTCCCCTGCCATGTGGTGGGTTCTTTCATTCTGAAAATTGATTTCCTGCATTAATGGCAGGGTTGCCTTTAAACTCTCTAAACTGCAGCATATTTTCTGTGCCCCATCAGAGGCGAATCTGTGCTCTGGCCCCTCATTGATAACCCTCACTACTTCAGGGCTGTGTTGGGAGTGGGGTTCCATCCCTTGATGTGTCTGCATCTCTCCTGCCATTTTTTATGTGGTTTTTTTATCCCTTCTTGTTCAGAAGGTGTTCACTCAGGCCTCAGTTCTTCCTCAAAATAAATTTGTTCTGTGTGTAGCTGTAGATTTGGTGTGTAAGTGGGAGGAGCTAGGCTCAGGCTCTTCCCGTGCTGCCAGCTCAGACCTGCCCTCCTCAAGCCTTACATTTCGTTGTTAAATTTTTTTCCTAAATATTTTATTCTATTTGGTGCTATTGTAAATGGAATAATTTTCTTAATTTCATTCTTTTGTTCGTTGTTATATAAAACAACAATTATTGGTTTTATGTCCTCCTACCTTGCTAAATCTGTTTATTGCTTTTAATACATCTCTTCTACATTTTATTTTTTATTCTTTTTCTAGTTTCTTGAGTGTATGCAAGTTAAGCCATGTAGATTCAGTTTTTTCTAATTCATTTTAAGGCTATACATTTTCTTCTAATTACTGTTTTGGCCGCAAACATCTTGAAGTATTTCAATTTGGGTGTGTTTTTTCTCATTAAGCACTGATTTTCTTCTTAATCCAGTGATATTTTATGACTTCCAAGTGTATGGGGGGGCTTATGTTTTTTATGTTAATACTTAGTTTAATTGTATTGATATTGGTGTTCATGTCTGCTATGATTTTTCTTTTGGAATTTACTGGTATTTTCTAGTTTTATAAGTTAAGCATCAAAGTAGAAGTACTTGTGGCATAAAACTCCAAATAACACCAGTTGGATCTAGTATGTCCTGTTTAGTTTTGGACATAGTAGATAGGATACCTTCCATGCATGGTAAGATTAAACCTTTCTCTGATTGCTTAGGTGTAGTGAGTTGTGTGCTATTTTATCATATTCAGGAGTGTTTTTAAATGTCTTTGCAGCCACAAATAAGAAGAGTAATTCACCCAAGGCAGCTCGGTCCAGTATAGCAGGGAGCCTATCACTTCGAAGAGCAGTAGACTCTGGAGAAAATAGCCATTCAAAGGGAGACTGTCAAACTCTGTCTGAAGGTAAATTTGGAGAGTTGAGAACGTAATGTCAGTGGAAAGATGTCTGTTTTACTCAGTTGATCTTACGGCGTAGCTTTAGACCTTTAAGGCACCAATAGTGCTGTAACTTGATTTGAAAGTTCTTGATATCACAACAGAACATACCCATCAGTAAGAAAATGTAGCCTTTAGATTGTATGTTCTGGAGTCCTTAATTTTTAATACCTGGCATCAGAAAGACTAGGATGTATTTTAGCAACTTTTTTGAGTTTTTCTGCAGTTTAAAAATGTATATATAGTAAAATCTTCTGCAGTGGAAAATAGAGAATGATTTACTTTTTTGCTTTCTTTCTGAATATCCCCTTCCTTGTTTGTAGGCTCCCCAGGAAGCTCTCAGTCAGGGAGCAGGCACAGTTCTTCCCGAGCCTTGACCCATGGCAGTATTGGTGATATGCTGCCAAAATCCGAAGACGAGCATTGTCAAGCTCTGGATTCGGACGCTGTTGTGGTTGCAGTTTTCAGTGGCTTACCTACTGCTGAGAAAAGGAGGAAAATGGTCACATTGGGGTAAACTAAGTTATTTTGTTTACGTAATGAAATAATAACTAAGAGCTTTGTTTGGCACTTTAAATCTACATTTAATGACCAAAGTAAATCTCTACTTTGTTAAATTCTTAGAAAGTTCATTTGTTGTATTAAACTGTAACCATGGAAGTATCAGGGACCTTACTTTTTTTCTTAATGGAAAGATGTATTACCAGAAGTTCAGTTTAAATATGTTAAAGCTATTTTCCCTGAAGTTAGGATAATAATGGTGTGTGACCTTCTGTGAACTCTGCTTTGTGACTGTTTTTGTGCCTGTGAGCCTTTTTTTTCCATCTGCCTCATACTTTTCAAAGACATTTGTACTGAGCTATATTGTCTCATAGGTCTTTTACACATACTGTGTATGGAACAAAGCACTTCTAGCAATCTTGTTTTAACACTGCTTTTCTGCTTTTATCTCACCTTTTTCTCTCCTCTTATGAAAGTGCCCTGAAAAGTCATAGTGAGAATTTCCCAAAAGGATATATATGGTAGTCAATACCTTTTTATCTCTCTCCCAGGAAGAACTCAAATCCCAGCCATATCAATTAAATTTCCATCCTTTCAAAAGATAGAGTGATTGTGGAATGTATTGGCTATGAATGTGCTAGAAGAGCCCTTAATAACCATCTGCTGATCTATTTTATGGCTATTAAATACATTTCTAAATTTAAACAGTGGAGTAGTTCTACCTTGGAGACTTAGAAAAGAACTTTGAATTAAATTTAGAGAAAAATTAACATGCCTTACGTTTACTTAATTTTATACAGTTTTAAGATCTGGATAATCACTAAATCTAACAGCAGCTGGTGATGTAGTTTTCTATTTCTGCTCAAGTTCAGGCAGTGGAAGGTATTATAATCATAGGAGATTGTCTTGTTCTCCCTGTTACCTAGCCTGGTTTTATACATGTTCCTTTCAAGTTGAAGCTGCAACTAGCTTTTATATTTTGTTACGGGGATATTTGCATCTGCCTTAAATCATAAAGATTAAATATATATGAAGATAGACTTTTTTCCTAGACTGTATAATCCTTTATAATGTAGCTATGACTCTCATTTTAGAGTTAATTGTATCACCAGCCTCACTCAGGTGGTATTTTCCAGCTTGTTTTTTTTTTCCTTGCCTGATTTAAAGAGGTTTAAGCAAAAAAATTTAAATACTAAGTGGTTCAAAAATGGAAAGTTAAAAAAAGAATATTAAGTGAAAATTTCCCTATCTTTGTCTCCCATCTACTTAGCTTTCCAACCCCTTCCCACACACATCCCTACTGTTCTTAATTTTTTATATATGCTGTTTTCTCACTTTTTATGCATATTTAAGCAACTGTGACTATATATAGTTTTTTTAATACAAAAGGTGCACCTTGTTTTGTCATTCAACACATTTCAAAAGTCTTTCCATATTAGTGAGAAAATATTATTTAGGAATTCTGTTTTTCTATTTATTAGAATTTTCACTGAGATATCTGTATATTCACATACAGTTATAAAAATAATCAAGAGAAATCCTGTGTGCCTTACCCAGTTTCCCCTAAAGATAACATTTTGCAAAACTGATACAATATCACAACCAGGACACTGGCACTGATACAGTCCATTGTTTTATTCCTTTTCATAGTGAGTCTTTCAGGGAATTTTAAAAAAATGAAACATGAAATTGAGTATTGTATACCATTGCTATATACTCAACTTAGTTTTATGCTCAGTTTTAGGACAAAAAGAAAATACAGATAATTGTATCACTAACTAGTTATACAAAAATACCAGGTTGTTTTCTTCCTCTTTGAGGACTAATGCTAAAGGAGGTCATCTGGAAGGAATGCAAATGACTGATTTGGGCAATAATTCTGAAACTGGGGGATTACAGCCTATATTACCTGAAGGAGCTTCAGCTGTCCCTGAGGAAGGTAAGGAATGATAAAGTCATAATGAGGTGGGAGGCGGAAATTATGGGTTTTTTTTTTTTGGTGTCGGTGGTGGAAAGTACTTGGTTTAATAGAAAAGCTACTGAGACATTATCTATTATCTGACATGCTTGATCTGAACATACATTCATTGTGTTACTAGGACAGTAAGCACAGGCGAAGGCAAAATGGATAATTGAGTACATAAAAGGATATGTCTTATTATAAAGGCAGAATAATTTCTGCAGGACACAAAAATCTGCAGATAGTTAATCTGCTCATTCAGTAAAAACATTAAATCACCTTCTTACAGACAATGAATTTTTGGTAGATATGCAAAGATGAAATTAGATATGTTCACAGTCTTATGGGGAAGACATGCCCCTAAGCAACTAATTAGAATATTAAGTGTTAAGTACTTCGTTTTTGAAAGCTGGTCTTGATTAATGTTTGTAACTTGGTTTGATCTTACAGAAGTATTCCAAACTTTAACCATTTAAAAAAATCCTCTAGGGTAACCAGTTTCAACTCTGCCAGTTCCCTCTGTTACATTTCCAGTGTTTTTCTGCATGTTCTTCCAGGCTTAGTTTTCTTTATCTAAAAGCATGGAAGATACTCTGTAATTTTGAATAACAGAAAGTGCTTGAAACAAGGCTATGTGTGTTGCCCTTGCCGTGTCCTTTATTATGTTAGCAGAAAAGTATGTCAACTTTATTAATGATATTTCATTATTGGATTATTTCTTTTCTTAGTGAAACTGCCACCTTCCACCTCTGCACTCATTTAAATTTCAATGATTGATGAATTGTAGATCAGAGGATATATGCAGGTGCAGGCATCCACCTCTGGCTGCCCTGTGAAAAAGGATATGTGGGTGGTGGAATTCTCAGGTTTTTCAGTTAAAGAACACTTCGGTCTTCCCTATTAGTTGGTGCTCCTGTGGCGGGCAGCATTATTTCAGCAGAAGAAATTAAATGGAAAGGATTTTTTAAACGAAGCATTGATTTTAAAACAGAAGAAATAAATATTTTGATGATCTTTATAGAAAGGATCTGTAGGGATTAGCTAGTTTTGATGTGTTTATATATACTGATTATGAATTACAGTGGCTTGAATTTTTATAGAATATGCTGGAATTACAGGCTTCTTTTATAAATACAACATTTATGAAATACTTCTAATTTGCCTGGCATTGCATTTGATGCTGGTGATAAAGTAATTCCTGAGCCAACTGTTTATTTCAGAGTTTCTTTACCTTGGCATTGTTGACATTTTGAGCTAGATGATTCTTTGTAGTGCGGGCTGCCCTGTACCTTGTAGGGTGAGTGTTCAGCAGCACTCTTTGCTTGAGCCACTAGGTACCAGTAGTACTCCCTCCGGGTTACAGTAACCAAAAATGTCTCCAGACATTGCCAAATGTTCCCTGGGAGGCAAATCATCCACATTTGAGAACCATTCACTGGTTGAGTTAAATGACTCCCCACCAGGGGTGACCACTCCTTCAGAATCACTTGCCAGCATGGGTCTCAGGTGCAAATGGAAGTAAGTTGTAGCTCCCAGGCATGCTGGATATATGTGGTGGTGGTGGGCGGGGTCAAGGAGAATAATTGAAAAACAGCAGTCAGGTGTCATACCAGTTAATAGTCACTTTAGTATATAGAGTGATGAGTGCTGAGATAGGGTATATTGGGAGCTCAAAGAACAGCCATGTAATAATAAAAATAGTACATACTGTTTACAAAGTTCTCATCATGTATTGGAGACTGTTAAAGACTTTACCAGTGTTACCTTGCACTTTCTCAAGACAGCCCTACATGATAGTTACTTTTTTATCTTGATTTTGCAAGTGAGTAGGCTGAGGTCCAGAGATAAAACTTATCTTACTCAAAGTCATGGCTTCAGTTAATGGAAAGGATGGGATTTGAACTCAGAACCTATGCTCTTATCTATCACCTCTCTACTAACCTAGTCCACCTTTGGAAAGGTCATTCTTAAGGGATGAGAAAAAGCTACCCAGGTGAAGACTGGTGAAAGATGTGGCCAGAGTAGAGGCAGAGATCAGATCATGAAGGGTTATATTATATGCCCTAGGTAGAATTTGGACTTTGTCCTTAAATGGGATCTAAGCAAGAAGGGAGATAGTGAAGTCATTTTTTTAAACTTTTTTTTTATTAAGGTATCATTGATATACACTCTTATGAAGGCCTCACATGAAAAACACTGTGGCCACTACATTCACCCATACATACCATCAAGTCCCCCACACACCCCACCGAAGTCACCATCCATCAGTATAGCAAGACGCCAAAGAGTCACCACCTGTCCGCTCTGCGCCACACTGTCCTCCCCATGACTCCCCACAGACCATATGCACAAATCATAATACCCCTCAATCCCCTTTGCCCTCCCCAACCCCTCTGCTTTGGTAACTGATAGTCTCTTCTTGGAGTCTCTGAGTCTACTGCTGTTTTGTTCCTTCAGTTTTGCTTCATTTTCAGTAAGTGGGCTTGGCTCCCCTCAGGATGGTAAGATGGTTGCGGCAGTTCTAAACTTCATGTGGAGTCAGGACACCATTCTGAGAGTAGGAGAGGATTATTTCATTCTATGTATCTCTGTCAACAAGGAAAACCTTTCTCAGAGCATCTTACCAGCTTTCTAACTTCCTCTTACATCTCATTAATCACTGGCAAATAAAAAAGAAACTTGGAATGTGCACGAGAGAAAGTAGCTGAACAGTACTGAAGTCCACTTAGAAAGGCAGAACGCCAATGAGGCATTAATGTCTGCTGCACTGGGAGCAACTCTGAGGCATCTTCCATTTAATGCTTTTTGTCATTACTATCAGTGACAGTTGTGGGAGACCTTTAGGCACCTTCTGGTGAGATCAAGATGTGAAATACCACTACTTTGCTTTAACCATAATGTAATGCAGTAGATAGGCGTCGCAGTGTATGGGCCACAGCAGATAGGTTGTGACCTGTTGCCTGACAGCAGCTGGTTTCATTTAAAAAGTGAAAAGTATTTGACCTTATGTTGTATTTAGTCTCTCTCACTTATTGATGACAATCAGTTGTACGAGACCTGTTGAACCTACTAGGCCAACTGTGAAGCTAGAGGTCCAGAGACCAATTTTTCTTGCTCAAAGCTAGGGAACGTCCAGATAAAAGGACTTGACAAAAGACCAAGGAGTGGTTTCTTTCAGGAATTCTTTCCCAGCATTTCATGTTTTCCAGAATCCTGAGAAAAATGAGACAAGAAATAAAAAAAAAAATGGAGATTATTATTCTGATTCTTCTGTTACAGTTAATCTTAACAGTCAGCAGAGAATCATTACTGGCTTGAAGAAATCCACTTTTGGCAAATTGAAAATAAAAACTAGAAATGCTGATACTTGGAATCAAAGGTTAAGATCTGCAGAGCACCTTGGAAAGAAGCAATCACAGTCAAATCAGTCTTGGTTTTAGCTGTTGCCATTTTTAAATATATGTTCATGACCCTGTCTGTTACTGTATAAATATTCATGAGTTTATATTACATACGAATCCTATGAGTGATGTTCCAAGAAATAAGAAGTTTTGAAAGCAAAATAATACCTTAAATTGGCATATTCAACATGTGATTCTGTGCAGAGCTATAAACCTTGCTAAGAGTTCTAAATGTTACATTATTTGAATACTGCCCAATAACGTTCACAGCATTTTCCAGCTTTTGAATATTCACTGCACGCTACATTTCTTGCAAATAATATAAATTAAACAGTTTTTCAAAAGATAAGTAAAAGAGTTGGGAAAATTTTGTTTAAAGGATGACTTAAGATTTTGGGAATTCCTGAGCATTCCAACTCCTTATTCGTGAATGCTGATGGTAATAATCTGCCAGGAATTCAGAAACACTAGTACCAAGAGGTCTAATTTGTGCCTGTAATTTCAGTTAACTCACGTGGCTTTTAGTGTTTTCAGCGACAGTTCCATGAAAGGCCACAAGGTGGAGGTGGTGCTTCTCTGAAGTAGCTGGTTTGGTTATGGGCAATGCTGAGCATATAAATGTGTGTGTGTGTGTGTGTGTGTGTGTACATACAAAGGTACTATATATATATATATATATATACAGTTGTTAGCAAAATAGGTGTTAGGTGACTGACAATAGAAATACCCAATTTCAGCAAGCAAGTTTTCTTTGTTGACAAAGGATATTTCAGAAATGTCCATGTATCAAGCCTATGTCTTCTAAATATTAAAAGGATAAATAAATCTACCCAAACTCTCGTTGAAAGCAGAAGAGGAATTAAAATCCATCTGGGGCTAGTCTTCATTGTTGGAAATTAAACCGCATGTTCTATTTCTCTATTAATAGTTAAAATACCCATTCCGGTTATCTGTTTTCACCTGAGTTTTGATAGTTTGTATTTATCAGTTGATCCATTTTGTCTGAGCATAAAGGTGTTATACTATTCCCTTATTATTTTTTTAATGTCTGTAGAATCTGTAGTAATGTTCCCTCTTTTATTCCTGTTACTGATCATTTTGTTTTTTCTTAGTCTGCCTAGAAGCTCTTTGATTTTATTGATCTTTAAAAAAAAACTGTCTTATTGTTTCATTGAGTTTTCTTTTACCTTTTTTTTATTAAGGTATCATTTATATATACAGTGGTGTAAAGACATCACATGAGCAACATTGTGGTTATTACATTCACCCATATTATCAAGTCCCCCCACACACACCCCATTGCAGTCACTGTCCTTGAGCATACTAAGATACTATAGAGTTACTACTTGTCTTCTCTGTGCTATGCTGCTTTCCCCATAACCCGCCACAATGTGTGTGCTAATCATAATGCTCCTTAATCCCCTTCTCCCTCCCTCCCTCCCTCCACACCCCCTTCCCTTTGGTAACTGCTAGTCCATCCTTGGAGTCTGTGAGTCTGCTGCTATTCGGTTTCTTCAGTTTTGCTTTGTTGTTATACTCTACAAATGAGAGAAATCATTTGGTACTTGCCTTTCTCCACCTGGCTTATTTCACTGAGCATAATATCCTGTAGCTCCATCCATGTTGTTACAAATGGAAGAATTTGTTTTCTTCTTATGGCTGAATAATATGCCATTGTGTATGTGTACCACATCTTCTTTATCCATTCATCTACTGATGGACACTTAGGTTGCTTCCATTTCTTGGCTATTGTATATAGTACTGCAATAAACATAGGGGTGCATATGTCTTTTTCAAACTGGGCTGCTGCATTCTTAGGGTAAATTCCTAAGAGTGGGATTCCTGGGTCAAATGGTATTTCTATTTTTAGTTTTTTGAGGAACCTCCATATTGCTTTCCACAATGGTTGAACTAGCTTACATTTCCACCAGCACTGTAGGAGGGTTCTCCTTTCTCCCCATCATCACCAGCATTTGTTGTTCTTAGTCTTTTGGATGCAGGCCATCCTTACTGGTGTGAGGTGATATCTCATTGTGGTTTTAATTTGCATTTCACTGATGATTAGTGATATGGAGGATGTTTTCATGTGCCTGTTGGCCATCTGAATTTCTTCCTTGGAGAACTGTCTTTTCATGTGCCTGTTGGCCATCTGAATTTCTTCTTCGGAGAACTGTCTCTTCATATCCTCTCCCCATATTTTAATTGGATTATTTGCTTTCTGTTTGTTGAGGTGCATGAGTTCTTTATATATTTTGGATGTCAACCCCTTCTTGGATATGTCATTTATGAATATATTCTCCCATACTGTAGGATGTCTTTTTATTCTACTGATGGTGTCCTTTGCTGTACAGAAGGTTTTCAGCTTGATATAGTCCCACTTGTTCATTTTTGCTCTTGTTTCCCTTGCCTGGGGAGATATGTTCATGAAGAAGTCGTTCATGTTTATGTCCAAGAGATTTTTGCCTATGTTTTTTTCTAAGAGTTTTATGATTTCATGACTTACATTCAGGTCTTTGATCCATTTTGAGTTTACTTTTGTGTATGGGGTTAGACAGTAGTCCAGTTTCATTCTCTTAAATGTAGCTGTCCAGTTTTTCCAACACCAGCTGCTGAAGAGGCTGTCATCTCCCCATTGTATATCCAAGGCTCCTTTATCAAATATTAAATGACTGTGTATGTTTGGGTTAATGTTTGGATTTTCTGTTCTGTTCCACTGGTCTGTGGGTCTGTTTTTGTGCCAATACTAAATTGTCTTGATTACTGTGGCTTTGTAGTAGAGCTTGAAGTCAGGGAGCTTAATTCCCCCTGTTTGATTCCTCCTTCTCAGGATTGCTTTGGCTATTCGGGGTCTTTTGTGTTTCCATATGAATTTTAGAATTATTTGTTCCAGTTCATTGAAGAAAGCTGTTGGTAGTTTGATAGGGATTGCATTGAACCTGTAGATTGCTTTAGGTAGTATAGCTATTTTGACAATATTTATTCTTCCTAGCCAAGAGCATGGGATGCATTTCCATTTGTTAGTGTCTTCCTTAATTTCTCCTAGGAGTGTCTTGTAATTTTCAGAGTACAGGTCTTTCACTTCCTTCGTTAGGTTTATTCCTAGGTATTTTATTCTTTTTGATGCCATTGTGAATGGAATTGTTTTCCTGATTTCTCTTTCTGTTAGCTCATCATTAATATATACGAAAGCAACGGATTCTGTGTGTTAATTTTGTATACTGCAACTTTGCTGAATTCAGATATTCTAGTAGTTTTGGAGTGGAGTCTTGAGGGTTTTTTATGTACAGTATCATGTCATCTGCAAATAGTGACAATTTGACTTCTTCTTACCAATCTGGATGTCTTGTATTTCTTTGTTTTGTCTGATTGCCATGGCAAGGACCTCCAGTAGTATGCTGAAGAGAGAGTGGGCATCCCTGTCTTGTTCCTGATCTTAGATGAAAAGCTTTCAGCTTCTCGCTGTTAAGTATGATGTTAGGTATGGGTTTGTCATATATGGCCTTCATGATGTTGAGGTACTTGCCCTTTATGCCCATTTTGTTGAGAGTTTTCATCGTGAATGATGTTGAATTTTGTCAAATGCTTTTTCAGTATCTATGGAGATGATCATGTGGTTTTTGTTCTTCTTTTTGTTGATGTGGTGGATGATGTTGATGGATTTTCGAATGTTGTACCATCCTTGCATCCCTGAGATGAATCCAACTTGATCATGGTATATGATCCTCTTGATGTATTTTTGAATTCGGTTTGCTAATATTTTGTTGAGTATTTTTACATCTACATTCATCAGGGATATTGGTCTGTAATTTTCTTTTTTGGTGAGGTCTTTGCCAGATTTTGGTGTTAGAGTGATGCTGGCTTCATCGAATGAGTTTGGAAGTATTCCCTCCTCTTCTACTTTTTGGAAAACTTTAAGGAGAATGGGTATTATTTCTTCTCTATATGCCTAGTAAAATTCAGCGGTGAATCCAACTGGCCCGGAGGTTTTGTTCTTGGGTAGTTTTCTAATTACCGAATCAATTTTGTTGCTTGTAATTGGTCTGTTTAGGTTTTCTGTTTCTTGCTTCGCCTGTTTTGGAAGGTTGTATTTTTCTAAGAAGTTGTCCATTTCTTCTAGGTTTTCCAGCTTGTTAGCATATAGATTTTCATAGTATTTTCTTATAATTTTTTGTCTTTCTGTGGGGTCCATAGTGATTTTTCCTTTCTCATTTCTGATTCTGTTTATGTGGGTAGATTCTCTTTTTCTCTTAATGAGTGTGGCTAGGGGTTTATCTATTTAGTTTATTTTTTCAAAGAAGCAGCTCTTGGTTTCATTGATTTCTTCTATTGTGTTATTCCTCTCAATTTTATTTATTTCTTCTCTAATCTTTATTATGTCTCTCCTTCTGGTGACTTTGGGCCTCATTTGTTCTTCTTTTTCCAATTTCAATAATTGTGTCTTCAGACTATTCATTTGGGATTGTTCTTCCTTCTTTAAATAGGCCTGGGTTGCAATATACTTTCCTATTAGAAGTGCCTTTGCTGTGTCCCACAGAAGTTGCAACTTTGTGTTGTTGTTGTCATTTGTCTCCATATATTGTTTGATCTCTCTTTTAATTTGGTTATTTATCCATTGATTATTTAGTAGCATGCTGTTAAGTCTCCATGTTTTTGTGAGCCGTTTTGTTTTCTTTGTACAATTTATTTCTAGTTTTATACCTTTGTGATCTAAGAAGTTGGTTGGTAGAGTTTCAATATTTTTTAATTTACTGAGGTTCTTTTTGTGGCCTAGTTTGTGGTCTATTCTGGAAAACGTTCCATGTGCACTTGAGAAGAATGTGTATCCTGCTGCTTTTGGGTGTAGAGTTCTGTAGATGTCTGTTAGGTCCATCTGTTCTAGTGTGTTATTCAGTGCCTCTGTATCTTTACTTATTTTCTGTCTGGTTGATCTTTCCTTTGGAGTGAGTGGTGTGTTGAAGTCTCCTAAAATGAATGCATTGCTGTCTATTTCCTCCTTTAATTCTGTTAGTATTTGTTTCACATATGTCGGCGCTCCTGTGTTGGGTGTATATATATTTATAATGGTTATATCCTGTTGTAGGACTGACCCCTTTATCATTATGTAATATCCTTCTTTATCTCTTGCTACTTTCTTCGTTTTGAAGTCTATTTGGTCTGATACAAGTACTGCAACACCTGTTTTTTTCTCCTTGTTTGCATGAAATATCTTTTTCCATCCCTTCACTTTTAGTCTGTGCAAATGTTTGGGTTTGAGGTGAGTCTCTTGTAAACAGCATATAGATGGGTCTTGCTTTTTTATCCATTCTGTTACTCTGTGTCTTTTGGTTAGTGCATTGAATCCATTTACATTTAAGGTGATTATCGATAGATATGTTCTTATTGCCATTGCCGACTTTAGATTCGTGGTTACCAAAGGTTGAAGGGCAGCTTCTTTACTATCCAACAGTCTGACTTAACTCTCTGTTTAAGCTATTATAAACACAGTCTGATGATTCTTTATATCTCTCCCTTCTTATTCTTACTCCTCCATTCTTTATATACTAGGTGTTTTATTCTGTACTCTTTTACGTTTCCTTTGACTGTTTTTGTGGATAGTTGATTTTACTTTTTGCCTTTAGTTAGTATTTGGATGGTCTGCTTTCTTTGCTATGATTTTATTTTCTCTGATGAAATCTTTTTAGCCTTAGGAGTGCTTCTAATTAGAGCAGTCCCTTTAAGATATCCTGTAGAGGTGGTTTGTGCTGAGCAAATTCCCTCAACTTTCACTTGTCTGGAAATTGTTTCATCCCTCCCTCAAATTTAAGTGATAATCGTGCTGGATACAGTATTCTTGGTTCAGGACCCTTCTGTTTCATTACATTAAATATATCATGCCATTCCCTTCTGGCCTGTAAGGTTTCTGTTGAGAAGTCTTTTGGGTTTTCCCTTGTAGGTGATCCTTTTTCTCTCTCTGGCTGCCTTTAATACTCTGTCCTTGTTTTCTTTCTTTGCCATTTTAATTACTGTGTGTCTTGGTGTTGTCTTCCTTGGGTCCCTTGTGTTGGGAGATCTGTGGGCTTCCATGGTCTGAGAGACTATTTCCTTCCCCAGCTTGGGGGGG
>JAQQAC010006923.1:6284526-6300062 GCA_029783875.1 Phataginus tricuspis | reverse complement strand
GGGGGGGAAGTTTTCAGCAATTATTTCTTCAAAGACACTTTCCCTTTTTCTCTCTCTTCTTCTTCTGGTACTCCTATAATGCAAATATTGTTCTGTTTGGATTGGTCACACCATTCTCTTAATATTCTTTCATTCCTAGAGATCCTTTTATCTCTCTCTCCCTCAGCTTCTCTGTATTCCTGTTCTCTGATTTCTATTCCATTAACAGTCTCTTGCACCTCGTCCAGTCTGCTGCTAAGCCCATCGATGGCTTGTCTCATTTCTGCATTGTCTTTCCTGACTTCCCTCACTTCCTCCCTCAGCTCTTGCATATTTCTCTGTAGATCCATCAGCATGGTTATGACTTTTATTCTGTATTATTTTTCAGGAATATTGTTTAAATCTATCCCATCAGGCCCTCTCTCTGGGGTTGTCTGGGTGATCCTTCTCTGAACCATATTCCTCTGTCTTTTCATCACGATAGAAGTGGTTGCTAGTAGGTGCCACATGTGTCAGGTGGGAGAACAAAGTCCCTTCCTGCCTGTTGTTCTCCTTGCCCTTTTGCGGCCCTTCCCAGTTAGCTGCACGCCAGCCAGAAGGAGAATCTATGTGGTTGCTGTGGGCGGGGCCGCTCTCCCCTGTTTGGCAGCTGTGATGGATCCGCCGGACCCTTTGCAGCACCAGCCAGGGGGGAATGAATGGCAGGCTGCTGATCTCTGTGGGAAGCTTCGGTGCAGTTGCTTTAACCGGCAGTCTGTTAGGGGCTCCGAAATTCCTCAAGATTCCCAGCCTGCTGGGCTGAGTGCACTTGGACAGTTTTGTTCTGCTGTTGGGCCCTTGTGTCTTTAAGACTTTTAAAAAAGCGCCTGCATTTATTTTGTCTCGGGGACCCGGCTGAGGGGACCTGCCTGCAGTCTCCGTCTCGGATCCTACCCTTCTGTTTCTCTAATCTCTGATGCACCATGTGATGTGTGTCTCTGCTCCCAGTGTAGATCACCAGGGCTGGTTATTTAGCAGTCCTGTGCTTCCACTCCCTCCCCACTCTGATTATTTCTCTCCCGCCGGTGCGCTGGCATGGGGGAGTGCTTGGGTTCCACAGGGTCGCGGCATTGTATCTTATCCGCTTCGTGAGGCGCTGAGTTCTCTCAGATGTATCTGTATCCTGGTTGTTGTACTGTATCTTCTGTTCTCTCTTTTAGGAATAGTTGTATTTGTTGTATTTTCACAAATGTATATGTTTTGGGGAGGAGATTTCTGCCATCCTGCTCATGCTGTCATCTTCAGCCTGATCCAGAATTGTGTAATCTTTTAAAGTTTATTTCATTTTATGAAAAATTCAGGTGTTGTCATTATGTTTGTTTGTCTGCTTGACTTTAACTTCAGGTGGATTGTCTGTCTTGTTTAGCTTTGTAAATTTGATTGGAACACATTTTTTGAGAGTCTTTACCTATTGTGAGAATTTCTTTTTTCCTGTGATAATTCTTGTGACCTGGATTATGGAAGCATTCCTCCAGAGAGGTTTTTAAAAATACATTTAAAGAGTATTCACAAGTATTTTTATATTTGCTTTAAAGTCTATGTTAGATCATTTCAACATCTCTACCTCTCAGCACTGATGTTTGTTGATTGTCTTTTCCTTATTTTTTATATGCTGAAGTAATTTTGGATTGCATCCTGGACATTTTTAATATGATATTATGGGACTCTGGGTTTTGTTTAAATCTGCCAATTTGGTGGCATTTAGGATTCTGGTCTACACCAATATGCCTGCTCCTTTTTCCTTTTAAGTGTCCTTAAGTAAGTGCTTTATGCATTCTGTCCAGGTTTACGGCAGCAATCAGTCAGAAAGACGAAGGGGGGAAATGTTCTAACTGCATCTTACCTAGAGCCTTACTTACAGAGGATTTTATATTTGCATTATTCAAAAACACTAGCTCCTGACCAATCTTTATGTTAGTTTACTGAGATTGGAACCTCAACTTCAAATCCCAAATTTAAGTTAAATATATGGCCTTATTTTGAATTCTGAGACAAGCTGGGGCAGCAAAAACAAAACATCTTTTATATGCCAGTCAGTAGACTTTTTCTAGTGTATTCTTTGAATAAGAATTTTAGCTTTATGCTGGGAGTAGAGTTACTCTGTTTCAACTCCCTTTCTGTGGAGAGTCAAAGTTTGTTTTTTCTTTTCCCGAAGAGACTTTCACATCAAGCTCTGCAGTGCAGCATCTGACCCACTAGTTTTCCTTATCTTTCTTTGTTTTGGCACGTGTGGATTTCCTTTCTTTCTTATTTAAAAGTCTGTCCATTAAAATACTCCTGTAAGTTTTTGTTTTATCTAGCATTTAAAAGGGTTGTAGCGAAACGACATTCAGACTTTCTTGATCACTATCTTGATGAAACAAATACTTTCTATAGAATTTTTCTTTTAACAGTCAACTGATATATGAAAAAACAAAATTGGAGGCCTAAATAGTAATCATTTATTACCAGAATTACTGGAACTTTTTATACACACACACACACACACACACACACACACACACACAAGTGTAAATGTGTATACGTGTTTATGTAACATTTATATTTAAATGTGTTTTGGGTCAGAAACTAATAACATCTACATTGAATCAAAATTGATAAGAGTTCCTGTTATATCTTATGACTCTAGTGTTTCTGCTTTAGAATAAATTCTATAATGAATTAATACCAGTTTCAAATTATAACTTTGATGTACTGTGGAAAGGGTAATTTTAATCTTTGAGACAAAAACTGAAAACCATTGCTGTAAGTAACTAAAGAGACCACCAGAGGTTTGCATGGTTACCTTTTTCTTCATTTTGTTTTTTGATGTCTTATATCGTCTTGGTATTCAGTGTAAAATCCAATAGGAAATTCTTTCTAATAGATAAAGATATTTCGTTTTCCTTTCACTTGCAGTGGTTTCTTGTCAGAAACACGTTCTCCCCTTTCTTCTTGCCAGGAATGAGCAGCGACAGTGATATCGAATGTGACACTGAAAACGAGGAGCAGGACGAGCACGCCTGCATGGGCGGATTCCACGACTCGCTCATGGCGCAGCCCCCAGACGAAGGTGCAGCACGTGGTGTCATTTCACAGATAATCAAACCGCCTCTTCCGGCAGCTGCCGCCGCTTCTCTTGCTGTCGCTTCTGTTTTTGTTTCTGCTGGTTCTCCGCTGTTTCTTCTTCTTTTTCTTTTTCAATTATTGTCCTTTGTGAGACAACGTTCTATGGGGTAAACTAAATGGTGAGTACTGAGAAAATCTGGCAGGTAATACCTGGCTGGGCGGCCACCTAATGGCTGCTACTGAGGGGGAGCAGTAGGGGTTGGCAACCTGCTCTGGTACAGCCTGAGACCCAAGGACAGTCTTCATATTGATAAAGAGCTATAAGAAAACAAAAAACTAGAAGATTTTCAATAGACCATTTGAGGCCTGCAATGCCTAAACATTTATTATCTGCTGCTTTATAGAAATTGTTTGCCAACCTCTGTGGAGGTTTCAGGTGCTTAATTTTTTTCTTTTCAGAGGTATTTCTAGCCTAGTCAATAAGGTAACCTTCATAAAGATAACCTTTTCTGATTTCTTAGAAATGCAGGCAGATTATGAAATCATTTTTTATTTCCTCTTCCTGCCAAAAAGTCTTAGGAAAAAAATTCACTGAGAGAAAACCATTTGTTTGTTTTTTTGTTTTGCTTTGTTTTAGGAATATGAAATAATTATTTGATCTATGTACATATTGTGAAATGATTATCAGAGAAGTTTAGTTGACATCTATCGCCCATTGTTAATATTTTATCTAGAGACTTAAATGACCAGTCTAAGCATTTCTCTCAAAATTTCCTGGAATGACACATTGTCAAACTTACATGAATTATCAGCTTTATATTTTACCTGTTTCCCTGTGTTCTAGTGTTTTTTTCCAATACAGAGCCAAGGATTTGATGATTTTTAAGTATTAAGACACTTTTAGTCATTTTCTCTGCCTCTAAAAGAAGCGGCCAAATTTTGGGTAGGTTATTTTCATTGCTGTTGGGTTTTTGTAGTGATATTCGCATATGCAGTTTAATTGGCTTTGAAACACGTTATGTTGATAAAGTCAGTCTGCAGAGTGTGCGTCACCATCATTTCTTGTCCCTTCTTCAGTTGCTTCCACAGTGTCCGCAGGAGGACAGAGGGCAGCAATGCCTTTCATCTTTGACTGTGGGTGTCTTCTGCACATTTTGTTTTTTTCCTTTATTCTCTCTTTGTGTTTGCTTATAGCTGACTCAGATAACAAATTCTCTCAAGACAAAGATTTGTTCAAAGCCCAGAACATATTTATTACTTAAATAACATATTTGGTAAGATCATTTAAAGACTTGGAAAAGAAAATGCTGATCTTTAGAAAATGATACCTGCTTTTAATTTTTTTTTTTACCTTAGATACTCATTCCAGTTTTCCTGATGGTGAACAGATAGGCCCTGAAGATCTCAGCTTCAGTCCTGATGAAAACAGTGGAAGGTAATTTTCAAATCAAGGCAACTGACTTGCAAGCTACTTTGACACTGAAGTTTGCTGTAGTTAGTGCTCAAATTTGTCATCAGTCAGATAATCAGCTTTGGTTTTATTTTGTTTTTTTCCATCATCTCTACCTAAAATAAGTAAATCTGAAACTTCAGAAAGTAGTGCAGTTCTAGTATAAGGCAGTACACAGGAAAAAAACTGGGAAGAATTCTGTGAAATGAAATGAAATAGCAGTGTAGTCCTCTTATCATTTAGTAAATTAGTATATTCATAAAAAGCAGATTACTACAACAGAAGGGCGATTAGCTGCCAGACAATGTACGTGGAGACGGTGCATGTTCTCAGGAACCAGCTCAGCATCGGTGCTCTTCTGTCCTTGGCCGGGTGTTCAGTTGTGTTTAAATGACCACCTTTATATTTTGGGTTTTAGTCAGTTTATAGTTTCCTTAGTGCCTGTAGATCAGTGAACAGAAAAATTACTTATGTGTAGATGCTGCCCTGAAGACACTTTAATTGAATAACTAAAGTAACACTAGACTGAATCTCCTCTTTGGAGTATGTTGACTGACTGAAGTTAATTTATCTTTTCTTCTTTGTTCGAGCACAGGCACACTGATTAATGGCACATGATCTTTCTGTTGTTTAACTTTTGTAAATGTATTTTTGAATGAATTAATATGGATTGATTATGTTCCTGGTCATGAACACATGTAAGATCACTTGAAATTATTTCATTGTTCTGCCTTTTACTAAACAATGATAATGCAACAAGTATTTAAACACCATCTTTGTATTTTTATTAATTGGACATAGATTTTGGACGTCGATACGTTTAAAGATTCATACATATTGCACAATGGTTCAGGTGATACTGTGGTATAAGGTTTACTTTCATACTCACAATCAGCCCAAAATAATTGCCAAATTTTGTCATTGTTCTGCATTTGTGTTTGAGCTGCTATACTGTTTATGAAAATGACACTGAAAGTTGACTAAGGACTCTTGAAAAAGCATGAATATATATATATATGTGAGTGGCATCTCATCTGCTTATATTTTACTTAATGAATATTGTTCGCTTTTCGATGTCTAACATCTTTCTGAATGCTGATTCATGGTTTGCTTTTGTTCAAAACAGTTCGCACTTTTTGTTAATAAAATGAACTTGAGAAAATACTATGCCTCTGCAGTTTATTAAAAGTGGACTAGAAGCCCCCTTTTTTTTCCTTTTCATATTGCCAGTATTTAATAGAGGCTGTTGAGCTGTGTAGACTGCTAATACATGCATGGGGAGATCAGAAGGCTTTGTTTATAATCGTCATAGTATCGTAATATAAACTTTTTCTCCTTAAAAGCTTTTTGGAAATATTTACATACTGTAATCATATTAGAAGTACAAATTTAGCATTTGCTTACTAACACTAGTGTTTGCATGCTGTTGTATAGTAGTTTATCATGCAATGCTCTAAAACATTACTAATACATTCTTTGACATGTTTATTTAATTTTCTGTTAGATGGAAATGTATAGATGTTCTATTTTGATGAGAACTTATTTTTAATTCAGTTTTCTCTTATCTCTGTACTATATTGTAATGGGTGAAACTGTAAGAATTTTGCACCTTTCCTGTCCAGAGCAAACCACTGTAAAAATTGATGAGTAGATTTTTGTTTTTTTATAATGAGACTGATTGGAATCCACAAACACAGTGTGATTGGCTCTACTTTGAATCTCTCACTATTACCTCGCCATTTCTTGACCTCTTTTTTTATCAAATTGAGTGCTTTCTATGTACCTTTATAATTATTTTAATTTTCAGAATATGGAAAACCACATGTGGTTTGAGAACTAAGAGAAGTCTGAAAATAGACTACTCATTTGGGACAATTTACTTGTAAACAAGCTTTTAGCATGCATGATTTAATCATGAAATTCTCTTGGGTCATCTATATAATATCATTGTGAGGTATCCCTACCTTTGTTGGGGTGGAATCATAAATGTTCTTAATCTTTGCTCTTACTTTTCACAAATTTGAGGGTTTTTTTAGTCGGTGGATTCCCCAGAATGGCATAGTGTTATTTGGATCTTAACTGTTTTTCTGGCTTTTCTTATGGTCTCAGCTTATATATAAAACCAATCAGGAATGCTGCCTTTATTTTAGATGAATTAGAGTTGGTTGAGACCCTTTTAAATTGGAGTTTGAATTTACTATGTCAGGAAGACTTTTTGGTTGTTACAGCTGTAGGAAATTTGGAAGGTATTTACTTCTTTATGCTTGCATAAAAACTGTATAGGGCAGATTATTTGCACTTAACTGGTTTATTATGTTCTCAGGTATTTGAGGAACCCAACCCATTTGTACCATATTCTGACTCCATATTTGGGAATAAATTATTTCTTGAAATGCAAAAAAAGCAACCTTCTAAAGATATGATATTGTAGCTGCCTCCTGGTATAAAAAGCTCCATTTTTGTAATTAAAGTTGACAGGTCTCACCAAAAACAAAACAAACAGTAACAACTTGTAGGTAGCTAAAAGACAGACTGAGTACTCAAAAGCACTTCTCCTAGGATGAAGAAAATCATGCCTGTTGTGAAGTAATGTCTGTGAATTCTAAAATAGTAAGAATATGCAATAAAGACAGAATCAGAGAGTCCATTGAGGAAAACCTTTGGGATTCAACTAACAAGTATCTATATGGCGTTTTCTCTAGGGTTAGTCAAACAACTATCCTTGGGCCAAATCCCTATCACTGTCTAATTTTGTAAATAAAGTTTTACTGGAACATAGGCACCTCCATTCATTTATAGGCTGTCAATGGCATCTTTTGCCCTACAAAGGCAGAATTGAATAGCTTCGAAAGCAACCTAATGGCTCTCAGAACCTAAAATATTTATTCCCAAACTTTGCTGACTTCTGCTCTCATTGATATTAATGGGAACTTCATTTTTTCTTTTTTCAGTATAGAAGGTTTGGGTTTGAGAACACATGATTTGGGTTTGAGAAAGTCAGAAAGGTCAACCATTTGACTAGTTTTGTGCTTGGTTTCCTGTTGGGCAGGGTGATGGGCAGCTTCTATCCCATTCATTCTGGACTCAAGAGGGGCTGAAAGATTTCTTTGAACATGAGGTGCCTGTTAGGTTTTACTAGTGGGGTCTTTTGTAATGTTTCTTCGCCAGTTCCCAGCCGTGTTATGTACAAAAAGTAAATATGCACCCAGTTCCTCAGTGGTACCAGGAACCCCTGTGTTTTACCTCTTCCTTGATACAGTATGCCTGCCTTGGCTGTGCTACATTTAGGTAACAGGGACTAAGAGAAGAGACATAGGAGAAGATCCTAGTTCCTTGTCCCTCTCCCCGTTGGTTGTTCACAATCTAGTTTGCAAACAGATCTCTCTCCCATTCTCCTACTTGCAGGTGTCATCACCCACAGTCTACACAAGTCATGAGTAGTGGACCTAGATTTACAGTCAGTGGCTCTACCCTGCTTGTCCTACTTTATGTATCCACACAGAATCCACACTTTTTTTCCTTCTTTAAACTTTTCCCCTTTTTCCTTAAGGGCATAATTTTTCTTAGTCTTTTCTTCCACTATTACCTTGCCTCAGTATTTAGTGTTTTTATCCCAAGTTCATTCCTAAAAAATTTCTCCTTAAAAGTGTTTTCTCTTAGGCCTAAAGATAGAACAATACTGTTTGCATTGTGCAGAAGTATATTTTTTCTGGACAGTTTTGACCTACTGTGTCACTGAATCCTTCAGTAACCTTTGAGGTAGATGACTTGTGTGTCATACCAATTTGGCAGAGAAACATGAGGCTTCTCTCAAGGCCCAACACCACTGGCAGGATGGAATGAATTGCTGGTCTAGTACTTACTCCAATTCATCAACTAAACCCAGCATTTTGATACCCAATAATTAAAAAGCTAAAGGTTGTCCTATTTTTTAACTTTCTGAGCTAATTTTAGATTTACAAAAATGCAAAAATCTTGAGCTCCTATATGCCTGTTACCCAGCTTCTCTTTGTGTTTAACATCTTACGCAACCCACTGATCAGAGCTAACAAATTATTAACCTTGTTTACAGTACTGTTAACTAAACTATGGAATTTGTTCAGATTTTGCCAGTTATTTCACTAATGTCCTTTTTCTGTTCCAGAGTCCAGTTAATGATCCCACATTGCATTTTTATTTCCATAGTATCCCCCTGTATGTGACATTTACTCAGTCATTGTCCTTCACGACCTTGACTTTTTTAAGAGGACCACTTATTTTATATAATAGTGGATGTGGGATTGTCTAATGGTTTTTCATATTCTGTTGAAAGTCTGTGTAATTCGGAAGCCTACTGCAGAGGTGATGTGCCCTTCTCAGTGCATTGTGTCAGCGGCTGTATGATGCAGGTATTTATTATTGGTGGCTAATCTTGATTACGTGTTGATGGCAGTGTCTGCCAGGATTCCCACTATTTACTATTTTTCTCTTTGTCATGAGTAAATATTTGGGGCTGTGCAAATAATTCTGTTTCTGCTTAAACTCTTACCCACTAATTATAGTACCCACCAGTGTATCTTGCCTGTGAAAGCTACTACTGCTTTTACTCCCTATTAGTGGATAGAACAGGAAACATATACTTAAGTTATGCAAGTGTACACATCTGTATGTATCTCTGAATGTATGTATATGTAAATGTTTTAAGAAGAAAAACGATAAGTCCAACCCCATAGTGCTCATTTTAGCCTCTCCTTTTATTATGTCTTTCTCGAATAGCCTGACTTTCATTCATTGTATTTACATAGTAATTCAACCCTAGTATACAAACCAAGTCATTTCAGAACTGTTGACCTATAACCCACTACAGTACACTGTGTAGTTTTTTATTTTAAACCTTGCAGTATCATGTCAAAACATTTTTCCAAAGTTATTGAGGTCCTAAGATTCTGAGTTACAGTATTTCCTTTCTTCCTTATTCTCTTCAGTGTGATTTTCTTTTAATAGAAGTATCATTGATATACAATCTTACATTGATTTCAAATATACAGCACAGTGGTTCAACAGTTACCCATGTTATTAAATCCTCACTCCTTCTTGTGCAGTTACTGTCAACACAGAAAGATGTTACAGAATCGTTGGCTGTGTTCTCCATGCTGTGCTACTATCCCCGTGGCCACCTTCTATTATGATTGAGAATTTCTGTGCCCTTTATCTCCCTCACCTTCCCCACCCACCACCCAACCTCTCCCCATGATAACCACTAGTCACTTATCAGTGTCTATGCTGTTTTGTTCACTCCATTTTGCTTTGTTTTTGATATTCCACAAATAAGTGAAATCATATGGTATTTGTCTCTCTGCCTGGCTTATTTTACTGAGCATAATACCCTATAGATACATCCATGTTGTTGCAAATGGCAGAATTTCTTTTCTTTTTATAGCTGAATAGTATTCCATTGTGTATATGTACCACATTTTCTTTATTCATTCATCTGTTGATGGACACTTTGGTTGCTTTCTTATCTTGGCTGTTGTAAATAATGAGGGGTAAACACAGGGGTGCACATATCTTTAAACATCAGGGATTTTGTTTTTTGGGGGTAAATTCCCAGGGTGGAGTTATTGGATCAAATGGTATTTCTATTTTTGGTTTTTTTGATGAACCTCCATACTGTTTGCACAGCAGTTGTACCAATTTACATTCTCACCAACGGTATAGGAGGGTTTCCATTTCTCCACATCCTCGCCAACATTTGTTATTTCTTGTCTTTTGGATAGTGGCCTTATTCTAACTGGTGTGAGGTGATAGCTCATTGTGGTTTTGATTTGCATTTCCCTGGTTATTAGCGATGTGCAGCATCTTTTCATGTGCCTCTTGGCCATGTGTACTTCTTCTTTGGAGAAATGTCTTTTCAGGTCCTCCACCCACTTTTTAATCAGATTAGTTTTGGGGGGTTCTTTCTGGTGTTGAAGCATATGAATTCCTTATATATTTTGGATATTAACCCTTTATCGGATGAGTCATTTATGCATATATTCTCCCATACTGTAGGATGCCTTTTTGTTCTGCTGGTGGTGTCCCTTTCTGTACAGAAGCTTTTTAATTTGATGTAGTCCCACGTCTTCATTTTTGATGTTGTTTTCCCTTGCCTAAGGAGATGTGTCCAGGAAAAAATTGCTCATACTTATGTTCAAGAGATTTTTGGCTATGTTTTCTTCTAAGGGTTTTATGGTTTCATCTCTTACATTCAGGTCTGTGATCCATTTCAAGTTTATTTTTGTTTATGGAGTTAGTCAGTAATCTAGTTTCATTCTTTTGCAAGTAGTTCTCCAGTTTTCCCAGCACAAGTTATTGAAGAGGCTGTCTTTTTCCCATTGTATATTTATGACTCCTTTATTGTTTATTAATTGAACATGTATGTGTAGGTTTATATCTGGGCTCTCTATTCTGTACCATTAATCTGTGTGTCTGTTATTGTGCCAGTACATATTGTTTTGATTGCTGTAGCTTTGTAGTATAGCTTGAAGTCAGGGAGCATAATACCCCCAGCTTTGTTCTTTCTCAGGATGGCATTGGCTATTTGGGGTCTTTTGTGGTTCCATATGAATTTTAGAACTATTTGTTCAGTTCATTGAAAAATGCTATTGGTATTTTGATAGAGAATGCACTGAATCTGTAAATTGCTTTGGGCAGGATGACCATTTTGACAATATTCTTCCTATCCATGAGTATGGGATACATTTCCATTTATTTGTGTTGTCTTTAATTTCTCTCATGAGTGTCTTGTAGTTTTCAGAGTATAGGTCTTTCACTTCCTTGGTTAGGTTTATTCCTAGGTATTTTATTCTTTTTGATGCAATTGTAAATGGACTCTTCAGTATGATTTTGTGATTCACTTGTAATACAGTTAGATTGATCTGTGATTTTTAGATTTACATTCATTAAAATTCAGTCTTTATAATATATACAGGTCTGTGGGTTGTGACAAATAACAGAGTCATGTATCAGCTACCATAATACGCAGAACAGTTCAATCACCCCCAAAATTGCCTTGTGCTAGCCCTTTATGAGTAAATTCCCCACCACCACTCCCAACCTCTGACAACCAAGACTTGTTCTCTGTCCATTTAGTTTTCCCTTTTCCAGAGTATCATATAAATAGAATCACACAATATGTAGCCTTTAACTTGGCAAAATGCAGTTTTTATCCATCTTGTGTAAATCAGTACTTTGTTCCTTTTTATTGATGAGTAATATTTCACTTCCTATATACCACAGTTCATTCACTTACCCATTGAGAGACTTTTGGGTTATTTCCATTTTAGAGTAACTGTGAATTTTACAAAACATTTGTGCATAGATTTTTGTGTGAAAGGTAATATATGCCTTGGAGTGAAGTTGCTGGGTGTGTAATAAAGAATTTACCTGGCCTTTGTCTCTGGTTCTTGGGATATAGCCTCTAAGTCTTTGGAATCTCCTGAGTGATAGGAGTGTCTTTATTATTTATGGTGGGTCCTGGTAGTTTATGATAATGAGATGATTTGGGACGGAGGCTAGCCATGCCAGAAAGACTAACCATGTGAGTGGAGGATTGGGGCTCTGAGTCACATGGTATCAGCCTAAATAATTCAGCCTCATTGCTAGTGAATTAATCATGCTTGTATAATATCCAAAATAAAAAAGTTTGGGTGAGCTTCCCTGGTTAGCAATACTCTGTATTGTCATACATTGATGTTTGGGAGGATACTATGACCTGACAGAAGCAAGCTTCACATTGGGACCCTTCTGGACCTCAAACTATGTGTCCTTTTGCCTGGTTCTGATTTGTATCCTTTTGCTACAGTATTACTATGATTGTAAGTAAAGTATTCCTGAGTTCTGTGAGTTGTTTTAGTGAATTATCAAACTATGGGCAGATAGAGGGAACCCCACCAATTTTGTAGCCAACTCATCAGAAATGAGGGTGGCCTGGGGACTGTGCAACTTGCAGTTGGTATCTGAAATGAGAGCAGTCTTGTGGAGGACTTTGCCCTTAACCTGTGAAGTTTGGCCTTTCAGGTAGTTGACGTCAGAACTCATTGCACTAAGTCATTGGTAAGTAAATACTTAACTTTATAAGAAACTGCCAAACTTTTTGGGAAGTGGCATTGCTATTTCACATTCCCAACAGCAACAGATGAGGGTTCCAGCTGCATCTCACAGACATTTGGTACTGTTACTGGTCTGTAGTTGTATTGTTCTGTCTTTATCTGATTTGATGTCAGAGTTGTGCTAGCCTCATAAAATGAATCTTCCCTTTTCTGGAAGAGAATGTATAGAATTGGTATTATCTATTCTGTAGATATTTGGTAGAATTTACAAGTGAAACCATCTGGAAGATTTTTTTTCCTAGGTGTATGTCTTTTGGTATTATGCTGCTTGGTGTTCTCTGACCTCTTTGGTCTGTGGTTTGGTTTCTGTCATTAATTTTGGAAAAGTCTCAGCCATTATTTCTTCAGATATTTCTTCTGTGCCATTATCTTTCTGTTCTAGGATTCCAGTTATGTATATGTTAGACTGATATTATCCCATAGTTCTTATGTATTCTTTTCTGGGTTTTATTTTTGTTTTTCTTTCATTTTTTTTCCCCCTGCATGTTTCAGTTGGGTTATTTTTATTGACTTACCTTTAAGTTTACTGACTCTCTCCTTAGCAACACAGAGTCCACTGATTAGCCAATCAAGGACATTCATCACCTCTGTTACATTATTTTTCACTTCTAGCATTTGTTTAGTTTCTCTTTACTGAAATTACCCATATGATCTTGCATGTTTTCTACCATTTCTATAGCATATTAACCATAGTTATTTAAAGTTCTCTGTCAGTTCCAAAATCTTTGTCATATTAGAGTCTGGTTCTGATCACTGCTTCCCTCTTTAGGGTACATTTCTTGTTTTCATGTGCACTGTATACTTTATTGAAAAGAACACATCTTGTGTAGGACAATAGACAGTTTGGTGAATAGTTTTCACACCTAAAAATAGGCAGACCTTTCCTGCTGTTTAGACCTTAATTACAGAGTTTGAATTAATCTAACTGGGAGTTGTACTTGGTTGCTGCTAAGATTAACCTTAGTGGCTTCATGTTCCTATAGTGATAACATTTCATTTCTGATTGGCCTTAGGTACCGGAACAGTGCTCCTGCTTCAGAAAGGGATGTTCCTTTTGGACTAATATGATCTTTTCAAGTATAAATAATAACTATAAACATGCTTCTTTTCTTTCATTCTGTTTTAGCAATACTTTAAAATATATGATTTTCAGACGTTCATTTTCTTTCCTCAATTTTTGCTTCTTTGGGTTCTATATAAAATCATACTAAGTGCTGAATGAATGTAGAGAATTAGGAGTTTAAGTTTGTTGTAACTACGTGAAATTAATTTTCCAGGACTTCATGGTGGGGAGGAGGGTAATGGTGCAGCATATTCACTAGGCTGACTTGTCTGTCAGGTTTAATCCCACACCCTCAGGTGCCGGTGTCTTGCTTTATCACCTTCGCTCCCGTGCCCCGCATCCTCCTTTCTGTCTGTATCTCCTGTTACTCCCTGAACAGCAATCCTCCAGACAGACTTTCAACTACAGTTCACCTGACTGTTTCCTTTTTTTCCAGGGTAAGAAACTACACTAAAACTAAACTAAAAGGGGAAAGACTAAGTGAAAGGAAAAAACTTTGCTTGGATGCAGAGTTTGAATAATGAAGTAGTTGGGAGATTTGAGGAGTCAGCACTCAGCCCCTGTTCCTCATCTGTTTTAGGAAATGAACCTCTATCCCCCTGCTCCCATTAAGTGTATGGAGAGAAACATGTGACATTAAATATCTCTTCTGGGTTTTGGGAGGACAAACAGTTATAGCAGCACTTAGGAAACATTTTAAAAAGAAACTTTGTTGTTTTAAAGTTTAAGGAATGACCTCAGGATTTTATTTTCTGTTCTGAAGCAGCCTAAACCTCAGCACTAGTAGCTCATCTTTCCTTTGAATAAAAAGACAAATGACTAGTGGTTTTAAATTGCTGGGTTTTATTAAGATATTGGCAAAATTTCAACATACTTCTTTCCCAAATGAACAGTTTTAATAAACACGAAGGATCACTCATGATTACAACTGAACTCAAAAGTGAGCTGTAGAGCAGGTCTGTAGGTTGATAGATTTACTTGTTCATTTGCTTCACTCCATAGAGAATTCTTTGCAGGGAAATGTCGTGAACAAGAGAATAAAGCCTCTCTCTCACCAAAAAGCACCTAGGTGAGAGTTAACAATGATGTATCTGTGGGTTATGTAATACATCAAAGTTTATTAGAGTATTTCCTTTTCCAGAACAACTGCTGTGTCAGTCTGGAGTTCCCTATCTTACATCATACTTTCTTGTTAGTACAATAAATAGTCCTTCAAATGCTGCTAGAGGAAGTAACAATTATTTTTCAACACAGTACCATTTGTCTGGAAAATAGTCATGTTATAATACTGGTGGTATCATGTTTTGAAAAAAACATCTAAGCTATTCACAGGTCAAAACAGAAGAGTGTATTTATCCTTTAACATCACATGATTTGAAAAGGTGAAAAAGTATGTAGTTTCTTTTGCTAGTTTATGATCCAAAGAAAAAAATGTCCCAAATGATGATGGTGTGACCAAAACCATAGTGTCTCCTTTGATGGCCTTGCTTAGGTAGAATGATCGTTGAGTGAACAAATTATTTTTAAACATTAAAATAATAATTTAGATCACTTTTTCATAAAGTCTTGACAAGCCTTTGATGGGGAAGGAAGTACTTGAACCACAGCAGTTCTGTCTGTAACACTGAACTTTGAGCATCATTTTCATCTGCCCACTGGATGTTGTACTTCCTGGCACAGTGTCCCCACAATGGAGTGCGGTCGTCATGATGGAGATGCAGCGTGGTCAGAATCAGACTCAGTGTTGACATTGTCCTTGGAAAAGATATTACTTTCAAGGCTCCTCCTAGTTAAATTAAATGCAAAAGTAACTTTTATAATTCAAGGA
>JAQQAC010006923.1:6184995-6284516 GCA_029783875.1 Phataginus tricuspis | reverse complement strand
CTAGTTAAATTAAATGCAAAAGTAACTTTTATAATTCAAGGACAATGGATGGCACTTCTAGGTAAAGAAAAAGGTATATACATGTGTGTTTCCACCATCTTCTTTAGTACAGCCCGGTGCTGTAATGTCACTTAGCCTTAGATATCCCTCGAAAGTACACATCCAGAAAGTAACAAAGGAAATCTTTCAACTGGAGACTGATTCCTTTGGAAACTCACAGTGAATGTACATGGAATCTTGGAAATCTGTTTCCTAATCAGTACTACGCTTTCTTGTTTATATTTGTTTCACTATTTCCTATTCTAACAAAACTTTAGCAGGCAAACAAATTGATGCAGATCATATTAAATTGAAAAGGGATATTGCCACTTTTACAGATTGAGTGTAGAACTTTCACCACCACTAAATTACACAATGGGTAAAGGTACAAAATACGTAATTCACAGACTATACCTCAGCATTAACAGTTAATATATATTATGTACTTTTGTATCTGTCTATTATTTTTACAATCACCAGATGCACCATCATTAGATACAAGTTACAGAAATGTGTGGATACCATTAGTTAGAGGGGGTACTTATTGCTTACGTCAGCAAGCAGCAAATAAGGGCACAGGATTTGAACTGAAGGGAACTACTTTCTATCACCAGTGGCATTAAAATATAACACTGCATTTCACAAAGCACTGCTTTTTATCTAGCTTATAGAACACCAAGAGCAGTATATATCAGACCAATAACCACTACTTTAATATGTATTACAAGATTTTAAAGGACTTACCTTACCTAACTATAAGTGAGTGTTGTGAACAAATGAATAGTTATTTTCCACAATATTGGTTTATAACTTGACCACACTAGAACTACTTTGCTTTATTATCTAGAGGGCTACTGGTGTGAGAAATGGAGTTAACGCTGCTTATCTAGTGAGACCTAGAAAATCCAGACCCTTACGTATGTGGTTGGTGTTTGTCCCGGTTTCATCCAACCATTTTTCCCCACTGAAAAAACCTATCACTTGGACCTTTTTTCCTTTCATCTTCTTTATTCTGATCAAAAACATTAGCAATGGACAACTACAGAAAATATCTAAAAAATTTTTTAACTTATCTAAGTGCTTTGGACTATGTGAACCAATATTCCACTGCCTGTATTTTCTTGCTTCCTTAGATAATATCTGAAACAGACACTGCACCTGATGGGTCGTTAACAAGATCTTGGCTTCAGAAAATGGCACGTGAGTGAGGCTCGTGTATGGGGGAGACGCAACAGGGTGGAGAGATTCTGGCACTAGACTTGGAATCACTTACTCCCTCCTTTTCAACCGTGTGTCACCAGACTTGAGAAAGAAAAAGTGACTTCAAAATCAAGAGAAAAATACTGAAAATCTCTATACTTACATCCAAATTTAAAAAAATAAAATCTGTAGATTAACAATCTGATCATTGCTAAAGTGAATTGCTCTCTTTTATTTGATACAGCTGTGCTGGCACCCAAATTATGCTAACAGTCCTCTATATTTTTTAAATCCAGGGCTTTTAGTCCTCCATCGTGGGTCTAGGGAACAATGTAATCAAACTATTATGAAAAAACACGATTAGGCAGTGGACTAAGAGCATTTGGTGCCTTCTAATGGCATGAGTGAGCGAGCATCACAGCAGCAGCTCCCGCCCATCGGCATGGCCGGCCCACAGGTGATGGGGGAGGGTGAGATGTCACATGGCAGCAGTCATGATTCAGAGAATCAGAGGCTGTCTCACAGAATGTATCTGATTATTAGCTTATTTGCTGTCTTCAGCTGAAAATGTGCTTCTGGCTTGAAACTGCAGTAATGGCAAAAAACACTATTTTAAAATAACAAATAGAAATGAGTATTGACACGAGAAACACATGTCCTATCTCTGCAGTCTGAAGTTGCATGTAGCAGGACTCCCAGTTCTACATTTCAAACTAAACAGACCTCAGTCTCAGTAATCTGTATTCTTCTGCATTTGGCCTCTGGGCTCACGTTAGGCAATACTTCAGTCTCTTTAACACCAGTTACTTTGGGGGAAACAATGTTAGAGAAGTTAAAACCAGTATTGATGACTCTCCAAAACCATTTTTTTAGTAGCATGCCTTTGCTGTCAGTGAACTTAAAAAAGGCAGGAAAAACAAACACTATTTAATTTTTTTAAGTGGCAACCTGATTCTGGTATATTTGTACCTGATATCTCCATTAAACCAGTTTTATTCCTGACATGAAGGTACAGTGAAAAATATTAGCATCATAGGTTAAAATCATTTGACAGCAGTCTTCTAAAATGACACGTAAAAACTCCATCCAAAGCACCATAACAGGTTATGAAACTCCCAAAAAGCTACAGCCCTAGGAAATACTTTGTAAGTCAAAACATTTTTCAGTCTTTTATTAAGTTACAGAAAAAAAAGTAAATATTTCTTACTATATGCCACCTCACAAGCCTGAGAATGACATTTTTACATTAGTTTTCTACTTTCCTTGTTACCAGTTAAAACCCATATGGCTTTTATTAGTCTTTTTTACCTACTGAAATAAAGGGGAAAGGGGGTCTTCCCTCTTAGTTCCCATCTTGAGGAACATTCCCCAACTAAATCTTAATTCTGCATTGTTTTCCACAGATACATTAGGCACATCAGACCAGATTTCAACTGTGTTGAGATTTCAACACTAAATATATATGCCCTGACAGAAATAACCGATTCACAAGCTTCCACTAGTGACAAGGGTGGGGGGTGGAGCTGAGTGGAGGTGTGGAGATACATCACAGGGACCAGCTGTATAATTTTGCTAGTGAAACTGCCAATACTTTTTTAAGATTGAAAACACTGTATTTTGAGTTTTCTAGAGATCTATTTACATTTAAGAATTGAACCACCCACGGTTTCATGATGAGCACATATATATCAGAAATGGCTACCTTGTTTCTACTCTGACAGTGGCGTCTTACTGGGGGAGAGCTAGCCGGCCTACTCGAAAGAGGGCTGCACCTTACAGCTCCCGGGAAGACCTGGGCGTGGGGCAGCCTTGCTCTTCCCCAGCCTCCTCATCATCGTGCTCTCACTGCGCCCTTTCCGACTATTTTGCCTCCACAGCAGAGAACTGAACATCCTGGTTCTCTTCCCACTTCGAGTAAGTGAGGACAGGCTAGTGCCTATTTTGTGGGAAGGCTCTTGAGAAGAGCAAAATGAATAAAACTTTGGATTAAATCTGAATCTGTGCCACCTCTTTGAATAATGATAGCGTAAATGAGACAATCTAGAAATTCTCTTCCCCAGGAATCTGAACTGTTCATTTTCCAACCTAGAACAAACAGGAGACAGGCTCTCCCTTATGTATATCTGCTGCCCTGTTGAACCCAAATTAATGGAAGAGGGAAACTCTCCAGCACCACTCCATTCAGGCCATGATGACTGACCTGATTTTTTCTCCATTATTAGCTCATTTATAGGATTTGCTTTCTTTGGTGCACCAGGACCAAACATCTCAACTGGTGGCAAATACTGTGTACTGTAAGGTGTGCTTGCTTCTATCTGTGTGAGATCTAGGTAGCCTGGGTCTTCCAGCACGTTGATTTGGGACCCTGGGCTCAGGCTAGTTCTATCAGTGAATGAATCCACGCGCCCATCATAGCCTAGATCGGCTGGTGCTGAGCACTGGTGCTGAGGCCAAGGGCGTTTGCACTCTCCGTGATTCTCCTTATCATCCCCACCATCTTCTTGCCCTCCTTGAAAAGAGTTCTCTGTCCACTCTGATTCCTCACTAACATTCACAGCTTTGTTCATGTCCCTCAGGAATACCACAATAACAGTGATGTTATCACTTGAGCCAGCATCACGAGCTGATGCCACTAATTTGTGGGCAACCATGCTGCTGTCTCCATTATTCTCTTTCAAGTGGTCAGACACAACTTTGACTGCCTCGTCAGGGTTCACGGTGTCATAGAAGCCATCACAGGCCAGAATGAGGTAGTCTTCCGTCCCGTCCAGAACAGTAGAGGCAGAGTCCGCATCCCCACAGATGTACGGCTTGTGTTCAGCATCTCCTGTGGGGATTGGAGAGAAGGTCAGATTTGGGTTTACCTTGCATGTTAGAATGTTTATGGCCAGTGCTATGGCTCTGATCACAATTTACTGGATTGTAGATCTGATTTTACTGGAAGCAATTTATAAACTGGTTTTAGATAAAATACTTGAGTTCTCTGTCAGTCAAATGCACTCAACTCCTTACTCTCAGTTAAGATACTGCCATTCACATTCACTGGGCTTCATTTCTTACCTAGTCTGGATTTTTAATCTTATACCTTTCGCTTTGATTTAGGCTTAGCTAAAATAAGCATGGCAACAAACGTCATATCTAAATTGGTTGTTGTCCTGGAAGATTCAGTCGCACCTGGAAAACTTCACTGATTTAGTAGGTCTGTTCTTTCACTGGTGGTCAGGTCTTATCTAACTGGGATTTGAGAACAAGTCCACATTGAAAAACAAACCAACATTCTGATCGCTCTCTTCATTAAACAATTTTGTTCTATCCTTATTTACATATCAGTAGCTTCATGCGTGAGCTCAGAGGAAGGTTTGAGTTACAAGGGATTTTTAAAAATTATTTCCAATTCTCAAGCCAGGAAAAGTCATCACAAACTTCAGACAAGGGAACTGGAATGTAAGTCTTCCCAAATTTGCTTCCTGTTTTTTATTGCTGTTTTACTTGTAACTTCTAGAGAACAGTCTAAAAATGTATTTCGTCCTCAAGGACCACCATATTCTTCTTGCTCTTCTTCTCACGTTTCTGATCATCCCCACATTCTGTCTTCATTGCTTTTGTTCATTCTCCACTTAGGAACAACTGTGAAAAACCCCAAGTCCCTACTGGCCTTTATTTCTCCTTACTTAGCTCATCCACTTAGAGAAGGACATTTGAGAGCTGAGCCTTGAAGGATATATATTAGTTCTCATCAGGCAGAACTGGGCCTTTGGTTGAGGGACCAGCATTAGCAAACACACAGAGGCAACCACTAGGGAGTAATGTGTAGCCGAATATAGGGCTGAGACCTACGTTTCTGTCAATAGACCACTGAGCTAATCGATCAGCACTTCCAGATCCATTCATAATTTCCCTGTAGGTGTTTGGAGAGGGCCTAGCAAAAGGGCCCTTAACCTGTTGGATAATCAGTAGCATATTACAAGGGACTCTCACTTCTTTATGTAAAAAACACAAAGTATTGAGCAATTAATTCCTAGATTAGGGCATCATAATTCATTGGTAAACAGCTAAGAAGAACTTACAAAGTGCTTTATCATTTGTAAAGTAGTGGCATATAGCTTACTGGTTAAGGATGCCCACTGCAGTTAGATTGCCTGGATAAAAATCCTAGCACATGTTACTTAGAAACCCTCATCAACTACTGTCCTCATTGTACTAAAACTTCACTTTTTGATAAGGGGAAGATAAAATGAAGATAAATATTATTCATTTAAGTGAGCTATCGTCCCTGTTTCTGGGATCACTGTTAAAGGCTCTCTCCTACCCAAGTGTAGTTCTCACCAACATTTCCCATCCCTGTTGAATCTTCAGGCCCCCTGTGGGTGATTCCACTAGACCAGTGAGGGCCATATCCCCTGCCAGCAGCTTGCATGATGGGGTACCTTGAACAGCAGATCCTTACTTAATATAATTACCTGCATTAGTTTATCTCTAAGGTAAGAAACGGTCTTTTTCACACAGTAGCCAGAACCGTCTTCCTCAGCATGGTTTTGATTTTGTCACATTCACTTCTATACTATGATTCCTCCCAACAGCCTGTTTATTAAAACTTCCAATCATGAGATTATTCACTTTACTAAATTTCGCCATCCCCTAATCCACCTATTATTATCAGCATTATTATTTTCTGAATTCCAGCTCTAAAAATAAATGTGATCTGAGTCATACTGTTCCCAAAAATCTTGTTTTAGTGCTTCAATTAAAGGGCTACTCCAACTGTTAGTTTGGAACAGAACATAAAGATTTGCGCAGAGAAAATGCTGCCAAAATTCTGGCTTTTCACCTGCTCTACTGTTGGATGTCAAATTCATGACATTTCGCCCCCAAATTTGCTAGGAGGGCATGATTATCCATTTCATGGTAGAAATGGCAACATCATTTTGTCCTCATCCTCTCTCTCCATACGCCAGGAAACATAACATGACTGTCACCTTTGGATCATGAATCAAGGACTCATGAGGAGAAAAAGTTGAAAAGCTTTTCATTTTTAAAGCTTTAAGTGTCACTGCTTTTCTAACTAGAGTACAAGTCTGCTCAGGAGTCCTTTTTTTTGTCCCTATTTAGCCCCATATTTTATTGCACGAGCTTTCTAAATCCTCACATTCTTCAACTTCCTCTTCCAGTTAAGCCACTGGATTTCAGTAGGTGGCCTAATTTCCTGCTTCAGAGAAAATTAAGTTACCAGGCCCGAACTCCCTCAATCCCTGCACCCCACCAGCCCCAATTTTTTCTTTAATCTGTAGAGATTGACCTGTATCAGCTACCATTTTCTCAAAAGTAAGAGATGCCCTTTCCTTCCTAAAGCCAGCCTAGGACTCTGGCTTCTCATCTTCAGTTTCCTACAAACATGTTCTGATCTAAAATCTCTCTAAAAACAAAAACAATAAAAGCAACTCTTTCCCAAATCAGCTTTTCCCTCAAGCTACCACTCTATTTCCCTTTACCACCAAGTTGCTAAATTGCTAAAAGAAACTAAAATCTGCACATTCCTTGTCATTCATTTTGTTTCACCTGATTGTTTTTTTCACTTACTAATCCAAAACATTTCTCTCACCTGTTCCCAGTTATTTCCTATTTTCAAAATTCTATGTCTTTTTTTAACCCACATCTCGCTTGACTTCTGTAGCATGTGACCCTGTTCACCACTGACCCCTAGGAACCCTCTTCCCCTAGCATCTGTGACACCCCACTTGTTTCTCTGATCCCTTGATTTTTTTTCACAAGCCCCTTCACTTAATAATACTACTAACAAATCACTGTGTGCTAAGACTGTGCCATGCAGTTCTAAATGTGGTGTGTGTATTACACCACTTAATACGAATGAAACCTCCATGAGTTAGGCACTGTTACTATTCCTACAAAGGAACAAACAGACATAGAGAAGTTAATTTCCCAAGGCCCACATCTTGTAAAGCAGTAGGGCCAAGATACAAACCCAAAGAGCGTGACCTTCATTACGTTATTTTACCTCATGTAATGAGTCTCATCTTTGGTCTCTCTTCACACTGCGTATTATACCTGCCTATAGTGTCAACTACTACATACATGACATCTCACAAGTTGCTAATATTATTGCCAAAATAGGATCAGTTTCCAAATCTCTACATCCAACTCAGAGCTCTCTGCTAAGCTCCAGATCTGCATTTCCAACTGCATATAAATTATCTTCCAAGACATCCCACAGGTACCTAGAATATAAAACAAGTCCAAAGTGAACTCATTATCTACCCTCCTCCCCACCCCCCAAACTGCTGCTGCTTTATTACAAATGATTTATCATCTTCTCAGTCACACAAGCCAGAAACCTGGAAGTTAGCTTTCCTCTTCCCCCACAAACTGTCATTCCTGTCTCATCAATTTATACCCTCCTCTGGATCCGTTTTTAGCTGTCCTCATCTCTAACAAATGGTATCAACAGCCTCCTGAACCATCTCTCCTCTAGGCTTTCTACTCTAATCCATCTTCCATAACATCATTACAGATAATCTATAAGTACAAATCTGATCCTGGGGCCCCTCTGCTTATTCACCAGGGAAAATCCAGACTACTTAGCTTGGCACATAGTTTCTACATTCTGGTGCACATACTTACCCTTCACCACTGCCACCTTCTGCCCCAGACTCTTGTACACACTGCTGTTCCTAAAACCCAACATGCCCTTTCGGACGCCCATGTATCTGTACTTCTCTACCTTGGGATTTCCTCCCCTAAACACTATCTTCATATCCAACTCAGAAGTCGGTTCCTCTATGGAGTCTGCCTTGTTCCTGTACATTGTCACTTATTCAAGGACATTCTCCCTGCTTTAGTTTCCCCTTGTCTTATATTTTTAGACCCAAGAGAAGGGAGGTATTGTCTACTAAAGTTGGTTCTATAACAAGCATTTAAAGGCACCTCCCAGCATTCTGATGAAGACGGTGAGGTCAAGGGGAAGTCCAGGTCTTTGTGTGGGGTTACTGGAAGTTATTTTATACAGGGGTACATTTTTGAAATAAGAAATTTCCCCTTGTGCCCTTATTCCAGAATTCCTAATAACTCCCTCAGTCTAAGGTAAAGCTAACTTGATTTTTCAGAGGTATTTACAGAATCTTTCAGCTTTCTCTTTCCTTGAGCCTTCTGTTCACATTTGGGCCACTTCACAGCTTGCCAGCACCTTCCCAATGAGTGGGAGGAATGTACATCAGTGGCGAAACTGAATAAATCCTTTGAGATTTTGTTAATGTTCTGCAATTATCTTAATGATAAGCAAAGTTTGGAGATTGGATGTGAATTCCACGCATCCCTGTCAGTCAAACTTCATTTCCTCAGGAGGCAGTGGCTAAGAACTGCAGGATGTATGCCTATGAGCATATCACACATATAGACACACTGATTTATTTTAAAAAAAGCAAAACAGAAAGGAAGCTAAACCATGAAGCCTAAAAATAATAAACCCAGGCTCCAAAGTGAAACACTGAAAAAGGATTATAGTCCAATTCTTTGAACTTATATCCTTGCATTTTCTCCAGTCATTCAGTTGTTCTCTAAGTTTTAGAGTTTCATTGACTTTCTCCTCCTTTTCAAGAATTCAAATCCCAGAGACAGATTCTTTGAAACCCTACGGTTATCTGGCAACTTGCTATATTCCACATATAGAATATTGCTTTCATCTAAAAAGCACAATTGGTTTTCCTATGAAGTTATTCTCTGTTGCTTATGTCATTTTAGAATTTAATTCTAAAAAAGATTTTAAGATATAAGCAAAGTAAAATATAGGGGAGAAGAGCCTTCCACTCAATGGAAAATACTAAATTTACAACTCAAAATGGAATGAAATGAGGATCACTGAGGTTTTAAGCAGATTGTGTATCAAAGACTAAAGGCTCCTATTTTTAAAAAAATTGAAACTAATAAATTCTGCATTTCTTAATATAGCTCTGTTTTAATAATGGAATTTAAATATATAAATGAGGTTAATTAAATCAAATAATGAAAAGAGGCATTATGTAATTGTTATATTAAACAATAAACACTATGATAATACAAATTATTATCTCAGGTTCCCTTATATCAGAGTTAATGTGAGACAATGAACTAGAAGAGGACAGTCTGGAGAAACAAAAATTAATTGGTTTTTCCTACCAATAGCTCTGGAGACTGACAGACTTCCATTCACCCTCCAGGCACCAAACCATACTACGCAACCTCCAAGGGCCTCAATTCGCTGCTTTTCATCCTAAACAGCAATGCAATAGAAAGAAGCAAATAACTGGATTCAGGAATTTATTCATCTGTCTTAACAGTAAACAACAGACATAGTACTTATCAGCTTCCTAGAAAGGTTTTCTTTATTTCTCCTTTGGAAGGTGGATATAGTTGCTGAGATAATGGTGATAGTTATAATAATAAGTGAATCTTAACAATGAGAAAACTGTGTTTGCGGCATGTGTCCTAATAGAACAGACTATACTTACCTCTCTGTCCGGTTTGTGTGGCTTCATTAGTTCAACAGCTTGGCCCTTTCTCACAAGCATAACCTGGGAATCACCCACCCAGGCCACATGTAGCATGTTGCCCCTGATAAAAGTCACCACTCCTGTGGTCCCACATCTTAAGCTCTGAAAATAATGTAAATAAAAACTAGAGTCAGTAATAATAAACAGACATCAAAGTCTTGTTGAGAATATAAACTTTTCAGTTGGGAACTAGATTTACAATAACTAGACTTCACAAATAAACAGGAATTCCTATTTCTCGGTGACTTTCTGTGTGCGTGTATGAATTCATGTGATACACAGGCCCTTTTAATCTGTGCTGTGCAAAGCAAGGATGATCCTTAACTCCAGTCCACTTTATGCACAGGTAAGAACTCTACAGCAGGGTCTACGACTTGCCCAAGGGCAGATAACTGATTACTATACAAAACAGAACTGGAATTCTTTTTCCTTCTAGTTCTGTGCTAAATCTAGTATATCAACCCATAGAGTAAAGATTTTCATATTCTGGCCTCTGTTTTGTTACCTACTGTATGCTCAGGAGGAGAGTTCTAGCTTTACAAAATCACATATAAAGCATCTGATTGGTACACAGCAAATGCTTCCATACTAGGAGCCAAGAGATAACGTACATCCCTAGAGTGTTAAGTTGCTTGTACCTTTAAAAAAGGAAGAGAAAAACTCCACTATAATAATTTTAGGGGCCTTTGCTTTTGGGACATTGCATAAAGAACTAACAGCCTGGAGCTTCACTGCAGTAGCTCTTGATGCTACTATACTAAAATGACATCTCTCCATTTGACATGAGTCACCACCAAATGAGCATGACTTTCTGTTACTAGGGCCTTGGCCCAAATTAGAACCAATGCGTCAAAGGTGGTAAAAGGCCCCTCGTATCCAATGAGAAAAACAACTCATTTTCTCTATATAGGGAAAGTTTGTTATAAATCCTCACCCACCGATAAAATGTCTTCCCACACAGAATGTTCAAAAACTCAGCCCCCTGGAACATATGATAAAGACACAGTGCATATGCCCTGCAGAGCAGGAGGCAGGGCTGCTTCCCAACAGGAATAGCTGCTTTCTTCCCGGCAGTTAGCAGCACAGGAAAGCACAAGGAGGAGAAAATTAACAGCTGAGACAAACCTGAATTATTCAGGGAGACTATTGGCAAGACAGACCCTAGGATCGTGGCAAAGCAAATCAGACGAATATGATCCAAAAAAAAGTCATAATTTTGAGGACACAGAGATAAAGGGATATAACGGAAGTTGAAGAAAACAGACACGTGAGCGCCTCTCATGGCAGAGGTCACAGATGGCATTGCAGGGCCAGGCCTCTCCTGAGCATGACAAGAGCTGGCAGCTCCAAGAGGTGGAGCCAGGCAGCCGAGGCTCTCAAGAGACTCTGGGAAGGTCTGAGGTCAATGACTGTATTTTGTTTTCTGGTTCAACCTCCATATATAGACCCTAGTGATTACTGTTGTATTTGCATATTGATCTAAACCTTGGGTGTGGGTGGGGAGATACAGAATATTTCCCTTGCTTAATACCAGATAGCTCTGAATTACTATTTCATTAATTCCAAGCCCCACAACTGCTGGGTAGTATGACTATGAGATCAAAGAAATGGACTGAATGATTACCCTGTTCTCGCCAAGTCCCTTTCAAAATGAGCTAATGTTTAAGTCACACGGCAGGGTTTTCTAGATGTATGAAATTCTGTAATTACTATTAAAAATTATACTCTTTCTACTGGCCCCCAGTTAGAATGAATATAGATTACTATAGTTAATTATGTACCAATGCCAAGAAATATAATTAGATTAAAAATTTTACATCTAGCCTGATTCAAGATGGGGGCGTGAGAGGTGAGACAGAGAACTCCTCCCAAAACCACAAATAGTATGAAAATATAGTTAATTAATACAACTAACTCTAAAACAGCAACAGGAAAGAAGGCTAAACTGGACTGCATACAGACCTCATGAACAGAGCAGACCTGGTGAAACAGGGTAATGTATGAAAGTCTTCATCCAGTGGGACCCAAGCCCTTCCCCCACATCAGCTCACTGGTGGGAGGAAGAGACACGGAGCGGGCAGCGGGTGGAAGCCTGGGACTACTGAACACCCAGCCCTGGAGATCTGCTTTGTGACCAGAAACCTATTCTGTGTGGTGCTCTGGAGGTTGGGGACGTGGTACAGGCAGAGTGCCTGAGAGAGTGACATTCTGGCCATTTGTGGAGGACAGGGTCCATATCCGACTGCTCTGTAACAGAGGAAAGGCAAGCATTTTAAGAGGCTTCCTAGCAGCGAGAGGGCTGCTGAGGATGCAGGGGTTACACAGAGCTTGCTGTGTGGGAGAAGGGAGAGCTGGACACGGTTGTCTGAGCATGCTCTGTCCAGCATGTTGGGAACTCTAAGGAGCTTCAGGCACTCCATGCCCCTAGCTAGCTACTCAGCTCCAAGGCCCCCCACTGGAACACACAGCCTGCCACACCTTCCTCCTGGCCTGACAGCACTGCCCCATAAACCGGCAGTCACTGTGCTGGCATCAGGCCAGCCAAAGGGAAGCCCCACCTACATCACCCAGAGACACTGAGCACAGAGGCTTACACCTGTGTGCTTGGCCCACTGACTGTGATACTGTACACAGGCACAGCAGATGGGAATCAGGAAACAGATCTTTCCTCACCCCAGGCACCAGATCTGCTCCCCAATGACCCCCAACCTCACTCTAGGGGCTGAGCAGCTCCAGAGATTGGAGCTTCTGGGCACTAGTGGGCACCACATAGAAATACGAAACATCAAAAGAGCCTGGTTAAGACCAAAATCTCACCATCCCCAGAAAAAGGGCCAAATGAAACTGAACTCACCAATCTTCCTGAAAGAGAGCTCAAAATAAAAATCATAAACATGCTTATGGAGGTACAGAAAAATATTCAAGAACTCAGGGACGAATTTAAGACAGAGATTCAATCATTAAGAATTCCATATCTGAAATGAAACATACTATGGAGGGATTTAAAAGCAGATTAGATGTAGTAGAAGAGACGGTAAATGGAATAGAAATTAGAGAAGAGGAATACAAAGAAGCTGAGGCACAGAGAGAAAGAATCTCTAAGAATGAAAGAATATTGAGAGAACTGTGTGACCAATCCAAACAGAACAATATTCGTATTATAGGGGTACCAGAAGAAGAAGAGAGAGAAAAAGGGATAGAAAGTGTCGTTGAGGAGGTAATTGCTGAAAAATTCCCCAATCTGGGGAAGGAGATAGTCTCTCAGCCATGGCAGTGTGAAGATCTCCCAACAAAAGGGACTAAAGGAAGACAACATCAAGACATATAATAATTAAAATGGCAAAGATCAAGCATAAATTCAGACTTTTAAAAGCAGCTAGAGAGAGGAAAAAAAGAACACATATAAAGAAAAACCCATCAGGCTATCATCAGATTTCTCAACAGAAACCTTACAGGCCAGAAGGGAGTGACACGATATATTTAATGCAAAGAAACAGAAGCGCCTTGAACCAAGAATATTCTACCCAGCAAGGTTATCATTTAAATTTGAAGGAGGGATTAAACAATTCTCAGATAAGCAAAAGCTGAGAGAATTTACCTCCCACAAACCAACTCTATAGATGGAAGTATTCCTAAGGCTAAACAGATGTCACCCAAGGGATAGACAAAGACTACAGAATATGATTCATAACATACAAAGAATGAAGGAGGAAGAAAAAGGAGGGGAAAAAAAAAGGAATCTTTAAGTTGTGTTTGTAATAGCATACAAAGTGAGTTAAATTAGACTGTTAGATGGTAAGGGAGTTACCCTTGAACCTTTGTTAACCACGAATCTAAAGCCTGCAATGGCAATAAGTACATACCTATCAATAATCACCCTAAATGTAAATGGTCTGAATGCACCAATCAAAAGACACAGAGTCACTGAATGGATAAAAAACAAGACCCATCTATATGCTGCCTACAAGAGACTCACGTCAAACCCAAAGACATACACAGACTGAAAGTAAAGGGATGGAAAAAGATATTTCATGGAACTAATAGAAAAAAGCAGGAATTGCAGTACTGGTATCAGACAAAATAGACTTCAAACAAAGAAAGTCACAAGAGACAAAGAGAGACATTATATAATGATAAAAGGGTCAGTCCAACAAGAGGATATAACTATTATAAATATCTATGCACCCAACACAGGATCACCTACATATGTGAAACAAATACTAACATATTAAAGGGGGAAATAGAATGCAAAGCATTCATTTTAGGAGACTTCACCACACCACTCACTCCAAAGGACAGATCAACCAGACAGAGAATAAGTAAAGACACAGAGGCACTGAACAACACACTAGAACAGATGGACCTAACAGATATCTACAGAACTCTGCACTCAAAGGCAGCAGGATACACATTGTTCTCAAGTGCACATGGAACATTTTCAAGAATAGATCATATACTAGGCCACAAAAAGAACCTCAGTAAATTAAAAAAGATTGAAATTGTACTAACCAGCTTCTCAGATCACAAAGGTATGAAACTACAAATAAATTACGCAAAGAAAACGAAAAAGCCCACAAACACATGGAGGCTTAATAACATGCTCCTAAATAAACAGATCAATGACCAAATAAAAAAAGAGACCAAGCAATATATGGAGACAAATGACAACAATAATTCAACACCACAAAATCTGAGGGATGCAGCGAAAGCTGTGCTAAGAGGGAAATATATTGCAATACAGGCCTACCTCAGGAAAGAACAATCCCAAATGAACAGTCTAAACTCACAATTAATGAAACTAGAAAAGGAAGAACAAATGAGGCCCAAAGGCAGTAGAAGGAGGGACATAATAACGATTAAAGCAGAAATAAATAAAACTGAGAAGAATAAAACAATAGAATCAATGAAAGCAGGAGTTGTTTCTTCGAGAAAATAAACAAAATAGATAAACCCCTAGCCAGACTTATCAAGACAAAAAGAGACTCTACTCACATAAACAGACTCGGAAATGAGAAAGGAAAAATCACTACTGACACCACAAAAATATAAAGAATTATGAGAGAATACTATGAAAAATTATATGGTAACAAAGTGGACAACCTAGAAGAAATAGACAACATTCTAGAAAAATACAACCTTCCAAGGCTCATCCAGGAAGAAACAGAAAATCTGAATAGACCAATTACAAGTAAAGAAATTTAATTGGTAATCAAAAAACTACCTAAGAACAAAGCTCCTGAACCAGATGGTTTCACTGATGAATTTTATCAAACATTTACTGAAGACCTAATACCCATACTCCTTAAAGTTCTCCAAAAAGTAGAAGAGGAGGGAATACTACCAAACTCCTTCTACGAGGCCAACATCACTCTAATACCAAAACCAGGCAAAGACCTCACCAAAAAAGAAAATTACAGACCAATATCCCAGATGAATGTAGATGCAAAAATACTCAACAAAATATTAGCAAACTGAAATAAAAAATACATCCATCGTGATCAAGTGGGATTCATCCCTGGGATACAAGGATGGTGCAACATTCGAAAATCCATCAACATCATCCACCACATCAACAAAAAGAAGAACAAAAACCACATGATCATCTCCATAGATGCTGAAAAAGAATTCAACAAAATTCAAGATCCATTCGTGATAAAAACTTTCAATAAAATGGGTACAGAGGGCAAGTACCTCAACATAATAAAGACCATATATGACAAACTCACAGCCAACATTATACTTAACAGTGAGAAGCTGAAAGCTTTTCCTTTAAGATCAGGAGCAAGACAAGGATGCCCACTCTCCCCACTTCTATTCAACATAAAAAGGTCCTAGCCACAGTAGTCTTACACCACAAAGAAATAAAAGGCATCCAGATTGCTAAGGAAGAAGTCAAACTGTCCCTGTTTGCAGATGACATGATATTGTACATAAAAAACCCTAAAGAATCCACTCCAAAACTACTAGAACTAATATCTGAATTCAGCAAAGTTGCAGGATACAAAATTAATACACAGAAATCTGTTGCATTCTTATACACTAACAATGAACTAGCAGAAAGAGAAGTCAGGAAAGCAATTCCATTCACAACTGCATCAAAAAGAATAAAATACCTAGGAATAAACCTAACCAAGGAAGGGAAAGACTTATACTCTGAAAACATCAAGACACTCATGAGAGAAATTAAAGAAGATACCAATAAATGGAAACACATCCGGTCCTCATGGATAGGAAAAATTAATATTGTCAAAATGGCCATCCTGCCTAAAGCAATCTACAGATTCAATGCAATCCCTATCAAAATTCCAACAGCATTCTTCAACGAATTGGAACAAATAGTTCTAAAATTCACATGGAACCACAAAAGACCCCAAATAGCCAGAGCAATCCTGAGAAGGAAGAATAAAACTGGGGGAATTACTCTCCCTGACTTCAAGCTCTACTACAAAGCCACAGTAATCAAGACAATTTGGTACTGGCACGAAAACAGACCCATAGACCAATGGAACAAACTAGAGAGCCCAGATATAAACCCAAGCATATATTGTCAATTAATATACAATAAAGGAGCCATGGATATACAATGGAGAAATGACAGCCTTTTTGACAGCTGGTGTTGGTAAAACTGGACAGCTACGTGTAAGAGATAGAAACCGGATTATTGTCTAACCCCATACACAAAAGTAAACTCAAAATGGATCAAAGACCTGAATGTAAGTCATGAAACCATAAAACTCTTAGAAAAAAACATAGGCCCAAATCTCTTGGACATAAATATGAGCAACTTCTTCATGAACATATCTCCGCAGGTGAGGGAAACAAAAGCAAAAATGAACAAGTGGGACTATATCAAACTAAACAGCTTCTGTACAGCAAAGGACACCATCAATAGAACAAAAATACATCCTACAGTATGGGAGAATATCTTCATAAATGACATATCCAATAAGGGGTTGACATCCAAATTATATAAAGAGCTCATGCACCTCAAAAAACAAAAAGCAAATAGGCCAATTAAAATATGGTCAGAGAAGCTGAACAGAAACTTCTCCAAAGAAGAAATTCAGGTGGCCAACAGGCACATAAAAAGTTGCTCCACATCCCTAATCATCAGAGAAATGCAAATTAAAACCACAATGAGATATCACCTCATACCAGTTAGGATGGCTAACATCCAAAAGACAAACAACAACAAATGTTGGTGGGGCTGTGGAGAAAGGGGAACCCTCCTACACTGCTAGTGGGAATGTAAAGTAGTTCAACCATTGTGGAAAGCAGTGTGGAGATTTCTCAAAAAGCTAAAAGAAATACCATTTGACCCAGGAATCCCACTCCTAGGAATTTACCCTAAAAATGCAGGAGCCCAGTTTGAAAAAGACATATGCACCCCTATGTTTATCGCAGCACTATTTACAATAGCCAAGAAATGAAAACAACCTAAGTGTCCATCAGTAAATGAATGGATAAAGAAGAGGTGGTACATATACACAATGGAATATTACTCAGCCATAAGAAGAGAACAAATCCTACCATTTGCAACAACATGGATGGTGCTAGAGAGTATTATGCTCAGTGAAATAAGCCAAGCCGAAAAAGACAAATATCAAATGATTACAGTAATCTGTGGAGTATAAGAACAAAGAAAAAACTGAAGAAACAAAACAGCAACAGACTCACAGAACACAAGAATGGACTAACAGTTACCAAAGGGAAAGGGATTTGGGAGGATGGGTGGGAAGGGAGGGATAAGGGGAAAAAAGGGTCATTACGATTAGCATGTATAATGTGGGGCAGGACACAGAGAAGGCAGTATAACACAGAGAAGACAAGTAGTGATTCTATAGCATCTCACTACGCTGATGGACAGTGACTGTAATGGGGTATGTGGTGGGGACTTGATACTGGGGGGTCTAGTAACCATAATGTTGTTCATGTAATCGTACTTTAATAATAGCAAAATAAAAAATAAATAAATTTTACATCCAAATCTTAATATAGAGCCCCTGTCATTCAGAATAAATAGCTTAGGTCTGATTAACCATAAGAAATTAGGACATGAATTCTGACTTTTCTTCCTATTAAGAGAAAATCAGTGTGAGGGTCATCTGAGGATTTACTCACTCCAAGCTAATTTTCCCTCAAGAGATACAACAGGAAAACACTGCCAACCCATTTAGAACCAAATGTATGGAAGTAATCCCAGCTTCTGTTTCTTTTTTAGACCATTGTTTTTATTACCATATCCAGATCTTGTCAGCAAAATTCTGCTTAGAGAGATGGTCCTGCTGTGAAGCTGACAGGCAAGCAGTGAGTGAGAAAGGTGAGACTCACCTGCTAAATCCAGCAGTGGGATTGTCTATCCACAAAACTACTGTTTGGGAGTTTCTACGCAGGACATCATAGCACTCCATTAAAACTTCTTGAGAAGGGAGTTAGAACTATAACTGTCCAATACTGTGGGTCAAGAATACAGCCTGGTAGAGAACTTTAAATAATGCCTGCCCCCCGCTCCAGAAAAAAAAGAGCAAAATAGCCCTTTAACCGCAAACCAAGTTGAGCTCAGCAGTCATTCACAGCTGGAATTCATGAGAAAATGACATACCTCCCTGGCTGCTTTCTGCACAAACCGCTCATCAGTGACCCGGAAGGCCCGGCACAGGGCCTCAGCAGGATCATGGGGGAACATTTCCTGGCGTACTAAATTAACATGCAGGTGAATGGAGGCATAAATGGCAGCATCCACTCCCCCATGGCCATCAAACACTGCAAAGTAAGCTTGTTCCTCCTGGTCCTGTCAAAGAAACAGAAACATTTAAGGGAATTAGGTACAGCATGACTTGAATGAGCCAATGCCCTGCACTACTGCCTGTTCTCCTCCACTGCATCTGTCACCCAGATAATGAGACTAAATGTTTCCCTTTTCTGACATGGCTAATCAACAGCTAGAATACCTGCAATATTAGGGCATCTGTGCTTAACACCGGAACACGGGAACACATCATGCCCGAAACCTCTGGCTGAAGTGCCCTCTCTCTGTGAAAGTTGTCTTGTACCATGGAAACCACCCACACACATTTGCTTCAAAACGACTGAAAAGTTGTGTGGTGGAGGGAGGAAAGAGAAGGTATGAGGAGGAATTGAGCAAGAGCTGTTCTGGATTAAGCAATTTTTCAAAATGAAAATATTTTAATAATAAAATTAGAAGCTGAGAATAATATGAAATAATTGCCCTTCCAGCACACAATTCCAGCACAATTATGTTAGGTTGTTTAAAATATCTGTATTTTAGAGATAAAGTATACATATATTTCTAAATCATAATGTCTTCTTTATAAATCATTCATGGTCACATTGAATTCTTAGCATAAATAAGAGTCTCTAAACTGGCTAGCCAAATGTGCGCCACCTCAGATGTCCAGAGGCCCTGAAACCACTTTGCATGTCCCCTAATCCAAGATTTAGCTACATTTCCTTGCCCACCCATTCCTTGAAGGGCTACTTAAGGCAACTGCCAAAGAAGGGTCTTCAAACCTGTGCTTTATGTTGGCAAAGGAAGCGTAAGCACAGTTTAAACCACAGTATTTAAAGCATTAAGTCGTTTCCTTCATCATCTTCAACTCAGGTTTAAATATCAAATCTAGCTCATGTACGAGACCTGTCACTCACAAAACTCTCCCTGAGTCCTGGGCTCCTACTTTAAGCAACAGCATGTAATGATTTTCATTTGCAAGCTCTGACTTCTTCCTTGGTCTCTAGGAGCTCAGATGAGTCCAGGCCTTGTCATTCCAAGTATATCAAATACACAAGGTAAATCATATAGCTGTTTTGTGCTTGTTTTCTCCTCTGTTAGGCAAGGATGAGTTGCTATCTCATGGGGATTTAGAAAGACTGTTAAAGCAACAGGTTTATTTGTGCTTTGAAATAGTTTTTTTAAAGAGCATACTATCTTTAAAAAATATAAATGGCTTTAGGATAATGGTGACACCCAAGTATTATGAAATGTATAACTAATACAGACATTACAACTAGTTAATTTAGCAATTGAATCAACACCTTCCATAATGCCATTGAAGACTAACTGGTTAAATAGAACTACCTAGGAGAAAAGTCCTGACATACAGAATTTCTACCTGTACTAAAGCAGTACTCAGTTTTAAACAACTCAGTTGGCAGGATAGGGATAAAACTGAAAAACAGCATATCCAAGCAGTTTTTGAGTGATTAGTGAGCTGATGAGGGATCCTCACAAAGAGGGGGCAATAATAGCTTTATGGGGACATAAGAATATAACTTGATGTGATATTGGTAGGGAGGTTCTTTAACAATATAGCATCAGAAGAAACAGAAGCCAAGTGGATCTCTTAAAATTAGTATAGCTTCTTAAAGGGAAAAATAGGATGTTTTCCTGTTATAAATACAATGTATGTTTATTTAGACTAATAAAGAAGTGTAAAGGAAATAAATATCTATAACCCCACCATCCACTGATGAGTTTTCTATACATATAAATTTTTCAATTAGGATCATACTGTACATGAAATTTTATATCCTGCTTTTTATCATTTACTGTACCATTAGCATTTCCCCCATATCATCTATTGCTCACAGACATTATTTTAAATGGATATGTATTATACATCTTATATCATAGTTAACATTCCTTATATATAAAATAATATAGATCACTTCCAAAATTACATTATGGAAAATGTTGCATAAAACATTTATATCAAACAGAACATATATGTAAGACTTTTGTGCTTTTGTTTCCTTACAATATAAACTTAAAAGTAAAATCATCAAATCAAAACGTGAAAATTTACAATGTTCTAAATATGTGTTGTTAAATTGCCCTCAAAGCCTGTCTCACTATAGAGCAAGGTGCTCCTTTTTGAGTCAGGTCTTTGGGCTGATTCTGAGGCAAAATGAAAGCCACCCAGGTCAATAAAAAGCAATGATGCCCTTTAACCTGAGTATGCTCTTCAGGTGGGTGTGAGTGGTGTAAGCGTTGTGTATCACACAGAGCCTGTTGGGCTGCATCTGCCTGAGCATGGTAACATTTGGGAACAAAGCTATCGATCTGTCTTTGTAACATAAGCTCCAATTACCAGCCCACCATCACTGTTTATCAGATCTTGTCAGCTAAAATTTTAATTTAGTTGCTAAATGAAGGAAATACTGTGCTCTGTATAACTTACTACATTGTAATTTTTAAGTTATGGACTTGAGTGAAGAAAACAGGCAACTGACAGGCAAAGGAAACAAACATACCTCTTTTTGCATTAACATAATACATTTAATAGAAAAATGGAAGATAACAAGAAAATGGTTATTAAGTTGACAAGGCTGATATGATACAATTTATTAGTCACTGAGATTCATGAAATGTAATTCCAGCTACCTTCCTATCTCAGAAAAGGTTTTTTTTTTAAATCACATGACATCAGAAAACTCAGGCTCAAATTCACTCTTTTATGTTTGTTTTGTGTTGCTTCAGCAACATAGTAATTAATGTGTGTGATAACTTAATAAACACCAGTGACTGTCCTATAGAAATAGTTTTCTTTACAAAACAGCTTTATTGAGATAAACTATTTTTTTTTTTGCATTTATGTTTACAGAATAGCTCTGAGAGTTCACACAAGAAACTGGTAACTTCCCTTTCGTTGAAGGGAACTGAGTGAGAGATATGGATAAGAGAGGTTTTTATTTTCTAGTTTCTGAACCTTGTGAATGCATTACCTATGCAAAATAAGATAAAATAGATCATTCTTTTTCTGTTGTCTAATGCTAGCAAATGTGTGCTGCTTTGCCTTATTTCTACTCCAGCCTATCAGAGAGAGAAGTGTATCAAGTTCCCTTGTGAGAAAGCAGGACCATGCAGGTACTTGCTTTGTTTTGCTTTTTAAATCCCGCTGACTCTTCAGAAGTGCCCTTTACCTCTAAATTGAAGAGCATATTAAAGTCAGGAATGCAGACATGTTTGTCCTCCATTTTCCTGCGCATGTTTTTGATGGCATGGATTGATGTCTCATAATATAGCTGTGGTCTCCTGCGAAGAGGGAACTCTTTCACCCAGCTGCAGCAAATCTCGTGGAGTTTGCTGAAGACAGAACGGGCCAATTTCACTGTCTCAATCTCTGTGAAAGAAACACAGAAACCCCCAATGAAGAACCTTATAAAACTGCTTTTCACTTGCCTGCTTGATTAAGACAGAAGAAGGTCACCTTAGTCAAGCTCCTCCTTCATAGAAGAAATTCCTCCTCCTCAAGAGAATGGAAATGTTGCTTCCGAAGAGGAAAAGTTTCAACCTATCTTTTAGAAAAATCATCAGCCAGCTGCTGCCACTAAGATACCCTTAGGTCTGCAGAAGAAAACCTCTGGCCAGGACAGGATGGGTTCCGAGGCTGGGTTTATCCCCGCAGTGGAAGCGCTCTGCCGCCGTGATCTAGTGCACAGGGCGGGCTACCTTTCTGTTGGCTGCCATGGTTATTATCTGGAAAGCCAAACCCCCTGTGTTTAGAAGAATAGTGGTTATCCAGCTAATTGGAATATGAATAGCCTATGAAACTATTTGCAAACTACACATGAGAGTTTACTCTGATCACCAGGTTGTCTTTGTCTCTTCCCTATCTCTTTACTTCCCTTCGGTTCCTAACTTTTCTCTCCTGTGACAGATCATAATTTGGAATTAAATTGTATATTTTTATTGGTAGATTTTTTTACTGAAGTATAGTTGATATACAATCTTATAATGGTTTCAAGTATACAACACAGTGGTTCAGCAGTTACCCATATTATTAAATCCTCACCCCAACTAGTGCATTTACTATCTGTCAACATAGGAAGATGTTACAGAATCATTCTCCAGGCTGTACTCCCATCCCCATGACCAACAATATGATTGAGAGTTTTTGTGTCCTTTTAGTTTATAGGTTTTTTAATTAACATTTTAGGCAATAGCCTAAATAGTTTAGCGAATGAGGTAAAGGTTTTATATGTCTCTAAGGAAAAAAGTACTTAAATTCTGTCCATGTGTGTAACCCAGGATAGAAAAAGGAGATAGCAAGCAGGATTTTTCACCCTAGACTATTAAGTCTACTACTTGACCCATTTAGTGGAGTAGACTAGTTGATTTCTCAGAATGACTTGCATCCTTGGGTGGATGGACAAATGTGGAAGCCTTTGAGGCAACACTGAATGGCATTGTACACATTGTGTCTCACACCACCTCCCCTCAGGTTGCCCTCTACTCAAGTTGCAGCTATTGAAATAACCAAGGGGAGGTTAGGTTTTCTCAGGCAAGTATTTTAAGAGTTTCTTCCTACATCTCAGGTAAAAAAAATTTAGAATTCTCAAAAATTTTCTTCACCAAATCATATACAGCTTGTCAGCCTGAGAAAATGTGTGCCAGATGGTCACTGGCCACACATGCCTCCTCCGATCTACAACACAATCCCACAGAAGAGAAACTGTCCTAGAACGGCCTGGGAATTTAGATTCCTGTTTTTTATTCTTTCTGCCATTGCTTTTATCTGTGGCTACATCTACTTGTTTTCTTATTTAAAACTCTTTTTTAAATGACTATATCCAGAAAGCTGATCTCAAGGTTTTTGTTGATTTTTTTCTTCATTAACACAGTACAGGACGACAAACCATGTTTTGTGGCTTTGTCCCCCTTGACATTTTTATATAACTGAAAACCAATGGTACACTTGAAAGAGAAAAGAAGTTCAAAGAGAAAATACAATCTGAAGACGTGTGTAGAAGAGGGAAACTGAGACCAATAGACAAGTCGGCCTTTTGATTGTTTTGATCAACTCCAATATATTTTTTTTAAGCACCAGTTGGCAGAGACTGTCTCTTTCAGCCAGCAATTATCTATTTGTATCACTCCATCCCATCTGGTCTCTGCAACAGGAGAATCCCCCAAATTCAGACCCTGAGTTTGGATGTGTGTTTGAGGATTGCAAAACAGTAAGTGAATTCAGAAACTTTGAGGGAGAATGGGGTGGGGTGAAACAAATAGCTGATGTTAACTATCAGTATAGTTCCCAGATTCCAGATAATAAGGCATTATATCATTCTTTGGTTTGTATGTTACTCTTATTTTATAGACCTACACTGTTCAATAAAGTAGCTTACTAGCCACATGTGGCTAATGAACTTTAAATTAATTAAAATTAAATTTTAAAAATCAGTTTTTGGTCCCACTGGCTATATTTCAAGTGCTCAGTAACTACATATGGCCAATGGACAGTGCAGGTAGAGAACTTTCCATCATTGTGCCTGTCTATAGGACAGTGCAGATTAAATTGGTTAGGGGAAGCAATACCAGCCTTCTCTAATATTTAGCAAACCACTAGATCTGTCCCTACCTGCTCCCAGTTGCTCCTTCATGTTCCTATTACACTTTGCTTATACTGTCTAGTATAGCTGGTACCACATTTTGTAATAATAGATAACATTTGTTGGTCATTTGCTATATTCTGTGTCTCTGGAACATTTCACAAACAGGCGAAACCATTCTCAGTCCCAGGTCTGACTCTAACACCGATGCTTTCTATTTCCCAAATTAGACTTTAGATAGAGACTGTGTCTTAATTGCCCTTGACTAGTCATAGTACAAACCTGGCAGACAGCAGGAGCTCGTTCGATGTTTAATGAATGAATGAATGTGTATTTCTGTAAATTAAATAACCACTAAAATATTTGTATGCTTCTTGATTTACTTTGCTTCACTGATCTCTCCATCTATGTCAGAAATGATGGCACTCCTAACTTTATAACATGTTTTAATACAAGGAGGACTAGTTTTCCTATATTCTTAATTTGAAAAGATGTAACATGTATATTTGAATGTTTATTCTTCCAGGTGAACTTTCTAATTATTTTGTCAAGTTTGAGGGGGGAGATCCATTGCCTTGTGTTTTGGATCATATTGAATTTATAGAGTAATTTGGAAAAGTTGACATTTTTTTCATATTGAATCTTATCCAGAAACAAGTTATATTGTTTAATTTAAATGCTTTCTACATTGCTTAATAGAGTTGTAACATAGGCCCTTCATATTTCTTAATAAATATATTATTTTATTTGCTTTTTTGAGTCAGAACCTTGCTTTAATGTGGTAATTGCCACCTAGCTAACATTCCTCTTTTTACCAAGAACATTGCCTCCTCTACAATCAGTCCATGTGCTTCTAGGGGTAAAACATGTGATTCAGGTCTGGCCAACTAGAGAATCACCTTCCTCTGGCCACAGTGATTGGTTCAGGAATGGGAAACAATCCAAGCGGGGCTACTTAGAGTGAATTTGTGACTTATGTAAGAGCAACTGAGTAAAGTCACTCTTACTTTCCTGCTGGATTTGAAGCTGGGCAGACAAAGACCTAGCACTCCTAACAGTCCTTGCTGTCACAGGGACACTGAAAATTAAGTCAAAATGCAAGAGTATAGCTGAGAGTTGGAGAAATGCGGAGTTCAGATGCTATCAGATAAGGCTTTGAGTGTATCTGTGTAGGTACCTTGAAGGGTAGCCCACAAATTCTGTTTTGCTAAAGACAATCTGAGTTGTTAGTGGTCACTTGCAGTAAAAAAATTCTGTAATTCATAAGTGCTATAAATCCATAAATGCTAAATTCTGGTTTTAGCCAAATTTTGTTCTACAATGTCCAAGATGTATCCATCTAGTTCAACTTTATTAAGCATATTTTTAAAATTAGGAATGGATATTGACTTTTATCAAATGCTCTTTGGGCATCTTTAGATATTCTGGCTTTTTTTCTTTTGATCTATTAATATATAAATTATGGTAACAGACTTCCCAATATTTTTGTTTTGTTCACTGCTATTTCCCTAGCACAGCGCTAAGCATATTGTAGGTCCTCAATAAAACACTCATCAAATGAACTAACGGTTCATATTAATAAATATATTATATAAATATTTAACTTAAGATTTTTACATTGATCACTAAGACTAGTCTCTCATTTCCTTTGTTAGTTTTGCTGTCGGCAAGTTTTGGCATCAGTGTTCTGCTATGTAAATTTTCCTTCTTTGTGCAGTTGATAATTCATTTTAAAAAGCACTGGAATTATATCTTTGTTTGAAAATGTTCACCTGTAGAATCACCTACTCTTTGTCCTTTTAAGAAGACAGCTCCTTGGTAATCTTCTCAATTTAAATTGATCATTTAAAATTGCTTTTAATTTTTACATTGGGATATTTCAAATTGATTTTATATTGTCTGGACAGGAAATACATAGGCCAAGTTAAATTTGTACCAATGGCTACGCAAGGTGCTTTAGCAAATACTCTGTTAGGGATGACATAAACATGAAAAGAACTTCATGGATTTTTTTTTTTATTAAATCTATTTTGGAAACAACTAAGAGGAGAAAGAAAAGGCATTTCAGTGGAGACGTCAATGCCTTTAAGCCAGTGACAGCAGGACTTACTCAGTATGCTCATTTCCCACTCTGATATATGCAGAAATACAATATGCCCGGTAGATATTCTCAAGTGCAGGTCACACTGAGTAATTTGGGTTAAATAGATTAAGGACTTGCAAATAATTTAGAATTATAAAAGACCATTCTGAATCATATAAATGGCATGGAGATATTTCTGGATAATCTCTTAAAAAAACAGAAAATCAGAATGACTAATGATATATGTCAAAAGAAAAACCCTTTATTTCACATTTGCTGTCTTATGGGGTTCAGCAAATCTTCCAAAGTACGCACATAGAGCAGTACTTCAGCCTTGCTACGTTAAGTATTCTCCTTCTGCAGGGAGTGGTGTAGAACATCAGTATATAAATAATTGTTGCTTGAAATGGAAAAAAAATCTTAAAGGGTGTGAAAAAGAAAATTGTCCAAAGTAACAGTCCGCCCCCTCACAGCTGTAAATTACTCATTAGTCGTTAATGTCACTGTACTGCGCTGGAGCTGAGTCGGCCATTACTCTGGCAGCAATAAAGCAGAATTTAATCTCCCTCATCTTTTCATTACAGGGCTTTTGCTTCATGCATCTTTACAAACAGGGAAAGACCAGTGCTTTTGTAGCAGGAATTCCATCCAACTTGACTCTGGAACAATTTGGTTCCAAGTGAATCAATTACTCTCACTAAACAAGCAGAGGAATTCCTTCCTTGCCAATTTTCTGTCAAAAAGGATCTAGAAAGATAAAAGAAGAATGTTTACTTTTATGTTTCACATTCTCTGGAATCTAGCAATTCTGATTCATTAATATATGCTTTGTTCCTTATGCACCATGTTTAAGGCAAATGTTTAAAACAGAACAAGCAGAATGAAATATAAAAATTCCTTAAGAATTTTGAGTAGTAATTCCTTGATTTTTATAAAAATTGGTATTTCTTTAGAGCCTGTCAAATATGAAAAGCGTAATGCATTAACTATGCCTTCATTAATAAAGCCTCATAATTTGCCTGGAAGAAAAATGTACAATGATGCATGCAATGAAATCATGTTACAAAACTGTCATTAAAAGTTCTACTTATTTATTAGTAGATATAAAATTTAAAGAATTAAGTGTAATACAGTTAATGAGAATTTTTGTTACAACCAATTTCTTGGAATTTTTTATTTGATTTTTCTTGGCTTTTAAAGGTAAGCTAAAAATTTTAAATAGGTTTTACTCAAACTTTCCCTCCCCCTACTCATTCATCTTTTTTGTGGTGCCGTCACATTTCTCATTTTACTCTTTCCATTTATCTAGATATTATAAATAATATCCTGTTACAACTTCTTGCTCCAATTATCTTCACATATTTTCAAAATATACCTGTATTTTTTACCTCCTTTTACTGGTAAGTTTGAAAAAAAATTTTTTCTTCTTTGCATTTTTTTCTCTTGCTACCACTATAAAAACAACTAGTGGCTAAAAATAATTAATTAGATTTAGTATTCTGCAGACATTAGCTTCTGCAGATACTCCACACGAGGAGATTTTAATATTTTTAAACAATGTAGAAAGGCACTCACCCACAGTCCCTTCGGTGCCATCCATTTCCTTTGGGATGTAATGGGCAGAAAGATCGCTCTGAAGGACTTCATCTGATGTGGCTCTAGCTAAAGCAGCAGCCAAAAAGGAAGGGCAATTACTGAAAGAGAAAAATAAAAGGCTATTTCACAGTAAGAATTAGGAAGTAATACATTTAACATTATTAATAATTACTTATTATTAGCACTGTCTCAAAACAAAATTGTATCTTTAAACAATATTCAACACATATTTACTGAGGGCACATTATGTGCTAGGCTCCTTGCTTAGGCACTGGGTAGATATTGAATATAACACAGACATGGCTCCTGACCCAGTGGGGCTTACAGTCTATAGTTAGGGAGGCAAATGAAAAATAAGCAAACAAATAGGATATAACTTAAAATTGGGATACATTTTATAAAGAAACAAACAGGATTCAGTGATAGATAATAATAGAGGGGCGTACCTACTTAGAGTGACCAGGGATCTGTACCTTGAAGAATAACTAAGACTCAGTTAAGTGGGAGTGGTAAATTGGGATAGAATGTTCCAGGCAGAGAAAACAGCAGGTGTACAGACCTTTCTGAGAACTTGGTATGTTTCAGGAATGGAAAGAAGTCCAGAGAAGATGAAGCCTAGAGTTGTAAGGGAGAAAGTGGCAGGGAATAAGGTCAGAGGAACAGGCAAAGGCCAGTTATATGGACCTTTTAGATCATGGTAAAAAATTTGGATTTTATTGTAGTACAGCAGGAAGTCACTGAAGATTGTGAGCAAGAAGGTGCAATAACCAAACATATTAAGTAAAATAATACTTTGCTGTGTCAAAGGAGCAAGAAAGAAGGAGGGTGACCAAGAAGGAGACTATTGTAATCCAGGTGAGATTGAAAAAAAAGTGAGTGTGTTTTGGAGAAAGGAAATATAAAACTTGCTGATTATTGGACATAGAGGTGGGCAAGAGAAAAGAATTAAAGCTTGAGTCCTGGGTTTTGGTCTGAGCAACCAGGTGAATGTGGGATCATTCATCTAGGTGGAGAAACTAGAAAAAGAAAAGGGTAAAGTAGAAAACAAGAGTTTTAGTATAACAACTTTTAGTATGTTAACTTGGAAATATCCGTAGATACCCTAATAAATGTTTAATTAGATATTCTAGTATGGAGTCCAGAGATTTTAGACAACTTGGAAGTCATGAATGTATGGATGGTACTTAAAACTATGGAAATAGAAGAGACCACATTGGGAGAAAATAAAAAAAGAACTGCTATGGACCAGTGACTTCTATGTGCCTCCTGTTTTCCCCTTTTGGAATAGGAAGGTTATCTTACACTTCACCATTGTAAGTTGGGTAGTGGTGGGAGGTGGGTAGATAGTTTGCTTTAGTCCCCAAGTTTTCAAATCAAGTGGGATTATGTTCAGGGAGCTCTCATCAGGAACTTGTACTCAAGGAATCTCACCTGCTCCTGGACGTGGCCTCACTGAAATCCTGAACCTCAAGCCTAAGCCTAGTGCCAGTAAGAGAAGAAACTCTGGGAGCCTTTGGGGGAAAGGGGTGAGTGTGTTTTGCATGTGGGAAGAATGTGAATTATGTGGCCAGAACAAACTCTGGCAGATTGTTTTTCTAAAGAAGGCCACAGCAGTGGTCCCACATGCTCTTTAAGAATCTTAACATTCCACATAAAGAGGCAGAGACTGTTTGCCCTTCTTTGAAAGTGAGTGAGACCTGAAGGGAAAAAAATGTGGCAAAAGTGATGCTGTGTGAATTTGAGGTTTCATCAGGAAAGACCACATGGACTTCCCTGGCTTTCTCTTTCTTCTCTCTTCCTCCCCTTCCCCCACCTTCCCCTCCCCTTAGATGTGTGGATGTGAACTAAGGCTCCCAGCCAATAGCTTATTATCAACTGCTTGACACATAGCGCCCAGGCTTTCAGATGACACCAGTCCTTGGCCTGCATCTTCCAGCCGAGGCATTAGACGGCATGGAACAGAGATAAACTGACCCTGCTTTGCTCCTGTCTGAATTTCTGGCCTAAAGAAACTGTAGCATTGATAACTGTTTTATGCAACTAAGGTTTATGCTAATTTGTTGCACAGCCAAAGTAAGGGAAAACCCAACATTTAGAAACTTAGTAGAAGATAAGGTACCTATTGAATACTTAAGATAATAAATAAAAGGAGAAACAAGAGAGTAGAATGCTTGAAGGAGGGAATGGCCAATTGTGTCAAAACTGATGAGAAGTATTAAGAAGAAATAAGGGAAATTTGTTGGGTAGTAGTGGGGAAGGAGGTAGATAGGTAGAAGAAATAAGAGAAAAATTGGATATTGAATTTAATAATATGTAAATCATTGTTGACGGGTGCCAAGACAGTTCAATTGGGAAACAACAGTCTTTTTCACAAATGGTGCTGGGACAACTAGATATCAATGCAAAATAATCAAGTTAGAGTCTTTCCTGAAAGCAGGAACAAAAATTTACTCAAAATAGATCATAAACCTAAATATAAAAGCTAAAACTATAAAAATCTTAAAAGAAAACCTAGGAGTAAAACCTCATGACCTTGGATTAGTTTTCCTAAATATGACACCAAAAGTGGGCAACAAAAGAAAAAAGAATTAGACTACATCAAAATTTAGAACTTTCATGCCATAAATAAGGAAAGTGAAAAGACAATTCATAGAACTGTAGAAAAATATTTGTAAATCATGTATCTGGTGAGGGACTGGTATCCAGAATATATAAAGAAAATTACTCATAATAAAAAGACATCTGAATTTAAAAATGGGCTCCGGTTCTGAATAGGTATTCTTCCACAGATTACAAAGGGCCAATAAGCACATGAAAAGATGCTGAACATAATTAGTCATTAGAGAAATGTTAATCAAACCACAATGAGATACCATTTCATACCCAATAGGATGACTATAATCAAAAAGAGAGGTACTTGTTATTAATTGTTATAACAAGTGTTGGTAACTATGTGGAAAAACTGGAACTGTCCTGTACTTCTACTGGGAATGTAAAATGGTGCAGCTGTTTTGGTAGTTTAAGATGTCAAACATGAAGTTATATATGGCCCACCAATTCCACTCATAGGTATTCATCCAAGAGAAATAAAAACATACATCCATGCAAAAACTTGTATATGAATGTTCATAGCAGCATTTTTGTAATAGCCAAAAAGTAGGAACCAGATGTCCATCAACTGATCATGGATAAATGAAAGACAGTCTATTCATCCAATGGAATATCATTCAGTCATAAAAAAAAATTAAGAATTGACACATGCTAACAATGTGGATGAACCTTGAAAACATTATAATGAAAAAGCCAGTCACAAAGGACCATATATTTTATGATTCCATTGATATGAAAAGTCCAGAATGGGCACATCTATAGGAACAGAGAGTAGAATAGTGGTAGCCTTGGGCTGAGGGGTGAAGTAAGTAGGGAATAACTGCTAATGGGTTTGGGGTTTCTTTTGGGAGTGATAAAAATGCTCTAAATTTTAGATTGTATTGATGGTTAAACAATTTGAGTATACTAAAACCATGAAATTGTACACTTTAGGTAACTTTAATGGTATGTGAATTATATCTCAATAAAGATGGTAAAAAGAAATCACTGACTTTGTCAAGAACCATTGAATAGTGGAGGCGAAAATCAGATTAGAATGGGTAAGTGAGAAGCAAGGAGGTGTGGCAGTGAAGGGCAACAGAGAAATGGGACAGTAACTGAAAGGGGATATGGGACAGAAAAAGTTTGTTGTTTTCGAATGGTGTAGAATCTGACTGTGTACTAAACGGAACAGTCTAGCAGGGAGAGATCAATGGATAATGCAGGAGAGGGGATGGCCAAAGGGGCAAAGCTCTTGGGAAGCCAAGAAGGGATGAGATCCAGTCCACATACGGAAATACTAGCCTTTGATGGGATGAGGCACATTTCCTTTACTGGAAAAAGAAGGACGACGATGAGTACAGATGCAGATAGTTTTCTAGATTTCTTAGTAGGAAAATAAGGGTGTTCCCATCTAATGGTTTAATTCAGCAATAACTTACTAAAGCTCACAGTGTTACAGGCACTGTTCTAGTGCTCAGGATACACATGACCAAAAAAGCTATGGAGCTTACAATCTCGAGAACGGCTTCTCAACCAAGTTTGAGGCTAGATCAGTAGTTTTCAAACTTTCATGTGTATCAGAATCAACTGCAAGGCTTGTTAAAGCACATTTCTGGGTCCCATCCCCAGAGTTCCTGACTCAGTAGGTCTCAAGTGCAGCATGAGAATTTTCATTTCTAACAGGTTCCCAGATGATGCTCATGCCGCCAGTCAGGGCCGCACTTTGAGAACCACTGGGTCAGATCATCAGTGGGGTGGTGAGGGTAGAAAGCACATGGGGGAGGAGGGGTGAAGGGAAAGCAGGTATGAAATGATCATGCCAGGGAACAGTAGGACTGTCAGGCAGCACTAAGAGATTGTTGGAAGTTTGAGAATTTTTCAATGATGCTGGTCTTTTTGGTTGCACAATTTTCTCCATTAATGTTTATGTGCTGGAACATGTGCAGGTAATCAGATTTGGGGTTTTACAATGTTAGTACTATAAACTGAACAAGAGATAGGGGAACTGGTGACTTTTTAAGAATGTGATTACAGTGTTAGACCATCAACTCTTAAGTTGGCTAAGAAAGAACAGAGGTGAGTTGCAAATCAATGTGGTCTAAATGTAAACAACTGTAATGGGAGTGCTTCGGCACATGACCCAGAAGGATAGAATGTTGCCTGAGAACAGGATGCTTGTGTGTATGATTTTGGAGTTGGTGCAATTATTGTGATAACAAGGTTTAGGTGAGACCAAGAAAGCGAGTGGTTTAAAAACAGATAAAATGGCAATATTTACATTCCAAGTCCCCAAGGTGGGGTGGAGACTTGGAAAACTCTATCATTCACTGGTATTTTTAAATTGTAGATCAGGTTCCACTAGTGGATGATGAAATCAATTTATGAATTGTAACCAGTATTTTTCAAAAAAGGAAATAGGTAAGACTATAAGATAAGGCTAAGTATTCCAGATATATATGTAAGTATGTACTGAATCTTGGTTATGATGAAAAAAAAATTGAAAGCCATTACCCTTTAACAATTATGAAATAAACTGATGACATCCCTTGAAATCCAAATGCTTTATAAACAGTATCATCATTTCTCTTCCATGTTAACTGAATTTTTCTTGATGCCTTAAAATATTCCTTCATAGACCTCTCTCTTTGACAGCATTACTTATCTTTACATTTCTATCATGCTTTACTTTGATTAACTGGACACATTCAAGTATTTTGCCTAAGTGGACTTTAAGTATATAGCTATAACATTTACTCAGTCCTTTCATTTGTTTTAAAATTTACATTAAAAAGTTATCTGAAAATATTTATTGCAATCTTATCCCCTAAGAGTTCCAAAAAAAAAAAAAAAAGGATATCTTTTGTGTAATTAGTAAGCTGTCTGGATCTAGGTTAACCAAAGGTAAGATTATGAAAACTTTGAAGAGTAAGGCAAGAACCATTAGTCACATTAATGTGTCATCTACATTTTTAGTCACAATGTAATTTTTTACTTTTTGTCAGACAGAATGAAAATATTTTCAGTGAAGTAGGGAGGAGGATTAGGTGACTAATAGCTAGATATAAAACATTAAGCTAGAAGCGTCACCCACATCAGCTATTCCAACATGTCAGAAAGCTGTAATACTTAGCATGAATAAGTTCTTTTAGTTTTGACTCTGAATTGAAAGAGATTATTTCTGAAAAACCAGAATTGCAAATATATTTTAAAACATAGTCACATCAGAGAAGATTTGATACAACTCAAATAAAAGCTTATCATTAAAACTTGTCTTTTTTTTTTTGGTATCATTAATCTACAATTATATGAGCAACATTATGGTTACTAGATTCCCCCCATCATCAAGTCCCCACCACCTACCCCATTACAGTCACTGTCTATCAAAAGCTTGTCATTTTTAAGAGAATTACTAGGAGTTACTAACATGATGATAACATAGTAAACTGCTTTTTTCATCATTTCTTGTACAATGCTTGAAAGATCCTGATAGAGAAAGTTTTAAAGCAAGTTTACATAGCAAACAGCAGAGGAAGGCCAATCTCAGGCAGTCTGGAGAACAGGGGTTACAAACTATTATTTTGTTGAGAACACTGCTGAAGCAGAGTATTATTAGAAAATTTTAAACTTTTGCAGTGTGTATCACTATGGGGGATTGGCTCTTTTAAAGTCAAGTTAATCATGTTAGGCACCTCAACTATATGCCAAGAACAATCCTTTGTTGTTTAATATATATTAACAGATATGTCTGAGGTGCTTACCATACCTATCTTCACGAAATTCCTATCCTGAGAACAAAAGGAAATGTTTTCTCATACATATCAATTTGTAGGTATCAAAGTACAGATTTTATACATAGATGAAAATAAAATCCTTGTTTATGCCTAAGTCATATGTAAACTGTATGCATAAATGCCTTTTGAACAATGTTGAAATATCATTAATTTGGAATCCAGCTAGTTTTAATTTTTAAGTTTAGTCACAAAAATAAAGCATTCCACTTCTTAAAGCTATTTATGTTAATGAATATATGAATGTGTTTTTCAATTTCTGAGTATACTGACTTCCTCAGTGTTGCATATTATAGAGCAGAAATCCAGAGTCTATTAAGCTACATACACTGAACACTGCAAACAAAATATAGGTCTTGATTTAAGATAACAGTAGGTGTCAACAGACACACAAAAAAAATACATAAAGCTCAGATTCATCAATGTTCTGACTGGTCTTCCCTGCTGCTCACATTGGCTAGTGCCATCTTTATCCTCAAAATATTTATCTGGATAGGTCAATCTTGATTCTCCAATTCTATTTTAAAAACACAGCCCAAACATGCTAGGTGGAAGATTTTGAATTATAAAAATACAACTGCAACACTAGGAACAACAAATGCTGGCAAGGATGTGGAGAAAGGGGAACCCTCCTCCCTGCTGGTGGGAATGTAAACTAGTTCAACCATTGTGGAAAGCAATATGGAGGTTCCTCAAAAAAAAGAAAAATAGAAATACCATTTGACCTGGGAATTCCACTCCTAGGAATTTACCCAAAGAAAACAACTTCTCAGATTCAAAAAGACACGTGCACCCCTATGTTTATCGCAGCACTGTTTACAATAGCCAAGATATGGAAGCAACCTAGGTGTCCATCAGGAGATGAATGGATAAAGAAGATGTGGTACATATACACAATGGATACTATTCAGCCATAAGAAAGAAACAAATCCTACCATTTGCAACAACATGGATGGACCTAGAGGGTATTATGCTCAGTAAAATAAGTCAGGCAGAGAAAGACAAATACCAAACGATTTCCCTCATTTGTGGAGTATAACAATGAAGCACAACTGAAGGAACAAAAATAGCAGCAGACTCACAGACTCCAAGACGGAATTAGTGGTTACCAAAGGGAAGGGGTGGGGGAGGGTGGGTGGGGAGGGTGGGAGAAGGGTATTGTGGGGTATCATGATTGGTGTACATGGTGGTGGGTGTGGAGTCACAGGGAAGACAGTGTAGCTCAGAGAAAACAAATAGGGACTCTATGGCATCTTACTACACTGATGGACAGTAACTGCAATGGGGGTATGGCGGGGACTAGATAATAAGGGTGAATGGAATAACCACATTGTTTTCCTGTGAAACCTTCATAAGAGTGTATATCAATGATACCTTAATAAAAACAAATAAATAAATAAATAAATACAAAGAAAAAATACAACTGCATTCTAATGAACTTCCACAGTTCAGTTCTTGTCAATGTCTATGCAAATTATTTTAAATCACTCTTTTCCAAATTAGATATTTAAAAAGCCATTAAGTTGTCTGGAAAGTATATTAAGAGTAAGGCATAGACACTAATAAATGGAAATACATCCCATGCTCTTCGCTAGGAAGAATTAATATTGTCAAAATAGCCATCCTGCCTAAAGCAATCTACAGAGTCAGTGAAATCCCTATCAAACTACTGATAGCATTCTTCAACGAACTAGAACAAATAGTTCTAAAATTCATATGGAACCACAAAAGACTCAAAATAGCCACAGCAATCCTGAGAGGGAAGAATAAAGCTGGGGGGATTATGCTCCCCAACTTCAAGCTCTACTACAAAGCCACAGTAATCAAGACAATTTGGTACAAGAACAGACCCATAGACCAATGGAACAGATTAGAGAGCACAGATATAAACCCAACCATATATGGTCAATTAATATATGATAAAGGAGCCATGGACATACAATGGTGAAATGACAGCCTCTTCAAAAACTGGTGTTGGCAAAACTGGACAGCTACATGTAAAAGAATGAAACTGGATTATTGTCTAACTCCATACACAAAAGTAAACTTGAAATGTATCAAAGACCTAAATATAAGTCATGAAACCATAAAACTCTTAGAAGAAAACATAGGCAAAACTCTCTTGAATATAAACATGAGCAACTTTTTTATGAACATATCTCCTCAGGCAAGGGAAACAATAGCAAAAATGAACAAGTGGGACTACATCAAACTAAAAAGCTTCTGGACAGCAAAGGACACTATCAGTAGAACAAAAAGGCATCCTACAGTATGAGAGAATATATTCATAAATGACGTATCCGATAAGGGGTTAACATCCAAATTATTTTATTTTGAGGCATTCACGTCTCAACCCCCAAAAGCAAATAACCTGATTAAAAAATGGGCAGAGGATCTGAACAGACACTTCTCCAAAGAAGAAATTCAGATGGCCAACAGGCACATGAAAAGATGCTTCACATCAGTAATCATCAGAGAAATGCAAATTAAAACCACAATGAGATATCATCTCACACCAGTTAGGATGGCCAGAATCCAAAAGAAAAGCAACAACAAATGCTGACAAGGATGTGGAGAAAGGGAAACTCTCCTACACTGCTGGTAGGAATGTAAATTAGTTCAACCATTGTGGAATGCAGTACGGAGGTTCCTCAAAAAACTAAAAATAGAAATACCATTTGACCCAGGAATTCCACTTCTAGGAATTTACCCTAAGAAAACAAGATGACAGATTAAATAAGACATATGCACCCCTGTGTTTATCACAGCACTATTTACAATAGCCAAGATATGGAAGCAACCTAAGTGTCCATCAGTAGATGAATGGATAAAGAAGATATGGTACATATATACAATGGAATACTATTCAGCAATAAGAAGAAACAAATCCCACCATTTGCAACAACATGGATGGAGCTAGAGGGTATTATGCTCAGTGAAATAAGCCAGGCAGAGAAAAGACAAGTATCAAATGATTTCACTCAACTGTGGAGTATAACAACAAAGCAAAAAGTAAAGGAACAAAAATAGCAACAGACTCATAGAACCCCAAATGGACTAGCGGTTACCAAAAGGAAAGGGACTGGGGAGGGTGGGTGGGATGGGAGGGAGAAGGGGATTAAGGTATATTATGATTAGCACACATAATGTAGGGGGGTCACGAGGAAGGCAGTATAGCACGGAGAAGAGAAGTAATGACTCTATAGCATCTTATTATGCTGATGGACAGTGACTGTAATGGGGTATGTGGTGGGGAATTGATAATAGGGGGGAATCTAGTAACCACACTATTGCTCATGTGAAACCTGAGCATAAGATTGTATTCAATGATACCTTAATAATAATAATAATAAAGAGTAAGGCAGAATGTTCACTATCCAGAAGACAAGAAACAAGTGTTGGCGAGGATGTGGAGTAAAGGGAACCCTCCTGCACTGTTGGTGGGAATGTAAACTGGTGCAGCCACTGTGGAAAGCAGAGTGGAGGTTCCTCAAAAAACAAAGTAGAAATAGCATATGACACAGTAATTCCACCTCTAGAAATTTATCTGAAGAAAACAAAATCCCTGACTTGAAAAGACATATATATGCACCCTTATGTTTATCACCGCACTGTTTGCAATAGCCAAGATATGGAAGCAACCTAAGTGTCCATCAGTAGTTGAATGGATAAAGAAGATGTTGTACATACTTACAATGGAATATTATTCAGCCATAAAAAATAAATCCTGCCATTTGCAACAACATGGATGGACCTAGAAGGTATTATGTCAAGTGAAATAAGCCAGGCAGAGAAAGACCAAACCATATGATTTCATTTATTTGTGGAATATAAAAACAAAGCAAAACAGATGGAACAAAATAGCAGACTCAGACACTGAGAAGCGACTGGCAGTTACCATGGGGAGGGGTTAGGGTAGGTGGATGGGGTGGGTGAGAGAGATGAAGGGGCAATTCTCAATCATAATATAAGATGGTCACAAGGACAGTAGTATAGCAAAGAGAATATAGCCAATGATTCTGTAACATCTTTCTGTTCTATGTAACTGCACTAAAGTTGAGGTGAGGATTTAATAATGTTGGTAACTGTTGAACCACTATGCTGTATATCTGAAACCAATGTAAGATTGTATATCAATGATATTTCAATTTTAAAAAGGCAGATGTTAAATTATTGTTATATATTGAAAGTTTGTGTGTGTGTGTGTGTGTGTGTGTGTGTGTGTGCCCTGCCACTACAAACTTATATGTTGAAATTCTAACCTTCAATGTGATGGTATTTGGGTGTGGAGCCTTTGGGAGGTAATTGGATCATGAGGATGGAGCCCTCATGAATGGGATGAGTGCCATTATAAAAGAGACTCCAGAGAGCTGTCTAGCCCTTTCTACCACATGAGGACACAAGGAGAAGACAGTCATCTATGAGCTAGAGAGCCCCCCAACCCAGATACCAAATCTGCTGGTGCCTTTTGGAAATTTCTGCTGTTTATAAGCCATCTATGGTAATTTGTTATTGCAGCCCAAATGGGCTAAGAGAATCATTATGGGAACTTCCCAAAATATTACCATAATTAGCAGATCAGCATAGAAGCAAAATTTCAATACTGAGTATGTCCATTTGTTATGCTCTAGATAAGGATTGATTTCTTTAGATTTCATAATGGGACCAGTCATAGGAGAATCCCTAGCATTATTTAAGGAATTAATTATTATATATTGGTCTTTTTTGCCTATAGATATTAAAAAGTATTACTTATATACATGAATATCTGAGGCACTCAGATTATCACTTCAGCTTCTAATTTTTTAAATCAAAATATCATTGATACACAATCTTATATTAGTTTAAAGTATACAATACAGTGGCTCACTAGTTACCCACATTATCAAATCCTCATCCCAACTAGTGCAGTTACTATCTGTCAACATAGAAAGATGTTAATCAGCTTGTAATTTAAACATTAATTTTTTTATGTTACTACAAGAATTTTTTTAAATGATGAAGAATAATTAAGGATCACTACTGACTTTGAAGCCTGGACTTATATAGTTGCACACTGAGGGAGACAGAATTTCTGCCAACTTATTTAGCTGCTATTCAACTAACTTGGAGACAAGAGGTTACATCAGAAATATAAGGAGTTGGAAAGCTGTTTCTATTTCTAGCTGGATAACCTTGGAAAAGATGCTTAAAGTCTCTGAATTTCAGTTTCCTCAACTGGAAAATAAAGAAATTGGAATAAAACAACTCTAAAGTCTCTTCCAAGTATAAAATTCTAATTCTATAGTTTTACTCCAAATAAAGTTTTGAATTTCAAAGAGGGAGCAAAGGCAGTTTTAAAGGTACAAATCAAACACACTTCTGATCCAAACAAATGTTCTCACATAGGCTAATAGAATGGAAATAAACTCTGTATATTCTTTTATAAGCAATAAGGGGATAATCTGCCCCATGAACTAGGTGTATTCTTAAAAGTTGAATGTATAGTTATTTTGATAAATGTAACCAATCTTTGCAGTGAATCCACTAGTTAGGAAAGAATCCTTCAGATTTTGTATAGCTTGTTTTCTTAAAGAGATACACTTATTCCATAAACACCACATAAAATAATGTTACCAACTGATTATGAAGCTTTGTATTTCAAACAAGGGAGTACTATTTCCATAACTTTAAAAATAGTTATTTATAAGAGCTCATGATTCTATCTCCACTCTATAGGCTGACATAAGTCCACTCCACATTTTCCTCTAGAGAAAAAGGAGTCAGATTGGAGTTGAATACGAAAGCTCTCTTTCAGCACTGTGTATTGCCATCTTGTTACAAAGCAAGCCACTGTAGATTATCTTAGCATAAAAACACTTAATTTGCATTCATTTTCAAATATCATGGGTGGATAAGTCCTATTAGATGGACAGGATAGTATTTCAGTCAGATCTTTTTCTAAGTTGACTTGATATATTCTGCATGCATATTAAGACATTATATACATTTTAAGACTGCAAACTGGATTTTTGTTATAAACCAGGCCAGGAAGCATTTTCATCACAATGCCAAACCTACACAAATCACCAAAGACATTATTAGATAAATTAGAGGTTTAAAAGTACATCCTTCCTGACACTGGGACTGTGGGCGTCGGCACAGCATGCACAGCTGTGTTTCAGCAGTCTTGTCACAGAATCGCAAAGGGAATAAAAATTCCTGAAGGTGGGAAGTTTCCATCAATTAACTTTGAGAGAGACTCGTCTGGAGCAGCCTCATCTCAGCCCACATATTATGATGATGTTATCTACTCAAGATGCCCTTGCTAGGGTGACAGTGCTTAAATGTTGAATTTCTGATTATCCCCACCCCCAATTTAATCATATGTATTCAAAATTTAGAATAACACTGTACACTAAAAATACGTAAGGCAAATTCTTCACCTGACTTGGGGTGTTTTTTCTTAGTGGACTAAATGGAGTTAAAAACCAGGGTTGAATATTTTCCTCTTTAAGCTATTTTCTTCCCATAGAAAACTCTAGGAATACCACCTGGAGTCAGTGTATTAGAATACCACATATCATAGATCCTCTTAGCTAGCTCTTCTGAACCTAAATAATGTTACCTACACCAAATGACTACTTCCTGCAGCTCTCAGTTTGGGGTTCTTACAACAGAAATCTCAGTCCCTACTGCTGCTATCAGGGTAGTCTCAACAACCCTTTCTTTACACTGACCAGGATGACATTCAAGAAAAACCACCAGTATCTTAAATTTTCTGTAAATAACAATCTGGATGTTACACATTTACCAAAGATCAAACTACCACTAGTGCCACAAGACCACAAAAAGAACAGTAACTCTTTTTGTCATCTTTCCTCCATGACCAAAAGTAACTAAATAGCACTTTACTGAAACTAGTCAACATCACCAGTATGACCTTCCTATTGTTAAATCCTAGTCTATTCTCAGGTCTGACTTGCTGAGGAGCATCTAACTGATCATTCCCTCCACATATTTTGATACACTTTCTTCTCTAAGCTTCCAGAAACTCATACTCTCCCGCAGGGTTCTGTCTTCTCAGTCTCCTTTGATGGTTCTTCCTCTGCTCCCTCCACTTACAATTCCTCTATGTTGTAAGTCTTTTCTTTCTTGCAAAGCCTTTATAATTTCTATTATACTATATGCATTTCTTATTTATTATATTTATTGTTTATGTCTCCATTCCTCTGCCCACTAGACTACAGATGTTTTTTGTCTTTTTCTGGTCACTGATGCCTAATGCCCAGATCAGTTCCTGGCACACACTGATTGATAAGTATGTGCTGAAAGAATTAACTTCTGTCTTTATGATTTAAATATATATTTAAGCTATTTTCTAACTCCTTAGAATGTTCTTTAAGAGTAAAAATCAATATACTTATGAAAGAGTATTACACTGAATATAACACTCTTAACACGTGGCTGTGAAACTTGGGCTTTTATCAGTAAACAGGTGATACTCACAGACAGGAATTAGAGTCATAGTTACACTTTTGTTGTCATATCAAATAATTGGTTTATGCTGTGGCCTCATTTATATTAGAGACTTTAGTCCCTCTTACTAAGAGATAATGTATTTAAATTTCAAAAGTATAAATGGCTTTTTAATAGGAATTCTATTTCAGCCAATATTGAACCAGTCTTACTGTGGGGACTTTGCTAAAATGACACACAATTATCCTTTGAAACACAACTAGAAATAGAACCCTACTTAATGGTCTTAGTAATCCATATTACTATTCCTGGATATTAACTTAGGTCATAAGCTGTTGCATTTACATTCTGAATATACTAATATTGTTATAACACAAATATCTTGTTTTTAGGAAAATGAAAAGATTAGCTATATTTTTGAGTTCTTATTACATGCAGGTATTAAATTCTTTACATCTTTTCAAGTACCAAATGATTTCACTCGTTTGTGGAGTATAACAAAGCAAAACTGAAGGAACAAAACAGCAGCAGACTCAGACTCCAAGAAGAGATTAGCAGTTACCAAAAGGAGGGGGGTAGGTAGGAAGGGTGGGTGGGAGGGAAGGAGAAGGGGATTAAAGGGCATTATGATTAACACACATAATGTAGTGTGTTCACTACTTTACAGGGAAGGCAGTATAGCACAGAGAAGACAAGTAGAGACTGCAGTATAGCACGGAGAAGAAGAGTAGGACTCTATGTCATCTTAACTATGCTGATGGACAGTGACTGCAGTGGATTGTGGGGGGGGGCACTTGATAATATGGGTGAATGTAACCGGTGTTGCTCATGTGAAACCTTCATAAGATTGTATATCAATGATACCTTAAAAATAAATAAATTATTTACATATTTTATTACTTTTAATTCTTACAATAACACTGTGAAATATGATGTATCTGAAATTCCTAGCTAAAGAACTTGGCAATTAGGTTAATAATGGAGCCATATTTTAAACCCAGGTTTGTGAATCTTGAAAGCTATATTGTAAATCTCTAACAGTATAATTGCTTGGCCCAAGAACACATGTGGTAATAATTATTCAGATTCTACTGACTGAAAAAACAGAGACACAAGATAATCTGCTCAAAGTTGTGTAGTTTCTTGATGATACAGAGGGTATAGGAAACATGTTACCTGAATCCTGGGCCATGATTCTAGTTTTTCCATAAACATAGCTTGTGTATTAATTCATTTATTTTAATTTGAAAGTATTAAATACCACATTCTTCTTGAAAAAAATCAAGAGAATACAGGAGTACTAAAAGCAAGAAGGAAAGGCAACACTTATCAGTTCGTTATATCCTCCAGGCCTTTTTTCTGTGCATTTACAGACAAGCATAAAAAATATACCTTTGTTTGGATTTATGCAATATAAATGAAATGACATATGTACTACTATAAATTGAACTTCTCCCTTAGTGATGTTTTAGAGAACTAGGTCCCAGGAACACACACACACAACTTGTTTTAAGCTGTTATATAGTCTCTCTATCATCAGACACTTAGGTCATTTATAATTCTTTAATACCATAAACAATGCTTCAGTGAACATCTTCACATGCCTTTCTGTGCACAGTACACAAAGATATATAATCCATTTCTTGTTAAATTTTTATTTTTATCAAAATATTGCATCATATACTTTAAAAAAAGTCACCTTTAACTAGAAGACTCATGATGAAAGACAGGAAATCCTTCCCTTTTCTTCTCTATGCTCTAGAGACCTCTGGCCTCAATTCTTCTCACCATTCTCCTGTGTTGCCATCTTTCTAAAAAAAATGTTCACACTGATGTTTCTTACTTTTCAGCATTGGGTATCAGATACATTATCTTCTCCCTCTGGTAGCTCTTCATTTATCCATATTAACAATAGCTCTTCTTCATGGTAGAGGTTTAATGCTGCTTCTTGCACACACGACTTCCCTGTCCCCCAATACCTGGTTAACTCAGTGGGCTTTAAAATAGTATAGCTCTACAGAGTGTGACGTTCAAACAGTATACTAAGATCACAGCTCCTTTCTTGTGAAACTATTTTTCCTAGAATTAACTGCCTCATTTTATTTTTAATTTGCTTTCAACACACCTGGTTTTTCCCCCAAAGCTCCAACATCATTGTGGCACACCATTCAAGAATATTTTCCATATGCTCAAACAAATCAGTTCCTTTTTTTTTTTTCCTGGAAAACTCCCTGGACTTTAAACTTGGTGTACAAATGACATCCTGGGACTTCCTTATGGAGCTCTTCAATGGTGGCTCACTTGTTTTTCTAGATTCCGAGTTTTCTTTTCTGGATTTATTAACTTGGTTTTTACATTTTGCTAGAGTTTACCTCCTTACGTTTACCACCTTCTACTATCTACTCTCTGTTTATGCTTTCAATTCCTTTGAGTCATGTAATTTCTACACTGTCAGAGTTTATAAATAAATTTCATACTAGAATAGTAAGCCTCCACCCTGAATTCAGTGCTCACATCAGGTCTTTTGCTATATTTTCCTTATCACTTAGTTATCCAAAACATGCCCTCTAGTAGTTTCTCAGGAAGGCATCAGGGAAATTATATTTTCTGATTTCCTGCATATTCAAAAAGGTTTCTTGCCTGTTCAACAGAACAACAGTTTAACTAGATATAAAATTCTTGGGCCACAGAGAATTTTTGGTCCAAGGACTTTATAGATATTGTTCCACTATCTTCTGGCCCTAAACTCTTCTGAGAGTAAGTCTAAAAGCCATTCTGAATCTTTCTCCCCGTTTGTTCTTTTCCTCTGGACTCTTTTTTTTTGCAGCCCAATAACATTACTAGATTGTGCGTTGATGTTAATTGTTCCATGTAAATTTTTCCTAGCTCACAATGTGCCCTCTCAAACTATAGATTCAAGTCAGCATTTGTTTCTGAATAGTTTTCTTAAAAAATGCATTCTTCATTTCATTGGAAATTTTTCTCTTCCAATTATTTCCTGAGCTGTTAACTAAGATTTGTCTTTTACACTAAATCTTTTTCTTTCTCTGCTTAAAGTTATAGTTTATCAATGTTTGCAAGATTTTTTTAATTATTATTCAAGGCAACATATTTTATTAAAACTTTGGTCACCTTTGTTTTCCATTACTCAACAGTGTTTTTCAATTACCATTTATTTTTATTTCTGTTCAATTAAAAACAATTTTTTACAGAAGTATAATTGATATAAAATATTATATTGGTTTCACATATATAACACAGTGGTTCAACTGTTACACACATTATTTTTTTATTAAGGTATCATTGATATACACTCTTATGAAGGTTTCACATGAAAAACATTGTGATTACTACATTCATCCATATTATCGAGTCCCCACCATACCCCATTGCAGTCACTGTCCATCAGTGTAGTTAAGATGTCAGAATCACTACTTCTCTGTGCTACACTGTCTTCCCCATGATCCCTCCCACACTATGTGTACTAATTATAAAAGCCCTCAATCCCCTTCTCCCTCGCTCCTTACCCACCCTACCCCACCCCTCCCCTCTGGTGACCACTAGGCCCTTCTTGGAGTCTGTCAACCTGCTGCTGTTTTGTTCCTTCAGTTTTCCTTTGTTGTTATACTCCACAAATGAGAAAAATCATCTGGCATTTGTCTTTCTCTGCATGGCTTATTCCACTGAGCATAATACCCCTGAGCTCCATCCATGTTGTTGCAAATAGTAGGATTTGTTTCTTACTTATGGCTGAATAATATCCCATTGTGTATATATACCACATCTTCTTTATGCATTCATCTACTGATGGACACTTAGGTTGCTTCCATTTCTTGGCTATTATAAATAGTGCTGTGATAAACATAGGGGTGCATATGTCTTTTTGAATCTAAGAACTTGTTTTCTTTGGGTAAATTCCTAGGAGTGGAATTCCTGGGTCAAATGGTATTTCTACTTTTAGCTTTTTGAGGAACCTCGATATTGCTTTCCACAATGGTTGAACTAATTTGCATTCATACAAGCAGTGTAGGAGGGTTCCCCTTCCTCCACATCCTCGCAAACATTTGTTGTTCCTAGTCTTCAATCTCGGCCATACTAACTGGTGTGAGGTGATATCTCATTGTGGTTTTAATTTGCATTTCCCTGATAAGTAGCCATGTGGAGTGTCTTTTCATGTGCCTATTGGCCATCTGAATTTCTTCTTTGGAGAACTGTCTGTTCATATTCTCTGCCCATTTTTTAATCAGGTTATTTGCTTTTGCTTTTTTGGGTGTTGTGGCGTGTGAGTTCTTCGTATATTTTGATATTAACCCCTTGTCAGATATGTCATTTACAAATATATTCTCCCATACTGTAGGATACCTTTTGTTCTGTTGATTAGTGTCCTTTGCCGTACAGAAACCTTTTACTTTGATGTAGTCCCATTTGTTCATTTTTGCTTTTGTTTCCCTTGCCCGAGGAGATGCATTCAGGAAAAAGTTGCTCGTGTTGATATTCAAGAGATTTTTGCCTATATTTTCTTCTAAGAGTTTTATGGTTTCATGACTTACATTTGGGTCTTTGATTTGTTTCGACTTTACTTTTGTGTATGAAGTTAGATAGTAATCCAGTTTCATTCTCTAACATGTAGCTGTCCAGTTTTGCCAACACCAGTTGTTGAAGAGGCTTTCATTTCCCCATTGTGTGTCCAAGGCTCCTTTATCATATGTTAATTAGGCATATATGTGTGGGTTTATATCTGTGCTCTCTAGTCTGTTCCATTGGTCTATGGGTCTGTTCTTGTGCCAATACCAAATTGTCTTGATTACTGTGGCTTTGTAGTAGAGCTTGAGGTCGGGGAGCATAATCTCCCCAGCTTTATTCTTTCTTCTCACGTTTGCTGTGGCTATTTGGGTTTTTTTGTGATTCCATATGAATTTTAGAGCTATTTTGCTCTAGTTCATTGAAGAATGCTGTTGGTAGTTTGATAGGGATTTCATTGACTCTGTAGATTGCTTTAGGCAGGATGGCCATTTTGACAATATTACTTCTTCCTATGCATGAGCATGGATGTATTTCCATTTATTGGTATCTTCTTTAATTTCTCTAATGAGGGTCTTGTAGTTTTTAGGGTATAGGTCTTTCACATCCTTCATTGGGTTTATTGCTAGGTATTTTATTCTTTTAATGCAATTGTGAATGGAACTGTCTTCCTGTTTTCTCTTTCTACTGGTTTATCGTTAGTGTATAGGAATGCAACAGGTTTCTGTGCATTAATTTTGCATCCTGCAACTTTGCTGAATTCAGATATTTGTTCTAGTAGTTTTGGAGTGGATTCTTTAGGGTTTTTTATGTACAATATCATGTCATCTGTAAACAGTGACAGTTTAACTTCTTCTTTACCAATCTGGATGCCTTTTATTTCTTTGTGTTGTCTGATTGCCATGGCAAGGACCTCCAGAACTAGGCTGAATAAAAGTGGAGAGAGTGGGCATCCTTGTCCTGTTCCCGATCTTAAAGGAAAGGCTTTCAACTTCTCACTGTTAAGTATAATGTTGGCTGTGGCTTTGTCATATATGGCCTTTATTATGTTGAGGTACTTGCCCTGTATACACAGTTTGTTGAGAGTTTTTATCATGAATGGATGTTGAATTTTTTTTAATGCTTTTGCAGCATCCATGGAGATGATCATGTGGTTTTTGTCCTATTTGTTGATGTGGGGGATGATGTTGATGAATTTTCAAATATTGTACCATCCTTGCATCCCTGGAATAAATCCTACTTGACCATGATGGATGATCTTTTTGATGTATTTTTGTACTTGGTTTGCTAATATTTTGTTGAGTATTTTTGCATCTATGTTCATCAGGGATATTGGTCTGTAATTTTCTTTTTTTGTGGTGTCTTTGCCTGGTTTTGGTATTGCTGGCCTCACAGAATGGGTTTGGACATATTCTCTCCTCTTCTACTTTTGGAAAACTTTAAGGAGGATGGGTATTAGGTCTTCACTAAATGTTTGATAAAATTCAGTGGTGAAGCCGCCTGCTCCAGGGGTTTTGTTCTTAGGTAGTTTTTTGATCACTAATTAAATTTCCTTGCTGGTAATTGGTCTGTTCAGATTTTCTGTTTCTTCCTGGGTTAGCCTTGGAAGATTGTATTTTTCTAGAAAGTTGTCCACTTCTTCTAGGTTATCCGGTTTGTTAACATATAATTTTTCATAGTATTCTCTAATAATTCTTTGTATTTCTGTAGTGTCTGTAGTGATTTTCCCTTTCTCATTTCTGATTCTGTTTATGCGTGTAGATTCTCTTTCTTTCTTGGTAAGTGTGGCTAGGGTTTTATCTATTTTGTTTAATTTTTCAAAGAACCAGCTCCTGCTTTCATTGATTCTTTCTACTGTTTTATTCTTTTCGATTTTATTTATTTATGCTCTAATCTTTATGATGTCCCTCCTTCTACTGACTTTGGGCCTCACTTGTTCTTTTTCTAGTTTCGTTAATTGTGAGTTTAGACTGTTCATATCGGATTGTTCTTTTTTTCTGAGGTGGCCTGTATTGCAATATACTTCCCTCTTAGCAGCCTTCACTGCATCCTACAGATTTTGTGGTGTTGAGTTGTTGTCATTTGTCTTCATATATTGCTTGGTCTCTGTCTTAATTTGGTCATTGATCCATTGATTATTTAGGAGCATGTTGTTAAGGCTCCATGTGTGTGGGGGCTTTTTCATTTTCTTTGCACAATTTCTAATTTCATACCCAGTTACACACAGTATTAAAACCTCACCCCAACTAGTGCAGTTATTATCTGTCAACAGAAATATATTACAGAACCATTGGCTATATTCTCCATGCTGTACTACCATCTCCGTGACCAACTTATGATTGAGATTTTTGAGCCCCTCTCTCCCGCTCACTTTCCCTACCCAGTCACCCCAGCCCCTCCCCCATGGTAACCACCAGTCACTTCTTAGTGTGTATGAGTCTAATTATATTTTGTTCATTTTGTTTTGTTTTGATTTTAGATTCTACAAGCGAGTCATATTATTTGTGTTTCTCTGCCTGGCTTATTTCACTTAGTGTAATGCCCTCTAGGTCCATCCATATTGTCAATGGTCATCCACAAATAGCAGGATTTCTTTCTTTTCTATTGCTGAATATTATTCCATTGTGTATATGTACAATTTCTTCTTTATCCATTTATCTACTGATGGACACTTTGGTTGCTTCCATATCTTAGCTATTGAAAATAGTGCCATGATAAACAGGGGTGCATGTATCTTTTTGGATCAGAGATTTTATTTTCTTCAGGTAAATTCCTAGAAGTGGAATTACTGGGTCGTATGGTCTTTGTATTTCTAGTTTTAGAGGAACCTCCATACTGCTTTCCACAGTGGCTGCATCAATTTATGTTCCCACCAACAGTGTAGGAGGGTCAATTTTTTTTAATGTAATCTCTTCATATACATTCTATGCTGGTTCACTTATAACAGTCATCTATAAATGAAGTGCATTCTTCCTGGACCAGCTATTCATAAGAGGTTCATGTGAGAAAGGGGCCAGACCCATGTTCCAGGCTAGCAAGAATTGTCCCTAGTTCACAGTGAAGTTCCTGAGGACCCAAGGTTGTGTGAAAGTTAGTATTTTATTCCTAACTTCTCCCAGCCACCAGATTGGCAAACACAAAGATGCTAAAAATACAGGGTCTTTTTGCTCACACTGATTTCTAAAAACATAGTGTATTTCCCATTCCCCATTTGGCTTCTCTTCTCCTCCTTCTTGGTGCCAAAGTAGGTTCTGAGAAGTTCTTGCTGGTAGCCTGTGAATGGTTCAAGAATTATCTATTTGTCCCTGAGAGCATACCACCCTGTTTGGAGTATACAGTCTATCAGCTCTCACTAAGACCTGCAGATGCAGGCTTTCTAGCTCATCAGTTTCTCCAGGTCACAAAAGGCCTTTGTTGCATTTGGCAGCAACTTTGTGATTTGGTGTTACAGATATTTCCTACTCTTAATGAAGATGGAGTTTGCATTTTTCTTTCTTGTTTATCTTCCTATTTTTTTCCACGTGGTTTCTAAGAGAAGCAAATAATGTCATTATTATTTTACTACTTAAAAGCCTGTAATGAGCCCTTATTTTTTACTTGGGATTGAACTGCTTTTCAAGAGAGTGATAATTATTCTGAAAACGGAGAGACACATGCATTAAGTTTATCTTGATTTTTGAGCATAACAAATAAGATAAAATGATACTTCCTTAAAGGGGTGCATATTCAATGAGTTAAATTAAATAACATTCAACCATGAAGCACAGTAAATTAGGGGAGACATGATTCCCTAAGGAAAACTGATATGTGAGGAATATGTAATCATAAACTCTTATATTTAATTTATGCTATGACCTTTTCCCCTCAGATTCTTCTTTAAAGTTAAAATATTTAGTTATCTGCTGCATCTATTTTGGTTAGAATTTAGAGATCCTGTTTAAGTATAAATTTATAACAACTGAGTAACGTTGAAAGTTAATATCAAATCCACCAAAATTGAAGACGTGTTTAGAATTACCTTCCATTCTCCTTCCTGCCCTCTAATCATTCTGATAAGCCTAAGGAAAACTAAAGCCAGGCAAAATGTGTAGCAGAGTGGAGATTCCTTCATTCTAGTCTGTATAGCCAAAATACATGCAAATTCAACTGCATTCACCAGAATTTAAATGAGGCACTGAGGAGAAAAGCTGTGATTTATTTTCCTACTTTATTTTAATCACATGTGATTATATAGAAATTCCAACAAATGGTCTTGCAAATACTTGCTACTTATAAATTGTGATAGAACCTCAAGTAAATTCTCAGAACATATATAGGAGGAAAATTTTCTAATATTGAAAATAATGGTAATTTATCCCATTTTAAAGACCTTCCAAACATGCTCTCAGATTTTGAAATGAGTTGAGATTAGATGAACAAACTAAATTCTCATTGATGTGTATAAACAAAATAACATGATAACATAAAGAAATCCAGCAGTGGTTCATACTAGTTCTGGGAAAACTTTCATCCAGCCAGAAACATACTAAGTGACTTAACTTTCAGAGGCTAGTGCTTCCTTTGTTTCACTCTGTGTAGTAAATAAGCAATTGATTTTTAGGGTATCAAATGCATTTTCCCTTCTCAGTATTCTATTATGAAAATTTTCAAATGTACAGAAAAGTTAAAATAATTTTACAGTGAATATCCATATACTTATTTAGATTCTTCCATTATACAATCCATCGACCTATCTTATTTTTTATGTGTTTTAAAGTAACATACAGATATCAGTACAATTCCCCTTAAATATTTCAATATGCATATTATTGACTAGAATCCAGTATTTATTTACAGTTTTTAGCAAAATTTACATATAATAAAATACACAAATCTTATATGTACTTAGTGAATTTCAATGAATGCATGTACCTGTGTAACTCAAATCTCTGTCATAATACAGGACATCATCATTACTTAAGAAAGTTCCTTCATGCTCCTTTCCAGTCAATCCCCACACCCAGCCTCCCAGTGTTCTCATTTCTTTCCACCATAAATTAGTTGTACCTCTTCTTAAACTTCATATAAACAGACTAGTATAGCATGTACTTTTTTTATAGAAATTCAGAGGGCCAACAGGACATGAAAAGATGCTCCACATTGCTAATTATCAGGGAAATGCAAATTAAAACCACAGTGAGATATCACCTCACACCAGTTAGGATGGGCAACATCGCAAAGACTAGGAACAACAAATGGTGGCGAAGATGTGGAAAAAGGGGAACCCTCCTACACTGCTGGTGGGAATGTAAATTAGTTCAACCATTGTGGAAAGCAATATGGAGGGTCCTCAAAAAACTCAAAATAGAAATACCATTTGACCCAGGAATTCCACTCCTAGGAATTTACCAAAGAGTATAATTACTCAGATTCAAAAAGACATATGCATCCCTATCTTTATCACAGCACTATTTACAATAGCCAAGATATGGAAGCAACCTAAGTGCTCATCAGTAGATAAATGGATAAAGAAAGACAAATACCAAATGATTTCCCTCATTTGTCGAGTGTAACAACAAAGCAAAACTGAAGGAACAAAACAGCAGCAGACTCACAGACTCCAAGAAGGGAGGCTGTTACCAAAGGGGAGGAGTGTGGGAGGGCAGGTGGGGAGGGGAGGAGAAGTGGATTGAGCGGTATTATGTTTAGTACACATGGTGCGGGGGGGTCACGGGGAAGACAGTGTAGCACAGAGAAGACAAATAGGGACTCTGTGGCATCTTACTACACTGATGGACAGTGACTACAATGGGGTATGAGGGGGACTCGATAATAAGGGTGAATGCAATAACCACATTGTTTTTCTTGTGAAACCTTCATAAGAGTGTATATCAATGATACCTTAAAAAAAAAAAGAATCAATCCAGCCATGCCCTGTACCTCAGTTACTGTAGAGAAGGCAGAACAGGACAATTAATTGTGATATTCTGAGTTTACTTCTTAGAGAAATCACAGGTCCGTAGAGGAGCTAGAAAACATCCTGTCATCCTGCCCAGACCCTGAGAACATCCACAAGGCTCAAGTCCTGCTAACCAAGAGATGGAAATTCTTATATCTGTGACCTGCCTAGACCCTTGGGAACATCTGCTTAGCTAAAGCCTGATTACTATAAAACCCTAAAACATTTTCCTTTCAGCACTGTAGTCTCTCTGATTCAGCCCTTCACTACCTCTGTAGTGAAGTCTTCAATTAAATCTTGCTGTCACCATTAGGGACTCCTGCATATCCTTGGCTTTCTCGACCTAACAGTCACCACAAGAAACCAGTATCTGCCAGGTAACCCCTACTTCAACAACTCTCATCTCCATTAAGCTCCGTATGTCCCTTCAACTGATCCACAGTCACATCCCTCCTCTCCAACCTCCTGAACCCTTCACAGTGCTCTTTGGAACTCAAGGTCTGTCATCAACAAATCTCCTATCTTCAGCCTCTTCTCTAAGCATTCCATTCCTTTTGCCTTCCGACATTAGCAGATACTCGACTCCCTTGAAGACTGTTTCCCTTGGAGCCCTCTTAGGCAGTCCCAGCTTTCTCTTTGATCCCTCAGATCACCTGACCTTGAAGTAGGTTAGGTGTCTTCCTTGTTCCTCACTGTCACCTACTTTCTCCCTAAAAGCCTTCTCACACTTGGTTATCAGGCTATTTCATTCATTACCAACTACCATCAGAGTTTTCAGCAGACCTCCACATCACATGGCCTCATTACTCAAATACTTTAGCACCTACTTACTATTACTCTTTCCAAATGTAAAAATTCATACATTTTTAGTGACTTCAATATCTACACAGATGATGCTTTTAATGACTCAGACATTTTAGTTCCTTGAACTCACCTCCAATGTTCTTGTCCTTCACTTCAACTCAGTCCCATAATCATTCCCTAGGCCATGTCATTACTAATAACAAAATAACTTTCATAATACCCATTTCAGTCATCTCGCTGTCCACCTACCGGCTCCTTTTTTTCCAATATACTCCTTATAGAACATGGACTTCAACAATTTTGAATTCACCAGGGCCTTTAATCCATTTTCCCTACAATCTTCGTTACTCTCCTTTTGTGGTCCATCATTTTAATCAGTCCCTTGCATAAACTCTCAAATCTCTTATCCCTCTGTCAAACTCATTTTGTAAAATTTGGTTTATCTCTATCTCTCCCCTTACTCCAGCCATCACTCAAACAGCTGAATGTGACCAAAGTAAAATTCAAACATACTGACTTGTCTTCCTTTAATTCATGACCACTAACTTTAGAAGAGCCTTTAGTGTTGCCTAACAATTTACTATATTTTTCTTAATTAGCTTACAATCTCCTCCTTCCCTCTTATTCCCATTGAGAAAGTAGAAGTCATTAGAACTCAGAAGAGCTCCCATCACCAAGTCTACCAAACTTTGTGTACCTGTAACCATAAATCTGTCTTTCCTCCTATCACAATGGTAGAATTGTCCATACTCCTATCTAAGGCTATCTCTTTTATTTACTAAATTCCATCCCTAACCAACAACCAAGTATATCATTTCTGCAATTATATTCTTTCTCAATTATCAATGTTTCCAACTGTATAATGTATATCCAAGGTTAAAATACGAGTTTCTTGACCAAACATTTCACCTCCCAGCTAACACCCTATTTCTCTGCTGCCCATTACCAAACTTGAAAGAACAATCTATACTTGCTGTCTCTATTTTCTCTACTCCCACTGTCTCTTAAATTTTTTTCATAGTTCTAAGATACACATAACATAAAATTTACCATCTTAACCATTTTAAACGGTACAGTTCAGTGGTATTAAATACATTCACAATGTGCAACAATCACCACCATCCATCTCCAGAACTCGTCTCACCTTGCAAAACTGAAATTCTATAATCATTAAGCAATAACTTCCCATTCCTCCTGCTCCCAGCCCTTAGCAACAACTCTTTCTATCTCTATGACTTTGACTACATAACTTCCTATAACTGAAATCACACAGTATTTGTCTTTTTGTGACTTGCATATTTCACTTAGCACAATGTCATCAAGGTTCTTCCATGTTGTAGCATGTGGCAAAATTTCATTCCTTTTTAAGGCTGAACAATATTCCATTGTATGTATATATCACATTTTGCTTATCCATTTATCTGTTAATAGATATTTGGGTTACTTCCACATTATAACTATTGTAAAAAATGCTACTATGAATGTGGGTGTACAAATATCTCTTTGGGACCTTGCTTTCAGTTATTTTGGATATATAACTAGAAATGAAATTGCTGGCTCATATGGTGATCCTACTTTTAATTTTTTGAGGAACTACCACACTTTTCCACAGCAGACATGCAATTTACGTTCGTTCCCATGAACAGTGTACAAGAGTTTCAATTTCCCCATATCCTCAAACAACACATATTATCTGTTTTCTTTGTGATAGGAGCCATCCTAATGGGTATGAGGTGGTAGCTCACTGTAGTTTTGATTTGCATTTCCCTAGCGATTAGTGATGTTGAGCATCTTTTCACATGCTTATTGCCCATTTCTATATCTTCTTTGAAGAAATGTCTATTCAAGTCCTTTGCCCATTTTTGAATTGTTTTTGTTGTTGAGTTTTAGAAATTCTTTATAAAGTCTGAATATTAATCCCTTATCAGATACACAACTTACAAATATTTTCTTCCATTCTGTGGGTTGCCTTTTTATTCTATAGATAGTATATTTTGATGCATAAAAATTTTAATTTCCATTAAGTATGAATTTGTCTATTTTTTCTTTTGTTGCCTGTGCCTGTAATGTCACATCTAAGAAATCACTGTAAAATCTAATGTCATAAGATCTTTGCCCTAGATTTTCTTCTAGGTGTTCTAATGCTTTAGTTTTACATTTGGGTCTTTGATAAATTTTGTATATGGTGTTAGATAAGAACCCAACTTCATTCTTTTGCATGTGAATATACAATTTTCCCAACACCATTTGTTGAAAAGACTATCTTTTGCCTACTGAATGGTCTTGGCACCCTTATCAAAAATAATTTGACCACAAGTACAAGGGTTTATTTCTGGGCTTTCTATTCTATTCCATTGGTCTATGTATCTGTCTTTATGCTAGACCACACTGTTTTGATTACTACAGCATTAAATAAGCCTTAAAATCATGAAGTGTGAGTCCTCTGATTTTGTTGTTCCTTTTCAAGATTATTTTGGCTATTTGGGGTCCCATGAGATTCCATATGAATTTTAGGGTAGGTTTTTCAATTTCTGCAAAAAACATCATTGGGGTTTTGGTAAGGATTACACTGAATCTGTATTTTGCTTTGTGTAGTATTAGCATACTAACAATATTATGTATTCCAGTCCATGAATATGGGATATTTTCCTAAGATATTTATATGCCTTCTTTAATTTCTTTCATTGTACAAGTCTTTCACCTCATTGGGTAGGTTAATTTCTAATTATTTTGTTCTTTTTGATGCTATTTGTAAATGAAATTGTTTTCATAATTTCCTTTTCAGATTTTTCATTGTTCAAGTGTGGAGATGCAACTGATTTTTGTGTGTTGACTGAATCCTGCTACTTTGCAGAGTTCACTTACTACTTCTAACAGTTTTTTTGTGTAGAATCCTCATAATTTTCTTCAAATAACCTCATGACATCTGCAAACAGATCATTTTACTTCATTTCCAATTAGGATGCCTTTTATTTCATTTTATTGGCTAACTGCTCTGACTAGAACATCTAGTACTGTGCTGCATAGAAGTGGTAAAAGCAGGCAGTACTATGTTGATTAGAAGTGGTAATAGCTCTGCTTTCATTTATGATTCAGTTAGAATGCTTGGAGTCTTAAAGATATCAACATCCCAACTTATTTAGATAAAATTTAAGACCTCAGAACTATAGCTCATAAAAACAATGTCTTCTCTGTATTTTATCTAGATTTAGATTTTGGGTTCAAGAAGCAAACATCATGGATGAGTTCAAATCTATAAAAGTATCTGAATAAATATTTCTTATTCAGTTTTTTATAGAAGACTGAATTTTTAAAGTATGTATTGTTAGTAAAAGCTATTTTAGGAAATTTATGGTAGATAAAAAGCACCCCTAAGAAATCATAAATTAAAAACTATAAATGAGAATGATATAGTACAGCATTAAATCTGGCCTTACATGAGTGAGGATTTTCTTCTGCTTGACACCAATTTCAGGCATCTAAGTAATCTCTGCCTGATAAAGGAATATGCCCTTATGAATTCTACTGGTTAAATGGTTCAATTTCTGAAGGAACTATTTTTAAATAAGCCTTAAATATGCACCAAACCCTCAATACAGTTGGCAGCTTCAGAAAAGCTTAATTACCATCCTAACCATCCAAAGAAACCAATCCAGTGACTACCATAGCACTTATTACCTGCTGTGAACACAGTCAAATGAATTCCCCACTGTTAAACTCAGAAAATAAACTAATGAAAAAAAAAAAAAAAGAAAAGAAACAGGAATGCTGATAAAGGAAGTAACAAAATACAGCAACCATGGACAATATGAGAATTTTAGCCTGGCTTTTGATACTGAGAAAGATCTGAGAAAGTATTTTCAGGAATTATATGAAAAATGTCTAGGAAAATGCCTTTGTTCGTAGTGGTGAAATAAAATTCAGAGTAAGGAGAGAGTAATCTGCTACAATTTTCTTTAAATGTTACTTCTTAGGGAACCAGAAAATAAAATTACAATTTGACTTTGAAATGTGCTGGTAGGGTTAGTAAATGAAACCTGAAAAAACAACAAAAAATTGATGGGTCATAAAACCTTTTTTTCTTTTGCAAAAGAACCAGAACAGTATACAGTATATATTATTCTCATAATGAGAAGAAATAATTGGCAGTAGACACTATACCAGGGCTCAAAATCATTTTGCTTTCCAGTTATAGCTTTCCTTCTGAAGCCACCATAAAATTGGTTCCGTGCTGCTTAAGTTAAACCAAGAGTAGTGCACCATGCTGAGTGAATCTGATAGCAGAGAGCTGTATATTTTGAAATGGTTTTAAGAAAGTTGTCTCCTTAATGAAAATGCTGAATTACAACCATAACCATAGCAACACCTCTGGGCATTGCCTTAGGAAAACCCATCAGAGCAGTAAATGGACTGAAAGAAACAGGAGAATGTATGCTATATAAAGAAGTGCTATAAGAATATAGTCAACAGTTATGTGATAGGCAGTAGCTACACTAAGAAGGGGTGAGCATTTAGTAATGTTCATAACTGCTAAATCACTATGTTGTATACTTGAAACCAATATAATATTGTATGTAAACTATACTTCAATTAAAATATATCTTTTAGAACAGCCAAAGCAATCCTGAGAAAGAAGAATAAAGCTGGGGGGATTACGCTCCCTGACTTCAAGCTCTACTACAAAGCCACAGTAATCGAGACAATCTGATACTGGCACAAGAACAGACCCATAGACCAATGGAATAGACTAGAGAGCATAGACATAAACCCACACATATATGGTCAATTAATATATGATAAAGGAGCCATAGATATACAATGGGGAAATGACAGCCTCTTCAAAAACTGGTGTTGGCAAAACTGGACAGCTACATGTAAGAGAATGAAACTGGATTATTGTCTAACCCCATATGCAAAAGTAAACTAGAAATGGATCAAAGACCAGAATGTAAGTCATGAAACCATAAAACTCTTAGAAGAAAACACAGGCAAAAATCTCTTGAATATAAACATGAGCAACTTTTTCCTGAACACATCTCCTCGGGCAAGGGAAACAAAAGCAAAAATGAACAAATGGGACTACATCAAGCTAAAAATCTTCTGTACAGCAAAGGACACCATCAGCAAACCAAAAAGGCATCCTAGAGTACGGGAGAATATATTTGTAAACGGCTTATGTGACAAGGGGTTAACATCCAAAATATATAAAGAACTCACACACCTCAACACCCAAAAAGCAAATACCCCGATTTAAGAAATGGGCGGAGGATATGAACAGACAATTCTCAAAGGAAGAAATTCAGATGGCCAACAGGCACATGAAAAGATGCTCCACATCACTAATCATGAGAGAAATGCAAATTAAAACCTCAATGAGCTATCACCCACACCAGTTAGGATGGGCAACATCAAAAAGACTAGGAACAAATGCTGGTGAGGATGTGGAGAAAGGGGAACCCTCCTACACTGTTGGTTAGAATGTAAGTTAGTTCAACCATTGTGGAAAGCAATATGGAGGTTCCTCAAAAAACTATAAATAGAAATACCATTTGACCCAGGAATTCCACTCCTAGGAATTTACCCAAAGAAAAATTCTCAGAGTCAAAAAGACATATGCACCCCTACGTTTATTGCAGCACTATTTACAATAACCAAGATATGGAAGCAACCTACATGTCCATCAGTAGATGAATGGATAAAGAATATGTGGATGTGGTACATAGACACAATGGAATACTATTCAGCCATAAAAGAAAACAAATCCTACCATTTGCAACAACATGGATGGAGCTAGACTGTATTATGCTCAGTGAAAAAAGCCAGGAAGAGACTCACAGACTCAAGGAAAGGACTAGCGGTTACCAAGGGTGAGGGGTCGGGAGGGAGGGAGAAGGAGATTGGGGAGTATTATGATTGGTACACATGGTGTGTGGTGGGTCATGGTGAACAGTGTAGCACAGAGAAGACAAGTAGTGACTCTGTGGCATCTTACTACACTGATGGACAGTGACTTCAATGGGGTATGAGGGGACTCAAAATATGGGTGAATATAGTAAACACATTGTTTTTCTTGTGAAACCTTCATAAGAGTGTGTGTCAATGATACCTTAATAAAAATATCAATAATTAAAAAAAATATGTTTTAAAAAGTGCTATAATCCTTTAGCTAAGAAAAAAAACTTCACAAAACAAACCTAAAACAAAACCTTTAATAAACAACAGAGACAACAATAGCAACAATTGTAATAATAATAAATTCTAGGTCTCACCAGAAAAAAAATTTCAACACATCAGCTGTACCCTTTAATTTCTAGTGAATACAGACAGTTCTTACAGTTACTGTCTATTAACCAGCGATTTAGTGGTATACAGTATCACATATTTGTATGGTTATTTTACATCTACAAAGGGTTTTCACATATATTATCCTGGTTACCTTATCAACAAACCCTGTGATGTAGGTGTAGGTAAGTATTACAACATAAAATCATAGGGAAGGAACCACAGAAGTCACCTAGTCAATAGTCAACCTTCAGTTTTTAAGTAGGGATTTTCTCTAGAGAATCACTAACATTTGATTAGTCAGCTTCTGTTATATATTTTCTTTAGCAACAGTTAATTATCAAAGGCTTATGAAAAATGAACAAAGCTTAACTGAGTATTCACTTCAATAGGATCAGAAAACGACAATAGGAAATTCTACCTCTATCCACTATTTTCTATTCGTTGAGAATGTATTTTGTGCTAGGCACTGTCTTTATATACCCAGTTATCTTATTTAATCCTTATAACAACCTGTAATGAACAGCTAATTGCTGCTTAATTGAAATATTTTGCTCAAAACTGTTTTTTCACCAACTATTTAATAGCCTTTAAAATCTGTTTAAATGGAGCACCTCTGAGAATGCATGATGAATAGCAGCCATAGATAGCTAAAGATAAGATGTGATTATTCCCAATATTATAGATGTGAAAAAGAAGTTAGTCATATTTAGGAAGTAATAGGACAGGAACTAGAACACAGATCTTCAGTCTATGAATCCAATATTAATTCCATTCCACAATGCAAAGTAGGAAAGCTACAGTGCATTTTAATACAGGTAATGTATTTTATATTACATGAGATAACAGACACTAACATTTCATTAAATGTCCCATAAATCTGCATCAAAAATAAAACCATTTGGGATATAATAATAATGTTTAATACAGCCAACTCTGAGTTGAATTCAAGTTATACAGATGTGAAGTACAGAACTTTTACAAATTAACAAGCTCCTTGAATTACCATATGTAATTCAATATAGTTTTTGGCCACTGCAACTACTGATGTGGTGTACTTGTGGATTATTACAAAAACAGGCAAAAACAGACAAAGACAAAGCCTGCCTCATTCTCTTTTCTCTGTCTCTCTCTGTTTCTCCCTCTCTGACACATACACACACCACAAAATAACAATTGTTGATTCTACATAGTGAATAATTGTGGAAGATAAGGAGAAATGTCAAAAAATCTAGATTTAAATTAACTTTGCCACAGATTATATGTACTTTTTAGTGGGTCCTGATAGAATCCAGACCTGAGTACCACCTTTCGAATAAGTCCACCCACCATCACAGAGAGACCTAGGTGTCATATTTCCTAGGCTACAAGCATTTTCCAGAGAACACATCAGCAAGCCACAAGACCACCTTTCCCCTGATCCCTACCCTCAAAGAGCCCGCCAAAAATCCTGATCATAAAAAGCCTCTTGACCTGTCAGAGACTCTCTTTCCTTTGTTCTGCTGGCCAGGAGAGAGGGGTCCCTCTCAGGTTCAGCAATAAACCTGCTTGGACTGTTGAGTTCGCATCCCTTCTTTTCTTGCAGGTACAGAAAAATTATGAAGTGGACAAAGCTTTCTGAAAAATCAGGTCTTGTTCACATGCTATATATAATAAGCAGTTCAATTCATCATATTGTATAAACAGGACTTACTACGGGTAATATTAACCTTGCTCATTTGATTAAGACAGTGTTTGCCAGATTTCCCTACACAGTTTAAATGGAGCCAGTCCTCAAGGTGGATATGGGGATAACTCTACCTTCTGGAAAAAGGCACTTCACATCTGTGTATTTTTCTCAAAAACCTATAACCAGGAAGCTAAAGATTCAAGATGGCGGCATGAGAGGTGAGACAGAGAACTCCTCCCAAATACACAGATAGTGCAAAAATATAGTTAATACAAGTAACCCTAAAACAGCACCAAGAAAGAAGGCTGCACAAGACTGCATACAGACATCACGAACAGAGCAGATCTCACAAAACAGGGTAACGTACCAAAGCTGTGATCCAGCAGGATCAGGCCCTTCCCCCACCCCAGCTCACTGGTGGGAGGAAGAGAAATGCAGCAGGGAGGGGGTGGAAGCCTGGGACTGCTCAACACCCAGCCCTGGAGATTTGCTTTGCGAGCAGAAACCTACACTGTGTGGTGCTCAGGAGGATGGGTAGCTGGGACAGGTGGATAGCTTGAAGGACAGATTCTGGCCATTTGTGGATGACGGGATCCACACCCGGCCGCTCTGGGACAAGGGAAAGGCAGGCAGTCTGAGTGGCTTCCTAACAGCGAGAGGGCTACTGAAGGGGCGAGGTTTGCACGGAGCTTGCTGTGTGGGAGAAGGGATGGGGGACGAGGTTGGCTGGACGCACTCCATCCCCTGGCTGACTGCTCAGTTCTTGGCTCCGTACTGTGATTCACAGCCTGCCACGCCGACCTCCTGGCCTGACAGAACCAGCTCACAAACCACCAGTCACTGCTCAGGCTTCAGGCCAGTCACAGAGGGCCCCACCTACGACAGCTGGAGACGCAAAGCACAGAGGCTTACACCTGTGTGCTCGGCCCACTGGCTGTGATAATGGAGACAGGCACCACAGCCTGGAAACAGGAAACAGATCTTTCCTCCCCCCAGGTACCAGTTCCACTCCACTATGACCCCCAACCTCATTATAAGGGCTGAGAAACTACAATGACTGGAGCTTCTGGGCATGAGAGGACACCACACAGAAATAAGAAACGTCAAAAGAACATGGTTCAGAACAAAACCTCACAAACACCAGAAAAGGGGCAAAATTAAACTGCAATCTTCCTGAAGAGAGTTCAAAATAAAAATCATAAACATGTTTATAGAGGTACAGAAAAATATTCAAGAACTCAGGAGCGAATTTAAGATGGAGATTCAATCATTAAGAAATTCCATATCTAAAATGAAACATACAATGGAGGGATTTAAAAGCAGATTAGATGTATTAAAAGAGGCGGTAAATGGAATAGAAATTAGAGAAGAGGAATACAAAAAAGCTGAGGCACAGAGAGAAAAAAGAATCTCTAAGAATGAAAGAATATTGAGAGAACTGTGTGACCAATCCAAACAGAACAATACTCGCACAATAGGGATACCAGAAGAAGAGAGAGAAAAAGGGGTAGAAACTGTCATTGAGGAAGTAACTGCAGAAAACTTGCCCAATCTGGGGAAGGAGACAGTCTCTCAAGCCATGGAGATGCACAGATCTCCCAACATAAGGGACCCAGCAAAGACAACATCAAGAGATATAATAATTAACATGGCAAAGATCAAGCATAAAGACATTAAAAGCAGCTAGAGAGAGAAAAAAGATCACATGCAAAGGAAAACCCTTCAGGTTACCATCATATTTCTCAAAAGAAACTTTACAGGCCAGAAGGGAGTGACACGATATATTAAATGCAATGAAGTACAAGGGCGTTGAATCAAGAATACTCTACCTGGCAAGGTTATCATTTAAATTGGAAGGAGGGGTTAAACAATTTTCAGATAGGCAAAAGCTGAGAGAATTTAGCTCGTATAAAACCACATCTACAGTGCATTTTGGAGGGTCTCCTATAGATGGAAGTATTCCTAAGGCTAAATAGATGTCACCCAAGGGATAGACAAAGAGTAGAGAATATGATTCATAACATACAAAGAATGGAGGAGGAAGAAAAAGGAGGAAAAAAGAACCATTAGGTTCTGTCTGTAATAGCATATAAAGTGAGTTAAATTAAACTGTTAGATAGTGTGGGAATTGCCCTTGAAGATTTGGTAACCACGAATCTAAAGCCTGCAATGGCAATAAGTACATATCTGTGAATAATAACCCTAAATGTAAATGGTCTGAATGCACCAATCAAAAGATATAGAGTCACTGAATGGATAAAAAAAGAAGACCTATCTGTACGCTGCCTAAAAGAGACTCACTCCAAACCCAAAGACATACAGAGAATGAAAGTGAAGGGATGGAAAAAGATATTTCATGCAACTAATAGGGAGGAAAAAAGCAGGAGTTGCAGTACTTGTATCAGACAAAATAGACTTCAAAACAAAGAAAGTAAAAAGAGACAAAGAAGGACATTACATAATGATGAAAGGGTCAGTACAACAAGAGGATATAAGTAATATACATATCTATGCACCCAATACAGGATGACCTACATGTGTGAAAGAAATACTAACATAATTGAAGGGGGAAATATATTGCAATGCATTCATTTTAGAAGACTTCAACACACCACTCACTCCAAGGGACAGATCAACCAGACAGAAAATCAATACAGAGACAGAGGCATTGAACAGACGGACCTAATGGACATCTACAGAACACTACATCCAAAAGCAACAGAATACACATTCTTCTCAAGTGCACATGGAACATTTTCAAGAAGACAACATATACTAGGCCACAAAAAGAACCTCAGTAAATTCAAGAAGACTGAAATTGTACCAACCAGCTTCTCAGATCACAAAGGTATGAAACTAGAAATAAATTACTCAAAGAAAATGAAAAAGTCCACAAACACATGGAGGCTTAATAACATGCTCCTAAATAATCAATGGACCAATGACCAAATAAAAACAGAGATCAAGCAATATATGGAGACAAATGACAACAATAATGCAACACCGCACAATCTGTGGGATGCAGCGAAGGCCGTGCTAAGAGGGAAATATATTGCAATATAGGCCTACCTCTGGAAAGAAGAACAATCCCAAATGAACAGTCTAAACTAACAACTAATGAAACTAGAAAAGGAACTACAAAGGAGGCCAAAAGTCAGTAGAAGGATGGACACAATAAAGATTAAAGCAGAAATAAATAAAATTGAGAAGAATAAAGCAATAGAAAGAATCAAAGAAAGCAGGAGGTGTTATTTGAAAAAATAAACAGATAAACCCATAGCCAGACTTACCAAGAAAGAAAAGGAATCTACATGCATAAACAGAATCAGAAATGAGAAAGGGAAAATCACTATGGACACCACAGAAATACAAAGAATTATGAGAGAATAGTATGAAAAGTTATATGCTAACAAACTGGATAACTTAGAAGAAGTGGACAACTTTCTAGAAAAATACAATCTTCCAAGGCTAACTCAGGAAGAAACAGAAAATCTGAATAGACCAATTACCAGCATGGAAACTGAATTGGTAATAAAAAAAAACTACCTAAGGACAAAACCCCTGGAGCAGACGGCTTCACCACTGAATTTTATCAAATATTTAGTGAAGACCTAATACCCATCCTCCCTAAAGATATCCAAAAAGTAAAGTAGGAGGTAATACTCCCAAAATCCCTCAATGAGCCCAACCTCTCTCTAATACCAAAACCAGGCAAAGACACCACACACACACAAAAAATTACAAACCAATAACGCTGATGAACACAGATGCAAAAACACTCAACAAAATATTAGCAAACCGAAATCAAAAATACATCAAAAAGATCACCCATCATGATCAAGTGAGATTCATCCCAGAGATGAAAGGATGGTACAACATTCAAAAATCCAACAATATCATCTACTACATCAACAAATAGAAGGACAAAACCCACATGATCATCTGCATAGATGCTGAAAAACCAACAAAATTCAACATCCATTCATGATAAAAACTCCCAACAAAATGGGTATACAGGGCAAGAACCTCAACTTAATAAAGGCCATATATGACAAACCCACAGCCAACATTATACTTAACATCAAAAAGTTGAAAGCTTGTCCTTTAAGATCAGGAACAAAACAAGGATGCCCACTCTCCCCACTTTTATTCAACATAGCTCTAGAGGTTCTAGCCATGGCAATCAGACAACACAATGAAATAAAAGGCATCCAGATTAGTAAGGAAGAAGTCAAAGTGTCCCTGTTTGCAGGTGACATGATACTGTACATAAAAAACCCTAAAGAATCCACTCCAAAACTACTAGATCTAATATCTGAATTCAGTAAAGTTATGAGATACAAACTTAATACACAGAAATCTGGTTCACTCCTATACACTAACGGTGAACTAGCAGAAAGACAAATCAGGAAAACAATTCCATTCACAATCGCATCAAAACAATAAAATACCTAGGAATAAACCTAACCAAGGAAGTGAAAGACCTATACCCTGAACACTACAAGACACTCTTAAGAGAAATTAAAGAAGACACTACTAAATGGAAATTCATCCCTTGCTCTTGGCTAGGAAGAATTAATATTGTTAAAATGGCCATCTTACGTAAAGCAATCTACAGATTCAATGCAATCCCTATCAAAATACCAACAGCATTCTTCAATGAACTGGAACAAATAGTTCTAAAATTCACATGGAACCACAAAAGACCCCGAATAGCCAAAGCAATCCTGAGAAAGAAGAATAAAGCAGGGGGTATTACGCTCCCTGACTTCAAGCTCTACTACAAAGCCAAAGTAATCAAGACAATTTGGTATTCACACAAGAACAGACCAATAGACTAATTGAATAGACTAGAGAGCCCAGATATAAATCCAAGCATATATGGTCAATTAATATACGATAAAGGAGCCATGGATATACAATGGGTGAAATGACAGACTCTTCAACAGCTGGTGTTGGCAAAACTGGACAGCTACATGTAAGAGAATGAAACTGGATTATTGCCTAATCCCATACACAAAAGTAAACTCAAAATTCATCAAATGTAAGTCATGAAACCATAAAACTCTTAGGAAAAAACAGGCAAAAATCTCTTGGACATAAACATGAGCAACTTCTTCATGAACATATCTCTCCGGGCAAGGGAAACAAAAGCAAAAATGAACAAGTGGGACTACATCAAACTAAAAAGCCTCTGTACAGCAAAGGACACCATCAGTAGAACAAAATGACATCCTGCAGTATGGGAGAATATATTCATAAATGACATATTCGATAAGGGCTTGACATCCAAAATATATAAAGAGCTCACACACCTCAAAAAACAAAAAGAGTTAAGTCAATTAAAAAATGGGCAGAAGAGCTGAACAGACACATCTCCAAAGAAGAAATTCAGATGGCCAAACAGGCACATGAAAGGATGCTCCACATCGCTAATCATCAGAGAAATGCAAATTAAAACTACAATGAGATATCACCTCACACCAGTTAGGATGGCCACCATCCGAAAGACAAACAACAACAAATGTTGGCGAGGATGTGGAGAAAGGGGAATCCTCCTACACTGCTGGTGGGAATGTAAATTAGTTCAACCACTGTGGAAAGCAATATGGACATTCCTTGAAAAACTCAAAATAGATATACCATTTGACCCAGGATTTCCACTCCTAGGAATTTACCCTAGGAATACAGCAGCCCAGTTTGAAAAAGACATATGCACCGCTATGTTTATCACAGCTCTATTTACAATATCCAAGAAATGGAAGCAATCTATGTGTCCATCAGTAGATGAATGGATAAAGAAGATGTGGTATATATATACAATGGAATATTATTCAGCCATAAGAAGAAAACAAATCCTTCCATTTGCAACAACATAGATGGAGCTAGAGGGTATTATGCTCAGTGAAATAAGCCAGGCAGAGAAAGACAAGTATCAAATGATTTCACTCATCAGTGGAGTATAAGAACAAAGAAAAAACTGAAGGAACTAAACAGCATCAGACTCACAGAACCCAAGAATGGACTAACAGTTACCAAAGGGAAAGGGATTGGGGAGGATGGGTGGGAAGGGAGGGATAAGGGGGAAAAGAGGGTATTACAAATAGCATACGTAATGTAGCAGGGGGGGACACGGGGAAGGCAATATAACACAGAGAAGACAAGTAGTGATTCTATAGCATCTTAGTATGCTGATGGACAGTGAGTGTAATGGGGTTTGTGGTGGGGACTTGATAATAGGGGTACTCTAGTAACCATAATGTTGCTCATGTAATTGTACATTAATAATACCAAAAAAAACCCCTATAACCAACATTTGTAATTTAGAAAACATAACCAGATAAACCCAACTGAAGAACATTCCATAAAACACCCAGCCGGAGTACCTTAAGGGTGCCACGGTCATAGAAAACAAGGCAAACTGAGAAACTTTCATAGACCAGAGGAGATGTGATGATTAAATGCAATACTGGACAAGAGACATGAAAAGATGCTCAGTTTCACTAATCATCAGGGAAGTGCAAATCAAAACCTCACACCTGTAAAAATGGGTAATATGATCAAGACAAGAAATAAATATTTGTAAGGATGTGGAGAAAAGGAACCCTTGTACAGTGCTGAAGGGACTGCAAATTGGTTTAACAACTATAGAAAGCAGTATGGAGGTTTCTCAAAAAACTAAAAATAGGAATGCTATATGGTCCAGTTATTCCACTTCTGGGAATTTACAAAAAGAAAACAAAGTCACAATTCCAAAAAAATGAATGCACTCCTATGCTTACTGCAGCATTATTTATAATAGCCAAGGTATGGAAGGAACCCAACTGTCCATGGGGGATGAGTGAAATAGGTGAAGGAGGAAAAAGTTAGTGATAATATTTGATATCTTGATGTAGGCAATGGTTACATGAGTGTATACCCATGCCAAAATTCATCAAGTTTACACTAAGATTTGTGCATTTTATTGTATATATCTCAATAAAAAATTTCAAAGAATAATAAATGTAATATGGTATTCTGGATTTGATCCTAGAACAGAAAAGGGACATGAGTGGAAAAAGTATGAAATCCAAATTAAGTCTGGAGTTTAGATAACAGTAATGTACCAATGCTGGTTTATGTTAATGTTAAGGGAAACTGGGAAAGAGGTAGATGATAATATTATCATATCAGCTTCCTGTAAATCAAAAATTATTCCCTGCAAAACCTTATTTTAAAAGAATCTGTTCAAGGCTGCATGGTTATCAACTCATTCAGTACCTTGCTGACCATCTCCTACAATTCTGTTCTTTCATCAATCCACTGCAGTCATATTGGCCTCTTTGTTATTCCTCAAACATACCAATCATGCATTCACATCAGGCATTGTTTTTGTTTATCATTTGCTCTGCCTAGAAAGAGTATTTTTTTCAGATACTCATACAGCTCATTCTCACTTCCTTTAAGTCTTTGTCAAAGGTGACATAACCTTATTAAAGAAGATTTTCTAACCCATTCTTTAAAAAAAAGCCAAAACAGCTCTTTACCATATTTCTTATTACTTATTGGTAAATATACTGTCTGTCTTCCTTTGTCCTCGATAGGGGCACAGTTACTTTTGTTCACTGCTTTATCTCCAGCACCTACAACGGTACCTAGTTTCCATAAGTACTGGCTGAATGAATAGATGACTTCCTACTAGAAACAGATTTTACAAATCCTTCAGGGATATCTGCTTCTGAACAGGATCAAAACCTTAAGCCAAAGGAACAGACCGCTGGTTTTATAGTTTTAGACATCATTAATAATACAACAGAACAATCTTCAGACTACCTCTTGAAACCATGTGTAAATTACTTATTTGGTCCTAAGGCCCATTCCATTCTCTCATGAGGCCCACATTATTCTTTAATACACAGGAAGGTGGTTAAAGGTTATCCCCTATTCCTATGTTTCAATGGGAACACAGAGAAGAAATGTAGAGAGAATTACTTAAGTCAATATGATGAGAGCCAAAATAGGAAATTAAAGCCTCCTTTTTTTAATTTTTATTTTGGTATCGTTAATGTACAATCACTTGAACAACATTATGATTACTAGACCCCCTATTATCAACTCCCCACCACATACCCCACTACAGCCACGGTCTATCAGCATAGTAAGATGCTATAGAATCATTACTTGTCTTCTCTATAAATACTGCCTTTCCCGTGTCCCCGGCTGCTGCATTACATGTGCTAATCATAATGACCCTTTTCACCCTTTATGCCTCCCTTCCTACCCATCCTCTGAGGTCCCTTTCCTTCGGTAATTGTTGGTCCATTCTTGGGTTCTGTGAGTCTACTGCTGTTTTGTTCCTTCAGTTTTTTTCTTTATTCTTGTACTCCACAGATGAGTGAAATCATTTGGTACTTGTCTTTCTCAGCCTGGCTTATTTCACTGAGCATAATACCCTCTAGCTCCATCTATGTTGTCGCAAATGGTAGGATTTCTTTTCTTCTTGTGGCTGAATAATATTCCATTGCATATATGTACCACTTCTTTATCCATTCATCTACTGATGGACACTTAGGTTGCTTCCATATCTTGGCTATTGTAAATAGTGCTGTGATAAACATAGGGGTGCATAGGTCTTTTTGAATCTGAGAAATTATATTCTTTGGGTAAATTCCTAGGAGTTGAATTCCCAGGTCAAATCGTACTACTATTTTGAGTTTTCTGAGGAACCTCCATACTGCTTTCCACAATGGTTGAACTAGTTTACATTTCCACCAGCAGTGTAGGAAGGTTTCCGTTTCTCCACATCCTCACCAACATTTCTTGTTGTTTCTCTTTTGGATGTTGACCATCCTAACTGGTGTGAGGTGATATCTCATAGTGGGTTTAATGTACATTTCTCTGATGATTAGCGATGTGGAGCATCATTTCATTTGCTGGTTGGCCATCTGAATTTCTGCTTTGGAGAAGTGTCTGTTCACCTCCTCTGCCCATTTTTTAATTGGCTTGTTTCTTTTTGTTTGTTGAGGTGTGTGATCTCTGTATAATTTGGATGTCAACCCCTTATCAGTAATGTCACTTATGAATATATTCTCCATACTGTAGGATGTCTTTTTGTTCTACTGATGGTGTCCTTTGCTGTACAGAACCTTTTTAGTTTGATATGGTCCCACTTGTTCATTTTTGCTTTTGTTTCCCTTCCCCAGGAAGATATGTTCATGAAGAAGATGCTCATGTTTATGTCTAAGAAATTTTTGGCTATATTTTTTTCTAAGAGTTTTATCATTTCATGACTTACATTCGGGTCTTTGATCCATTTTGAGTTTACTTTTGTGTATGGTGTTAGACAGTAATCCAGTTTCATTCTCTTACATATAGCTGTCCAGTTTTGCCAACACCAGCTGTGGAAGAGGCTGTCATTTCCCCATTGTATATTCATGGCTCCTTTATCGTATATTAATTGACCATATATGCTTCGGTTTATGTCTGGGCTCTGTAGTCTGTGCCACTGGTCTATGGGTCTCTTCTTGTGCCAGTACCAAATTGTCTTGACTACTGTGGCTTTGTAGTAGAGCTTGAAGTTAGGGAGTGTAATTCCCCCTGCTTTATTCTTCCTTCTCATAATTTCTTTGGATATTGGGGGTCTTTTGCCATTCCATATGAATTTTTTTGCTCTAGTTGATTGAAGAATGCTGTTGGTATTTTGACAGGGATTGCACTGAATCTGTAGATTGAATTTCCACTTATTAGGGTCTTCTTTAATTTCTCTTAAGAGTGTCCAGTCGTTTTCAGGGAATAGGTCTTTCACACCCTTGGTTAGGGTTATTCCTAGGTATTTTGTTGTTTTTGATGCGATTGTGAATGGAATTGTTTCTCTGATTTCTCTTGCTTCTAGTTTATCACTAGTGTATAGGAATGCAACAGATTTCTGTGTATTAATTTTGTATCCTGCAACTTTGTTGAATTCAGATATTAGATGTAGTAGTTTTGGACTGGATTCTTTAGGGTTTTTTATATACAATATCATGTTATCTGCAAACAGGGACAGTTTGACTTCTTCCTTGCCAATCTGGATGACTTTTATTTCTTTGTGTTGTCTGATAGCCGGGGCGAGGACCTCTAGAACTATGGTGAATAAAAGTGGGGAGAGTGGGCATCCTTGTCTTGTTCCTGATCTTAAAGGAAAAGCTTTCAGCTTCTCGCTGTTAAGTATAATGTTGGCTGTGGGTTTGTCATATATGGCCTTTATTATGTTGAGGTCCTTGCCCTGTATACCCATTTTGTTGGGAGTTTTTATCATGAATGGATGTTGAATTTTGTCGAGTGCTTTTTCAGCATCTATGGAGATGATCATGTGGCTTTTGTCCTTCTTTTTGTTGATGTAGTGGATGATGTTGATGGATTTTCGAATGTTATACCATCCTTGCATCCCTGAGATGTATCCTACTTGATCATGATGGGTGATCTTTTTGATGTATTTTTGAATTCGGTTTGCTAATATTTTGTTGAGTATTTTTGCATCTATGTTCATCTGGAATATTGGTCTGTAATTTTCTTTTTTTGTGGTGTCTTTGCCTGGTTTTGGTATTAGAGTGATGTTGGCCTTGTAGAATGAGTTTGGCAGTATTCTGTCCTCTTCTACTTTCTGGAAAAGTTTAAGAAGGATGGGTATTAGGTCTTCACTAAATGTTTGATAAAATTCAGCAATGAAACCATCTGGTACAGGCGTTTTGGTCTTAGGTAGTTTTTTGATTACCAATTCAATTTCTTTGCTGGTAATTGGTCTATTCAGATTTTCTGTTTCTTCCTGGGTCAGCTTTGGAAGGTTGTGTTTTTCTAGAAAGTTGTCCACTTCTTCTAGGTTATCCAGTTTCTTACCATATAATTTTTCATAGTATTCTCTCATAATTCTTTTTATTTCTGTGGTGTCCATAGTGACTTTTCCTTTCTCATTTCTGATCTGTTTATGCATGTAGACTCTCTTTTTTTCTTGATAAGTCTGACTAAGGTTTTATCAAGTTTGTTTATTTTCTCGAAGAACTAATTCATGCTTTCATTGATTCTATTGTTTTATTCTTCTCAATTTTATTTATTTCGCTTTAATCTTTATTATGTCCCTCCTTCTACTGACTTTGGGCCTCATTTGTTCTTCCTTTTCTAGTTTCATTAATTGTGAGTTTAGACTGTTCGTTTGGGATTGCTCTTCTTTCCTGAGGTAGGCCTCTATTGCAACATATTTCCCTCTTAGCATGGCCTTTCCTGCATCCCACAGAATTTGCAGTGTTGAATTGTTGTTGTCATTTGTCTCCATATTATTGCCTGATCTCTGTTTTTATTTGGTCATTGATCCATTGATTATTTAGGAGCATGTTGTTAAGCCTCCATGTGTTTGTGAGCTTTTTCTTTTTCTTTGTGTAATTTATTTCTAGTTTCATACCTTTGTGATCTGAGTAGCTGGTTAGTACAATTTCAATCTTTTTTAATTTACTGAGGTTCTTTTTGTGGCCTAATATATGCTCTATTCTTGAAAATGTTCCATGTGCACTTGAGAAGAATGTGTATCCTGTTGCTTTTGGATGCAGTGTTCTGTAGATGTCCTTTAGGTCCATCTGTTCTAATATGTTGTTTAGTGCCTCTGTCTCTTTATTTATTTTCTGTCTGGTTGATCTGCCCTTTGGAGTGAGTGGTGTGTTGAAGTCTCCTAAAATGAATGCATTGTATTCTATTTCCTCTTTAATTCTGTTAGTATTTGTTTCAGATATGTAGGTGATATTTTATTTTAGATATTTTATTATAGATATTTATAACAGTTATATCCTCTTGTTGGACTGACCCTTTTATCATTATGTAATGTCCTTCTTTGTCTCTTGTGACTTTCTTTCTTTTGAAGTCTATTTTGTCTGATACAAGTACTGCAACTCCTGCTTTTTTCTCCCTATTAGTTGCATGAAATATCTTTTTCCATCCCTTTACTTTCAGTCTCTGTATGTCTTTGGGTTTGAAGTGAGTTTCTTGTAGGCAGCATATAGATGGGTCTTCTTTTTTTATCCATTCGGTGACTCTATGTCTTTTTGATTGGTGCATTCAGACCATTTACATTTAGGGTGATTATCGATATGTATGCACTTATTGCCATTGCAGGCTTTAGATTCATGGTTACCAAAGGTTCAAGGGTAATTCCCTTACTATGTTAACAGTCTAATTTAACTCACTTCATATGCTATTACAAACACAACCTAAAGGTTCTTTTTTTTTTTCCTCCTTTTTCTTCTTCCTCCATTCTTTGTATATAGTGAATCATATTCTGTACTCTTTGTCTATCCCTTGGTTGACATCTATTTCACCTTAGGAATACTTCCGTCTATAGGAATTTGAATTATTATATGTCTTGATTTTTTCTTCCTTGGGCCCCTTGTGTTGGGAGGTCTGTGCACCACCATGGCTTAAGAAACTATCTCCTTCCCCAGGTCGGGGACATTTTCAGCTATTACCTCCTCAATAACACTTTCTATTCCTTTTTTTCTCTCTTCTTCTTCTGGTACCCCTATAATGTGAATATTGTTCCATTTGGATTAGTCACACAGTTCTTTCCATATTCTTTCATTCTTAGAGATTCTTTTTCCTCTCTGTGCCTCACCTTCTTTGTATTCCTCTATTCTAATTTCTATTCCATTTACCTTCTCTTCTACTACATCTAATCTGCTTTTAAATCCCTCCATTGTATGTTTCATTTCAGATATGGAATTTCTTAATGATTGAATCTCCAACTTAAATTCTTTACTGAGTTCTTGAATATTTTTCTGTACCTCCATGAGCATGTTTATAATTTTTATTTTGAACTCTTTCAGGAAGATTGGTGAGTTAAGTTTAATTTGGCCCTTTTTCTGGTGTTTGTGAGATTTTGGTCTGCACCGTGTTCTTTTGACATTTCATATTTCTGTGTGGTGCCCACTAGCATGCAGAAGCTCCAGTCTCTGGAGCTGCTCAGCCCCTTGAGTGAGGTTGGGGGTAGTAGGGGAGCAGAGCTGGTGCCTGGGGTGAGGAAAGATCCATTTCCTGATTTCCATCTGCGGTGCCTGTCTCCGGTATCACAGCCAGTGGACCAAGCACACATGTGTAAGCCTCTGTGCTTTGCGTCTCTAGCTGTTGTTGGCAGAGCCTCCCTCTGGCTGGTCTGATGCCAGCACAGTGGCTGCCGGTTTGTAAGCATGTTCCTGCAGGCCAGTAGAATGTCTCAGCAGGCTGTGTGTCACAGTGGGGGGCCTCGGAGCTGAGTAGGCAGCCAGGGGGATGGAGCACCTGAAGCTCCTCAACGTTCCCAAGCAGCTGGGCAGAGCGCACCCTGACAACCTTGTCCAGCTCTCCCTTCTCCCGTGCAGCAAGCTCCATTCAAATCCTGCCCCTTCAGCAGCCCACTCACTGCTAGAAAGCCTCTCAGACCACCCACCCTTCCTCTGACACAAAGCGGCCAGGTGTGGATCCCATCCTCCACAAATGGCCAGAATGTCAGTCTCCCAGGCCCTCCGCCCATCCGAATTCCCCAATGGCCAGAGCACCACCCAATATGGGCTTCCACTCACAAAGCAGATCTCCAAGGCTAGGTGTTCAGCAGTCCCAGACTTCCACTCCCTCCCTGCTCTGTTTCTCTTCCTCTTGCCGGTGAGCTGGGGTGGGGGAAAGACTTGGGTTCCGCCAGATTAAGGCTTTCATAAGTTACCCTGTTTTGTGATGTCTGCTCTGTTTGTGAGGTCTGTATGCAGTCTGGCTCAACCTTCTTTCTTCTTGCTGTTTTAGGGTTAGTTGTATTAATTAACTATATCTTTGTAGTATTTGTGGTTTTGGGAGGAGTTCTCCATGTCACCTCTCATGCCGCCACCTTGAATCTAATGCTTTCTCTTTTATAATAAGCATTATGGAGAGGTCATTCTCAAATAAACAACTTTAGAACAGTGGTATTTCTCAATATGAAGTGTTCTCTATCTAACAGCTAATTTTTCCAATTTGTTAGCTGGCATGTTATTCAAACAATAATGGTACCAAATCATATTATATTCTATAATTTCAAATTTTAACTTGGAAGACCCAAGCCTAAGAGCTAGTTTTAATTTTGATGGTCATATTAAAATCTTCCTGTTTCTAACATATTTTACAGCATCTGGCATGGTATCTCAACTGTACCTATACCAAGCATCACAAACTCAAAATGTTCTTGCATCAGCAAGCCAACTGCTTCCACTGTATCACATTCCACTCTTTGCCAAACTGTTTAGGCATGTTGCTAAAAATGAACTAAAATCGTTCTCAGAGGCAAAAAGTGTTTTATTACCATTAAGATCCAAGATGCAGGACACCTCAGATGACCTCAAAGGTATCAAGACAACTGAAATCACTAACAAAGCTGTACCAGCCTACATGTTCCTGCTGCAGGTTTATAATGGCTGAAAAGCCTGATGAATCATTCATATATTATTACTAAGTGCCTGCAAACGTACACTATAGGTGGATCCCTGTTTCTGCTGGAGGGCATAGAAAGATATATAATCCAGTGACTTCCCTCAAGTAATTTATGGTTCATTAAGATAATTAAAACATTCCATTTACAAGCTTTTCTTGTACAGTATTTCACTTGATCAGGCTTGGCTGGTATTATCATCTCAATTTGCTAGATGAGGAAATTTCAGTTGGAAGAACTTTAGAATCTTGCCAAATCACACAGAGCAAATGGTAGAATAGTAAAGTCATAATCTAGGAGATCAGAGGAAGGAGAAATTACTTCTGGCAAGGGTAGTATTTTTCCCTACTGGCTATTATTTTTACATTTTAAATCTGATTTATGGGCTTAATTTTCAACAGGATTACTTCTGCCCCAAATCCAAGAGGTCTTTCTTACAGGCATGCCACTACCCTTCTCCCAAATTAACTGCTATCTAGAAGAATTTATCAGCAATTACACCATAATTAAAAGTACTGGCTTTGAATCTGGATTAAAATGTGTGTTCTGATACTTACAACCTATGTGACTTTCAGCAACTCACTTAAACTCCTGAGCCTTTCATTCATCTGTAAAATGGGCCTGGTACTACTTATCTTTCAGGGGTGTTATGAGAAATTAAATACATAATTAATATACAGAGCTACAGTACTTAGTACTATGCCTAAGTAATGATAGTAAATACTTAAATAGTAATGATAACATTATTTAGAGAGTTTCCTATGGTGGTAATTACAGTAAATGATAGTAAATACTTAAAAAGTAATGATAACATTATTTAGAGAGTTTCCTTTGGTGGTAATTATGTGGGATTTTACTCTTTATCAACTATTAACTCAACCTTTCTTATCCTTTATACTTAGTTTATTAGTCCAAGAAATGTTATTGCAGATCTGTTTTGTGCTCTGCCACCCCCATCAACCTAATTTCTGGCTCTACCAATAAGGCTTTTGTCTATGGAGAATTCCCACATGTTCATTGGTCAACCATAATTTGTCCTATTTTATATCTCTTTCACTCTTGGTTAGAGAGACAGAACCCCAGGTACTGTTCCTACTTTTTCATGCATCATAAATTTTCCTAATACATTATTCTATTAGCATGTAAGTATGCTATGAAAGCTCCAATCTTTTTTTTTAAAGGTTGTTATTCCCTTATTTCTCTACTCTACTATACAACTAAATTCCTTGAAAGAATTATCTATTCTTACTGTCTTTAATTCCTTTCTTTCCATTTTCTCTTCAACCAACTAATCACTGAAATTGTTTTTGTCAAGGTCACTGGTGACTTATCAATCCAATTATAATTTCTGAGATCTCATTTTACTTGATGTATTGGTAGCATTTGATAACAACTGGTCTCTCCCCTCCCTCTTGATACACTTTCTAGGCCACCACTCCCTCTTCATTTCCCTAAAGTGATATCCTTCTCAGTCTCCTTTGCTGGTTCCTCCTCCTATTCTTGACTTCCAAACACTGGAGGAATACACCAGGACTCAGTCCTCGAATCTCTATTATTGTCTGTCTACACCTACTCCCTACATGATCTCATCTTGTCTCATGACTTTAAGCATATTTCCTTATGACTCCTGATCAACTTATATCTAGACTAAACTTCTCACCTAAACCCCAGGCCTCTATTTTCTCCTGCTTACTCAATAACTCAACTTGAAAATCTAGTATGTGTTTTAAATTTAATATGACTAAAGCCAAAATTCCTTATTTTCAACTCCCAAACCTGATCTTTCCATCATCTTCCCAGTCTCAGCAAATGGCAACTCCATTTACTGACAAAAGCCTTTAAGTCACTTTTAACTCTTCTTTCTCAGTCCTACATCAGCAGATACAGGCAACTTTTTCTTCAAAATATATTCAGATTGACTACTACTCCCCATGACCACAGCTATCACCCTAGTCCATCTCTCCTGTGAAAGTCTAATAGCTAGAATCTGTCCCCACCACAATCTTACAGTCTATTTTCCACACTGTAACCAAAAAGATCTTTTCAAAGTGTAACTCAAATTCCAGTGGAATGATAAATTCAGGCAAGAATCATTAGTGGACGTTTACATCAATAGATCAAATTGTATTGTGGTTATATAAGTGAATATGTTTATTTCTAGGGATGAAGTGTTGTGATATCTGCAACTTTCAAATGGTTCACAAAAGATAGAAAAAACAAGTAAGTCAAAGTGTCAATAGCTGTTGAAACCAGGGGGTGGACAAATGGGTTGTTATTGTATTGTTTTTACAAGTTTTTTTAATGTTTGGAAATTTTCATAATAAAATGTTGGGAAAAAAGGAAGTCAAATAATGTCTCACTCTGCTCAAAACTCAGTGGCTTCCCAATACATTCAAAATAAAAGCCAAAGTTCTCACAATGGTGTACAAGGTCCTAAATAATCTAGTTCTAGCCCCCACTCCCAACTCTTAGCCGTAACTCTCCCCATTACTTACTACTTTATAAGCACACTAACACCTGTTTCTCAAACATAGCAGGCACTCAAGACATGTGCATGTGTTATTGTTCTACCAGAAACAACCTTCTCTCCTCTCTCTGAGAGAAGTATATCCTCACTTCATATGAGACACAACCCTACCTTATTCCATGTTATGCAGCAGTCTGCTCCCAAATCACTGGTGCTTCTTCTGACACTTACCTTCCTGTATTTTTCTCCATAAACTCATCCTACCTGATACATTATATCTTTGTTTTTGTTTATTCTCTCTTCCCTCAAACTAGTGCCCTCCATGAAGGCTGGAACTTAATCTGTTCATTGCTACATCCCCAATATAAAAGACAGTATCGGACAGACAATGGGCAATAACTGTTTGTTACGTGAAGGAAGATATGAATAAGTAATAAAAGTTATTAGGCAACATAACTTGTTTTTCTGATTATTCACTTAGATAATAATGGCCATAAAGAAATCTACAACACAAAATTTAAAACAAAAAACTGGACATATAAGGACCCACATATTTTTCCTTAGAAAGAAATTTAGTAATAACAATGCAATAATAATAATAATAGAATGCCTATTATCTTTATCCTTATGCTTTTTATCCTTTCACTTTCCACAACAAAAAATAAAATAAAAATTCTCACAGTTAGGTTCACATGCTGAAATTCATACTAAAACATTCTTGTCAGGGAAATGCGAATCACAACCACAATGAGATATCACCTCATACTAGTCAGAATGGCCACTATCCAAAAGATAAGAAATAACAAGTTCTGGTGAGAATGTGGAGAAATGGGAAGCCTCCTACACTGTTGGTGGGAATATAAATTGGTACAGCCACTGTGGAAAGTAATATGGAGGTTCCTAAAAAAACTAAAAGTGGAAACACCATATGACCCTGTAATTAAACTTCTAGGAATTTACCCAAAGAAAAAAAAAATCCCTGATTCGAAAAGATATATGCACCCCTATGTTTATTGCCATATTATTTACAATAGCCAAGATATGGAAGCAACCAACAGGTCCATTAATAGGTGAATGGATAAAGAAGATGTGGTACATATACAAAATGGAATATTATGCAGCCATAAAAAGAAAAGAAATCCTGCCATTTGCAACAACATGGATGGACCTAGAGGATATTATGTTCAATGAAATAAGCCAGGTAAAGAAAGATAAATACCATATGATTTCACTTATTTGTGGAATCTAAAAACAAAACAAAACAAAATGAACAAAATAGTAGTAGACCCATACACACTGAGAAGTGACTGGTGGTTATTATGCAGGAGGGGTTATATGGGTGGGTGAGGGGGATAAAGGAGCAAAAAAAATCTCAATCATAATGTAAGTTGGTCATGGGGATGGTAGTACAGCATGGAGAATAGTCAATGGTTCTGTAACATCTTCCTCTGCTGACAGATAGTAACTGCACCTAGTTAAGGTGAGGACTTAATAATGTGGGTAACTTGTGAACCACTGCGTTGTATACTCAAAACTAATACAAGATTGTATATCAACTATATTCACTTAAAAAATTGGTTATTCCATGTATAAAGTATCACATTCACATTAAAAAAACTACAGCTTAGAAAACTAGAGGGAAAACCGATGATCCTGAAAAATAAAATTCCAAGTATAACAAACTAATTTGGATTATGATAGTGTAAAATAACCAACTGATGTTGATTACAAAATAAGTATATTTAATACACTTAAAAAAACTATCTATGGCTTCCTATGGGAACTTATTAGAGGCTGAATAACAGAGGTGAGAGAAAAACATACTTCTTATTGTGCACTCACTTGTATCTTTTGAATTCTATATCATGTGAAATATTTTAAAATATTTTTAAATATTATATATAAACTTAGACTTCCAGCATGAGTTGTAGGTATAGACTCTTTCACTGGAAGTAACTAAAAATGCTATTAAAAAATCTTTAACATATCCATAAGTTAGCAAAAATTCTGGAATACTCACACCAAAAAATTGAGAGGAAAAAGAACCAAGCCAAACTTCCAGAAATCAAAAATGTAAATTCAATGCATCAGTGTAAGAGCAGAATAAACCAGTTAAAAGAATACCAGTGAATTGGAATATAAATCCTAAAAAAAAATTCTCCATAATGCAACACAGAGAAGCAAGAGATGAAAAATATAAGGGAATTAAGAGACATGGAAGATACAGAGATATAATCAGACTTCCAGAAAGAGAGAGGAAACAATGAAAAAAAGGCAACATCAAAAAGGCTGAGTATTGGTTAGGTATATACATGATAAATTTTATAAGAAACTGCCCAACCTGTTGTCAAAATAGCTATTTGTCTTTTTGACATCTTTCCATTATCCTTGACCACTTTTTCTTACCTTTCAGGTATAAGATGTTCCTGGTTCATCTTGTACATCCTTGCCCTCGTGTGGAAACAGCCCGACTTGAGTCCTGACAATCAATGTCAGGATGCCCTGTCATAGGGACACCCTCTGACAGCCTGTTCCAAGACGCCCCCAGGTGGACATCTTCCTCATCCTGTTTGGGTGCTGACATCCCATAATAGGACAATGTTACTGCTTCTGTGGCCTCACTCAAACATCTTTCTTCCTATGCCAGGCTACTTTCCTACACAAATGCTCTCCTTACTCCACTAGGTCACCTCCCTATGTGGATACCCACCCATGCAGATACCTCAACACCAGCCATCAAACTGCCCCTCTACATAAACATTCTCAGTTAACTCAGGCTTCAATAACCTGTGTTAGAAATCACACAGAATATTTTCTCATACCACAGTGAACTTAAGCTAAAAATATCAATATTTAAAAGATAACTGGAAAAATAACAATTTGTTTGAAAATTACATAATTTGCTTCTAAATGATCCATGGGTCAAATATAATCACAAGGGAAAACAGAAAATATTTGAACCAATGATAGCAAAAACACTATATATCAAAATTTGTGGGAAACAGTTAAAGCTATACTTAGAAGAAATTTATAGGTCCAAATGGATATCACTGTTCTAAGCATTTAACTCAAGAGAATAAGGAACAGAAAATTAAAACTAAAAAGGGAGAAGGAAGGAAATAATAAAGAGAAGAGACTAATAAATGAAAAAGTTAACAAAAAATAGCAAAGATGAACAAGGTTAATGAAAAGACAAATAAAAAAGACTACATTCGAAAAAACATGGTGGTGTGAGAAGTGAGGCAAAAATCTCCTCCCAAAACTACATATAATATGAAAATACAGCAAATACAGCTATTCCTAAGAGAGTTACCAGAAGTGAGTTACAGATACGAAAAGGGAACATCTCACGGAAAAGGGTTAAGTAGTAAATCCGCGACCAGGTAGGACCCGAGCACTACCCTCACCCCAGTGTCATGGCGGGAGAAAGAGAAACAGAGCAGTGAGGGAGTAGAAACCCAGGACTGCTAAATACCCACCCTAGAAATCTACCCCAGGAGCCCAAACCCACACTGCATGGTGCTCTGGAGATCAGAGCGATTGAAAAGCAGTCAGAGACTGAGGTTCCAGCCACTTGTGGCAAACAGATTCCCACAACTGGATCCTCTGGGACAAATGAAAGGCAGGCGGTTTGAAAAAATTCCCAACAGTGAGAGGGCTGCTAAAGGGACAAGGATTCATGAGAAGGAACAGGTGGACAAAATCGTCCCAGCACACTCAGCCCAGAAGGTTGGGAACTTTCAGGAGCTTCAGGCGTGCCATCCCCCTGGCTGGTAATGCAGCCCCAAGGCCCCCCACCATGTTAAGCAGCCTGCTGCTCATTCTCCCCAGCTGGCACCTGTACGCAAACCTGTGACCCAAGTCATCATGCCAGGCCAACCATAGGGCAGCCCCGTGTACAGCAACTACAGCGGCTTAATGCAGAGCCCGCTCCTTGTGCACACAGCTAACAGGCCCTGACAATGGAGGCGGGCACTGCAGCTGGGAGACAGGAAAGAGCTCTGTACTCCTAGCTCACCTGTGACCCCCACCATTGCTCCAGGCCAGCAGGAGGGCAGCCACGCATACGGCAGCTAGGGGCTTAACACAGAGACAGGTGCCTGCGCATGGTGGCTCACTGGCCCTGACAGTGGAGGCAGGCACTGCATCAGGGAAGCAGCAAAGAACTCTCTCATTAGTTGAGGGAATGTGCCTCCCACAAACCATCTCTACAGTGTATTTTAAAGGGACTGCTCTAGATTGAACTGCTCCTAAGGTTAATAGCTGTCACCAGAGAAAATAAATCCACTGTAAAGGAAGTAGACCAATTACTGACCATATGCAAAATTAAATCAGCTACCTACAAAGTCACTCAAGGGATACACAAGGAGTACAGAATATGATACCTAACATATAAACAGTGGAGTAGGAAGAAAAAGAAGGGAGAAAAAAATAATAATCTTCAGACTGTGTTTATAATAGCATAATAAGCAAGTTAAGTTAGACTGTTAGATAGTAAAGAAGCTGCCCGTGAACCTTTGATAACCACGAATTCAAAGCCTGCAATGGCATTAGTACATATCTATCGATGATCACCCTAAATATAAATGTACTGAATGCACCAATCAAAAGAAATACAGTTACAGAATGGTTAAAAAAACAAGACCCATCTATATGCTGCCTATATCAGACTCACTTTAAACCCAACCACCTCCACAGACTAAAAATGAAGGAATGGAAAAAGATATTTCATGCAACTAATAGGGAGAAAAAAGCAGGACTTGCAATACTTGTATCAGGTAAAACAGACTTCAAAACAAAGAAAGTAAGAGACAAAGAAGGACATTATATAATGGTAAAGGGGTCAGTCCAACAAGAGGCTATAACCATTATAAATATCTATGCACCCAACACAGGATCACCTACATATGTGCAAAAAATACTAACAGAATGCAATGCATTCATTTTAGGAGATTTGAATACACGATTCACTCTAAAGGAAAGATCAACCAGAGAGAAAATAAGTAAGGAGACAAAGGTACTTAATAACACATTAGAACAGACGGACCTAACAGACATCTACAAAACACTCCACCCAAAAGAAAAATAATACACGTTCTTCTCAAGTGCACATGGAACATTTTCCAGAATAGATCACATACTAGGCCACAAAAAAAGCTTCAGTACATTAAAAAAGACTGAAATTATACCAACCAACTTCTCAGATCACAAAGGTATGAAACTTGAAATAAACTGTACAAAGAAAACAAAAAGGCTCACAAACACATGGAGGCTTAACAACATGCTCTTAAATAATCAGTGGATTTAGGGATATTATGATTAGCACACATAATGTAGGGGGGGCACAGGGAAGGCAGTATAGCACAGAGAAGACAAGTAGTGACTCTACAGCATCCTACTACGCTGATGAACAGTAACTGTAATGGGGTTTGTGGTGGGGACATAGCAATAGGGGGGAATCTAGTAATCACAATGTTGCTCCAGTGAAATGTGAGCATAAGAGTGTATATCAATGATACCTTAAAAAAAAAACCAGGACTGGCTTGGTATTTAGAAGGCTGAATTATAGGGGCCTTTGAAATGTAAGGCCCATTTATGAGGGTTTCTGAAGCTCCTCACTGACATATGTTGTAAGTCAGAGCTAATTCTCTAGGGTCCCAGATGCTGAAAGAGGTCTTTTGGCTGTATGTACTAAATTTCATGTGCCATGTACATAATGTTTGTTCATTGTCTTGCTCCCCCGTTTGATTTTAAGCTCCTACAAGGGCCGAAAAACTTGTTGTTTTGTACAGTTTTGTACTCTGCAAAATGCTAGTCAAATAGTTTGCAACTAAAAAGTATTTGTTTAATGAATTAAAAAAAAAGAAAGACTAATAAAATTTATCAACCCTGGTATGGAAACAGAAAGCAGATTATCAATTTCAGGAATGAAAACAGCAGGTAAAGTCATTGTGGAAAGCAATGTGGAGGTTCCTCAAAAAACTCAAAATAGAAATACCATTGGACCCAGGAATTCCACTCCTAGGAATTTAACCTAAGAAAACAACTTCTCAGATTCAAAAAGACATATGCACCCCTATGTTTATCGCAGCACTATTTACAATAGCCAAGATATGGGAGCAACCTAAGTGTCCATCAGTAGATGAATGCATAAAGAAGATGTGGTACATATACATAATGGAATATTATTCAGCCACAAGAAAGAAACAAATCCTACCATTTGCAACAACATGGATGAAGCTAGAGGGTATTATGCTCAGTGAAATAAGTCAGGCAGGGAAAGACAAATATCAAATGATTTCCCTCATTTGTGGAGTACAGCAACGAAGCAAAACTGAAGGAACAAAATAGCAGCAGACTCACAGACTTGAAGAGTGGACTAGTGGTTACCAAAGGGGAGCGGTGGGGGAGGGAGGGAAAAGGGGATTGTGGGGTGTCATGAGTGGTGCATATGGTGTGTGTGTGGTCATGGGGAAGGCAGTATAGTTCAGAGAAGACAAATAGGGATTCTGTGGCATCTTACTACACTGATGGACAGTGACTGCAATGCGGTATGGGGGAGACTCGATAATAAGGGTGAATGTAATAACACATTGTTTTTCTTGTGAAACCTTCATAAGAGTGTATATCAATGATAACTTAATAAAAAAAAATTCCAGAAAACAATATTAGCTTCAAATTAGGAAATCAATCTTCATGACCTTGAGGGAGACAAAGTTTCCTTAAACAGGACACAAAAAAACACTAACCTTAAGGGAAACTATTGAGACATTTGACTATATTAAAGTTAAAAACTTTTATGCATCAAAATAAAGCTTTAAAAATTATTTTAAAAAATTTAAAGAGAGACTGAGAAGTTAGTAAATGGAGACAAATCTTTTGAGAAGTTTGGCTACAAAGGAGAATAAAGTGTGATAGATAGTAATTCGAAGAGGGATTTTTTTTTTAAGATGGGGAGACTAGATGGTTATTTTTGAATACTAATAGCAAAGATCCAGTTTTTTTTTTTTTAAAAAGGGAGAAGCTAAAGATGCAGAAGAGGCAATAACCAATGGAGTTAGGTTTCTAACAAAGCAGAAAAAGATGGCCATGTGTGGAGGAGTCAGTCTTTGAAAGAAGAAGATAGATGAACAGGAGCCTGTAGAACTGGTGTGTGCATAGAGAAAACATTTTCATTTGATAACTGTTTTCTGTATGAACCATGAGGCAAGATGCAGTAAGGAACAGAGGGCATGAGGAGGTCTGAGTAGACAAAGTATGAAATAGAAAATATGGAATGCAAGAGAGTGAACTTTAACTAGAGAAAATGAGTAAATGACTACTCAGTTGAGGTTCTTTACCATGATTTTATAGTGACCCTACAAACCTGGTCATGGGATTTTTCTTTAACAATGTTTAATTGTTTGCATGTAGTCACAGAGAAAGTGGGGGCTGGGGTTTTACTAAGGCAGATGGTATACACAGAGAGAAGGCCAAAGAGCCTGATAGTTATACGAGCTTGACTGAAGAATGGCAAAATCTAGGTTGGATAAATTTGGAAGGAAAAGGAAAAGGGAACCAACAGAATGAAGCTTTTAACAAAATCAAAAAACAGTTGCAGTAGTGTACCTGAAATAAATTTGAAGCATAGGAGGATGCGGCTGATGAATGGGTTGTATGAGTTAGTAATTTTGGAGGTGGGGCACTTTCTGGTAATGACAAGATTTGGGGGCAGAGGTAATACTTTGGCAAGTGAGAGGCAGAAAATGCTAAGAACTGAGGCTAAGATGATCTTTGTTTGTTAGCAGTTATTTAAACTGCTGTTTCTCATGACAGTGCCTGGAGGAAGTTAAGCACTGTTAAGCAATTACATTCCTTCAGAAGCAAATTCAAGTTGATCTGTAAATATGTATCAGACCAATTAATAACTTGCAATTAATAATAATAGTAGGCTGATATATGGGCAAATAAAATCATCTGAATATATATGAATTTATCTTACATGTATGACATCTTTCTCACATGTGAATAATTAAAAGTTGATAATCATCCCCTTCCAGTTTGAATATATATAATAATAAAAACTGTAAGTTTAAGTGATTATTACTATTTGCTCCTTACCCTGAGGTGTTTGCTGATAACAAGTCAATGCAACAAATGCCATTTAAAAGCAGAAGCACTGGGACTTTTGGCAATGCAAATTTTATATCTTCTTGATGAACAAGTGAGAAACACCTCATCCCAGATTATTTTATTGTACTTCAACAGTATAATTTTAAAGTTTTGATTTATATATGAAATTGAAAAGGAAAGTTTCATGTTAGTTTAAACTATCATCTTTTTTCAAAATGGAAATATCTTCATTGTTTTTATTATAAAAGTATGAATATACTCATTATAAAAATCACAGTAAATTTAAGAAAAAAAACTCAAGCTGTCGGTGTTCTACAAAAAATAGCTAAGACAAACAAAATGTAAAATGAAGGACATAGAGTTTAACTTTTTTTTTTTCAGTTGAGCTTTTCAACCTTTATTTTGTTCCCTGAAAATTTTAATAGTTTCTCACTCTATCTGTTGGTTCCCACTTTATCTAGCTTAAGTGGCATCAAAGCTATGGTCTCCCTTACCTTCCCACTAGCTACAATCAGAAAAGTAGGCACACCATTTGTAAACACTGATTAAACTAATGAAAACAAAGACATTAACCCTGCTTGCTTTGGATAAGGACATAGGCTAATTAGTAGCCACCTTGGTAGACAAATGGTTATAATTATACTAGATTTTTCCAGTGGCTGAAGTTTTTAAATACTTCCTAGTTGTAACTGATTTTTATTACATGACATTTGATTGTACCTGGTTGCTTAGAGCTGTTATCTTAGAATAAGCAGCCAGGTGCAGGAGAAAATGTATAATATTTAGAAGAAAACAACAGAGAATAGGAGAGTCAAGCAGAGAACATAAAGGAGTGTCATCTAGAGATCACTCGGAGATGGCATAAAAGCAGATGCAGTTTCAAAATTTAGAGATGTGTATCTACACAATTTCTCCTAACCCACTGACAGAGATGGTGCAGGCTTCCCTTGTGTTCATTGTCCTCTGAGGTTTTCTGTGCTACTGGTGCCTTCCACTGGTATGAAAAGCAAAAGGTATGTTCTATTATTCTTATGAGTACCCCTGTTGATTAGCAACTATCTAAAGGCACTTCAATAGGTTAAAGAGAAAACTATTTATTTCTATCTGCTTGGAACTCAGTTAATCTGGAAAGTCAAAATTATTTGATCTCTTCCTAATAATACTGTCAACCATGAAAGAAGTGTATATTTCAGTTTTCACTGAAACTTACTAAAAATCTAACATAAAATCATTTCTACTATCTTGAGTTTTGTTTTAAGAAATTGCTGAGTATCAAGAAATCATACCTATCTGTATACTTACATGTGGATTAAAAATATTCTACAGTACAAAAGACATTAGTATTTGTTTAGCTGTAAAATGCTACATTATCTGATGTACAAAGGGCAAACTGCAAAGAAACTGTACTTGATAGCAAACTAGGGAGAAGTTTGAACAAATGGTTATGGTAGAATGACTGATTATTCAAAATAGTTCTCAAATATTCAAATAAATTTTGTCACTTTCATAGTGTGTTTATAATTGATTTTGATGCTTAATAAAAATCATCCTTAAAACCACTTTTCTTCACTTTTTTCTCCAAATGTATGTATTCCATTCTATTGAGTAACACCACCATTACCTCAATTCCTTAATAGCACATTTGCCATTAGTGGTTCAACAGAACTAAATTATATGTAATAAGTAGTAATTGAAAATTAGCAACAAGATAATAAAATATGAAGGTAGCTCTTACTTGGATGTCATGATGGTGCTAAGAGATAGTTCCTCCATGAGATAGCACTATCAGGAACTTACAATTAGCTGCATAGAGTTAAGGTAAATTTAACAAAATGATAAAGGGAGGCATTATAATAAATTTCTTCCAGTTTTAGTTCTCTAGAGAGGTCTTCTGTGGTAAGATTATTGGAGCAGAAGGCAAAAGGCCCCCAATCACCTTAACTTAGCATATCTGGCCCCTGGTGTCTCTCTGCCTTCAGCCTATACCTCCCAGGTACACTTTGCATCAGCCATATGGAGCTATGTACATAACCATGTGTTATGTTGTTTTATGCCAACACAAACTCACAGATTCCATTTCCTCAGCTTGAAATACCCTTATTTTCTTCATTTAGTCAACAACACTTACTGGACTATAAAACACTCATTTAAAGCATTACATTTTTCAGGAAGCCTTCTTTGACTCCTTTCCTTCTATATGTATTCCTTCATAGCATCTTTTTCATTCATTACACTAAAATTATTGATTTACTCATATATTTTTCACCAGTCTGCAAGATCCTTGAGGGCAAAGACATATTACATTCAACTTTATTCTCTATCTCAGATCTCAGAATAGGATAAGTTCTCAATAATGACTACTGAGTGTTCTTGAAATTATTTTAAATTCAAGTAAAAGTTATAATAATGCTAACAGATCTGGTTTTTAGGATTCATTATACATCTGTGGCACTTGTTATTCCTCAGTCTCTATTGGAAATACACAAATAATGATATATTTTGCTTGGGAGACATTAGATTATCTGATTAATGGTTGAGGAAAAAGCTTATGTGACTGGATGCTTTACTCTGATTTTTTACTGTAAGTAAGATATATCCAAGCTGCCCACTTTGTTAGTCATGTTTCAATTATTCATAAATATAATTTCATCTATAATAATCTAGGGCTTCTTCCTACCAGTGCTCAATAAAAATTGAACAACTCAGAAGTAGCCCTAGGCGGAAATAGGGGGTGCCATGTGTACATTGTATATATAAGAGTTGTAGGGTAGCTTACTAAGATTTTAATTTGCATTTTGTTATTTATTAATTTATTTATTTAGTTATTTTTTCTCCATTTATTTTTAACCTTGCCCCATTCGAAAGAGGTAACCAAGTCTTCTGGGCTCCATTATTTATGGAAGGTCTGAGTTACTAAGTAGAAAACGGAAGTTACTCATGGATAATCTGCCTTATGAATTTTATTTTTGGGAGCTTGAGTGAAAGGTAAAGCCTTTGAGGGCTGTCAGGGAGACTGGGAAAAGCTTCTGAAGCCCAACTTTTCCAAACTGGAAAAGTTTCAGCAATATCAGGCATAATAGAGACCTGAATCTTATTCCCTAGTTGTGCTTCAAAGAAATGGCAAGACCACAGAGGAGAATGGCTACATGGACCACCTTGGGAGGCTACATGCTAGGTTCAGCAAGCTCAAAATCAGCAGACTCTCATGCACAAGCTTGGCCAAAAAGCAGTGATGTCACCTTACTTTAAAAAACAAATGGGTTTATTAAATAAGGAGATCAGATGTGACCATGATAAACTGCAGACAAGCAGGTCCATTCCACTTTTAAAAGACCCAGATTCTTGGGTTGGGGAGGAGACTGGAAGGAAAGGAAGGGAGCCTCATTCTTCTCCATGTGCTCCCATAATGACTGATACAAATCCCCATATTACCAGGTTGGACAATTCCAAGTCAAACTTAATTGAACTTAAGGGAAATAAAGTAATTTTATATATTTCTTACATATAAGTTATCCAACTACACACAATGATATGGATCTGTATATTTCTAATGTACTTTAATATACATTCTTCGTTGTCCACTATTTATATTATTTGTGCTTCACAACCCCTATAGCAGAATGACTGTGAAGTGGCTGCATTTTGAAAGTCTAAGTTTTTCTTTGGAAGCAAAACAATGATGGCTTTTTGGGCAAAATTGATTATGGCAGTCAATAAGAAGTTCATCATCATAAGAAATATAATATTACAAGGTAAATTTATGACTTGGATTCAGGAACTACAAACAAAACATCTGAAAGAGGAGAGAAAAAGTAATCTCATTAACTGTCCCCTAGAAAGGCCTATACATAGAGACTGACTCCCTTCAGAAACGTTTCACATCCCACATGCTAGACTAAAGGAATGATACTTTATTAAACAAACAAAGAAAAACACTAAAGGATCCCTAGCATCCTTAAATCTACACCTATGAGCTTACTTGGAAAAGAATTCAGGGAAGTGGCTACAATGGGAAGGAAGGAGCAGGCAAAAAAGGGTATGTAGACAAGAAAGGGTATGTAGGGTTCTTCAACTTGGATCTGTAATACTTAGTTTTTTTTTAAATCTTTAAATAAATATGGTCAAACATTAAATATGACAAACAAGATCATAGCTATATGGGTATTTGCTTTGCTATTTATTCAATCCCAGTCTATATTTTTGGCATATTTCAAAATTAAAATCTAGCATAACCATATATCCTAATTTTTATCCAAGTATAAACTTTCTCCTCTGCAGTTTAGAATCAGGATAATTTAATACAGAGCCTAATGCATAAATGAGCTTTGAAAGCCTTTGAATAGAACTTAAAAGGTAATGTAAAATTGATTATCTGGTTCATTATTCATTCTTTTCAAATAAGGCAGCTTCATCCAAATGAAAAAAAGAATTAACAATGAAGATAACAAGAGATGTTCACTGCTATAAAATGTATAACTATTTCCATTTTATATGGTCTGCAATGAGAATTAAGACAAACTCATTAAAATTATATATATACATATATATATCCATTTACAGAGAGGCTTAATTGATTCATTCATCTAAAAATTATTTAATTTTAACTATGTGACAGACCAGAGGTTAAGTACTCAGGATACAAAGATAAACAAGAAAATAATTAACATAACATATGAAATGTTATAAAGAGAAATTTACAGAGTTGATGAGATCATTCAATGATTTTAGAGGAAATGCTAATTCTGAGAAAATAGGAAAGGTTGCAGAGAGAGGGTAACATTTGAGCTGGGACTTGAATAATAACTAGGTCAACAGATAGCAAAGAGAGGAAAATGTGTTTCAGGCAGGTATGAAAAAATATATATATATATACAGTCAGTCCTCATTATTATATAGTCTATATTTGCAAATCCACCTATCACTAAAATGTGTTCATAACCCTACAGTCAATACCTTTGCAGTCATTCATGGACATACACCGAGTGACGAACAATTTAAGTTGTCTGAAGCACACGCTCCTGGCTGAGGTCAAACAATGCAACACTCACTTTGCCTTCATACTGTTAAATGTCCTTTGCACAGTTTATTTGGTGGTGTGTTTTCTGCATTTTTGTGCTTTTTGTTGGCAATTTACCTGTTTAAAATGGTCCTCAAGTGTGCTGAAGTTCTGTCTAGTATTTCTAAGTACAAGAAGGTTGTGATGTGCCTTATGGAAAAGAATACATATATTCAATAACCTTCATTCAGGCATTAAGTTACAGTGCTGCTGGCTGTGACTTCAATGTTAATGAAACAACAGTATGTATTAAATAAGGATCATTAAGCACAAACACATATAAAACAAGGCTGAAATGACTGGTTGATGAAAATGTGACCAAGAGGCTCAAAGGAACCAAACTCTGTATTTCCCCTAGGAAAAATGGCTCAGTATTCACTAATTCAGTGTTTGTGGTTACTTTATACAACATAACAAGTGGGAATAACGAGAATCAACTGTGTTTAATTTAACTGTGTGTATTCACCACTTAACAAAATGTTTCCTTTAATAAAATTTATTTACAGGAACTATAGACTATTTTGATTAGATATACATAGTGTAGACCCTGTACTGAATAAGTAATGAATAATCAACTGTAATGAAGGTAACTAGCAGCTTATTATGCATACTTACAGTCTTTAAAGGCTTTAAATAGCATGGTATCATAAGGTAATTTGAAGTTTCTAATAGGGGCAAAAACACCTCAAAGACAACTAATATACTTGCACACACTTAAAAGATGGGGTAGAAATTCACAGAAGAAGATTTAGCATAGTTTTACTGCTTTAATTACTTCTACAAGGCATTGTTGTGGATAATTGCAAAAGCAGTATGATAAAAACTGTGCAGCAGAAAAAATTCTAAGATGATTTCTAAAAGTTTCCGTAATCAATTAACAAAATTGAACTGTTACTTTCCCAAAGTGATTCCAATGAACAAATAACAGAAGATCCACACACAGGTTAGCTCATTATAATGAAAAAGAAGCATGTAATATCCTTAAACCATCATGTTTCTTTATAGAAAAGTAGAACAAGTGACGTATATTATTTAATATTTTATGAAGACTTTTTTTAACAGCAACATTCCTGTAATAATGATTCCAATAACTTTGAAGTACATAGTTCAAAATTCATATTTCCTTTTATAAGAATAGAGAAAATGAAAAACTAAAATTAACTTAAAAGAACATATAGACACTAAGGTCATGACTGAGAGTGATGCCATAAATCTACACCTGCGTAAAATGTTGCATGCTAAGTCCATGATGTAATCTTTTCTATCTTTGCTGAATGGCCTGCACCTCTTAAATTATATTCAAGAGTCTAGCAATTAAGAGCTACATATTGCACATCTTAAACTTGTAGTTTGGGAAGATAGTGTGTGGAGATTGACAATGCAAACAGACAAAAGACTTCTGATAATTTCAAATTCTATTTAAAAACATAGGAAAGAAATCAGGATGAAAATTATTCTTTAAAGAGAACAGACCAGAAGGGAAGAAGAGGTCAGTATTCCATAATGCAAGAAAAAAAACATAAGAAGTTCTTATTGTATGTATAGATAAAATAGAAAGGCAATTTCATGCATATCATTTATTCATAATGCTTAAATGTGTTATTTCCACTCTTCTGAACTTCAGAACCAAATACCCAACTACACATACTCAATGCTTCCACTTACATAGGTGACACAATCTTAATGTGTCCAAAATCAACTTCTTGATTTTTCCTGTAAGCCTGCTCTTGCCCAAGCGTTCTCCATCTTAGCAAACAGCTATACTGTTCTTCAAATTGCCCCAGAAAATCCTTGGATTTGTCCTTGACTCCTTTCCTTTCTCATATAATATATACATAAATCCTACTGTTTCTTCCTCTAAAATATGCCCAGAACCTGACCACTTCTTCCTGCTTTCAAGACTACCTCTTTATTCTGAGCCATCATCACTTCTTACTTTGGCAACTGTACTAGCCTATTAATTGTTCTCCCTTTTTCTACAGTATCCACAGTGATCCATTAAAAATGTAAATCATATGTATATGTAATGGCAAATATATGTAATGGTGTATATATATATTATGTATGTATATATACATAATATATAGTACATAAATACGCAATGTTTCTTTTCAAGAGACAATAACTGAGGCATCATAAATACGACTACCAACTTTTTTAAGAAAAGAATTTTTCACAACAGAATCAGAAATTTTCTCCTTACAATTATACTTCTGGGAAGTCGGTTACTCTAACCAAAACATTGCAAATTCATGAGATATAACCAGATTTTTCCAAAAAGATTATTATAGAATCTCACTGCTCTATACTGGCGAAATTTTTGTGTTTATACCTTTTTTTTCTTATTTATTTATTTATTTATTTTTGGTATAATTAATATACAATTAAGTGAGCAAAACTGTGGTTACTAGGTTACCCCCATTATCAACTCCACACCACATACCCCATCACAATCACTGTCCATCAGCGTAGTAAGTTGCTATAGAATCACTACCTGTATTCTCTGTGTTATACTGCCTTCCCTGTGCCCCCTGCCCACACATTATGTGTGCTAAACGTAAAACCCCTTTTTCTCCAGATTCCTCCATTTCCTACCATCCTACCCAATCCCTTTCCCTTTAGTAACTGTTAGTCCATTCTAGGGTTCTGTGAGTCTGCTGCTGTTTTGTTCCTTCAGTTTTTTCTTTGTTCGCATACTCCACAGATGAGTGAAATCATTTGATACTTGTCTTTCTTCAGCTGGCTTATTTCACTAAGCATAATACCCTCTAGCTTGATCCATGTTGCAAATGGTAGGATTTGTTTTCTTCTTATGGCTGAATGATATTCCACTGTGTGTATGTACCACATCTTCTCTATTCATTCATCTACTGATGGACACTTAGGTTCCATTTCTGAACTATTGAAAACAGTGCTGTGCTAAATATAGGGGTACATATTTCTTTTTCAATCTGGGATCCTGCACTCTTAGGGTAAATTCCTAGGAGTGGAATAACTGGGTCAAATGGTATTTCTATTTTGAGTTTTTTGAGGAACCTCCATACTGCTTTCCACAATGGTTGAACTAATTTACATTACCACCAGCAGTGTAGGAGGGTTCCCCTTTCTCCACAGCCTCGCCAACATTTGTTGTTGTTTGTCTTTTGGATGTTGGCCATCCTAACAGGTGTGAGGTGATATCTCATTGTGGTTTTAATTGGCATTTCTCTGATGATTAGTGATGTGGAGCATCTTTTCATGTGCCTGTTGGCCATCTGAATTTCTTCTTTGGAGAAGTCTCTCTTTAGGTCCTCTGCCCATTTTGTAATTGGATTATTTGCTTTTTGATTGTTGAGGTATGTGAGCTCTTTGTATATTTTGGATGGCAACCCCTTATGGGATATGTCATTTATGAATATATTTTCCCATACTGTAGGATGCCTTTTTGTTCTACTGATGGTGTCCTTTGCTGTACAGAGGCTTTTTAGTTTGATGTAGTCCCACTTGTTCATTTTTGATTTTGTTTCCCTTGCCCGAGGAGATATGTTTATGAAGAAGTTGTTCATGTTTATATTCAAGTGAGTTTCGCCTATGTTTTCTTCTAAGAGTTTTATGGTTTCATGACTTACATTCAGGTCTTTGATCCATTTCGAATTTACTTTTGTGTATGTGGTTAGAGAGTAATCCAGTTTCATTCTCTAACATGTAGCTGTCCAGTTTTGCAAACACCAGCTGTTGAAGAGGCTGTAATTACCCCATTGTATATCCATGGCTCCTTTATCATATAATAATTGACAATATATGCTTGGGTTAATCTCTGGACTCTCTTTCTGTTCCACTGTCTACGGGTCTGTTCTTGTGCCAGTACCAAATTGTCTTGATTATTGTGGCTTTGTAGTAGAGCTTGAAGTTGGGAAGCGAGATCCCCCCTGCTTTAATCTTCCTTCTGAGGTTTCCTTTGGCTATTCGGGGTCTTTTGTGGTTCCATTTGAATTTTAGAACTATTTGTTCCAGTTCACTGAAGAATGCTGTTCGCATTTTGACAGGGATTGCATTGAATCTGTAGATTGCTTTTGGCAGGATGGCCATTTTGACAATATTAATTCTTCCCAGCCAAGAGCATGGGATGAATTTCCATTTATTAGTGTCCTCTTTAATTTCTCTTTAGAGTGTCTTGTAATTTTCAGGGTATAGGTCTTTCACTTCCTTGGTTAGGTTTATTTCTAGATATTTTATTCTCTTTGATGCAATTGTGAATGGAATTGTTTCCTGATTTCTCTTTCTGCTAGCTCATCATCCTTAGTGTATAGGACTGCAACAGATTTCTGTGTATTAATTTTGTATCCTGCAACTTTGCTGAATTCAGATATTAGCTCGAGTAGTTTTGGAGTGGATTCTTTAGGGTTTTTTATGTACAATATCATGTCATCTGCAATCGGGGACAATTTGACTTCTTCCTTACCAATCTGGCTGCCTTTTATTTCTTTGTGTTGTCTGATTGCCATGGCTAGGACCTCCAGTACTATGTTGAATAAAGATGGGGAGAGTGGGTATCCTTGTCTTGTTCCTGATCTTAAAGAAAAACCTTTCAGCTTGTCACTGTTAAGTATCATGTTGACTGTTGGTTTGTCATATATGGCCTTTAGTATGTTGAGGTCCTTGCCCTCTCTACCCATTTTGTTGAGAGTTTTTATCATGAATGGATGTTGAATTTTGTTGAATGCTTTTTCAGCATCTATGGAGATGGTCATGTGGTTTTTGTCCTTTTTGTTGATGTAGTGGATGATGATGTTGGATTTTCGAATGTTGTACCATCCTTGCATCCCTGGGATGAATCCCACCTGATCATGGTGTATGATACTCTTGATGTATTTTTGAATTCAGGTTGCTAATATTTTGTTGAGTATTTTTGCATCTATATTCATCAGTGATATTGGTCTGCAGTTTTCTTTTTTTGTGGTGTCTTTACCTGGTTTTGGTATTAGAGTGATGCTGGCTTCATAGAATGAGTTTGGAAGTATTCCCTCCTCTTCCATTTTTTGGAAAACTTTAAGGAGAATGGGTATTATGTCTTCTCTAAATGTCTGACAAAATTCAATGGTGAATGAATCTGGCCCGGTGTTTTTGTTCTTGGGTAGATTTTTGATAACCAATTCAATTACATTGCTGGTACTTGGTCTGTTTAGATTTTCTGTTCTTCCTGGGTCTGTCTTGGAGGGTTGCATTTTTCTAGAAAGTTGTCCATTGTTCTAGGTTATCCAGTTTGTTAGCATATAGATTTTCATACTATTCTCTAATAGTGTTTATACTTCTTTGGTATAAAATTCTGCAGGAATCTTCGCATTCCTTTTCCTATTGATTAAGAAAACACTAATTTTCCACTTAAGTCTAAGAGTGCAGAAAATGTGTGTACTCATAAAGTTGAAGACCAGTTCTTTGGGAAAGTTAATTTACTTCAGTGCGTAACCTCTTTTTCCTAAATGAAGCCTAATTTCAGATTTTAATCAAATGGTCAAAAGTTGGAGATGACAGCAAAGCAATTCAAGTAGTATATTTTTTCATAGGTATTAAAAATAATACATACATTTAAAATATCTTCAAAGTGACCTTTCTACCCTGTGAGACGCAGTGAGAAAACTACCGTCTATGAAGTAAGAGCCCTCACCAGATACTAAATCTGCTGGTGTATTGATATTGGGCTTCCCAGTCTCCAGAACTTATGAAATCTTCAACGTAAGGAAAGCTTCTTCCCAGCAAATATGTATATCAGATTGAAATTGCAGATAAAACAGCCTCTTCAACAGCTACTGTTGGGAAAACTGGACAGCTACATGTAAGAGAATGAAATTGGATTACTGTGTAACTCCATACACAAAAGGAAACTAGAAATGGATCAAATACCTGAATGTAACTCATGAAACAATAAAACTCGCAGAAGAAAACATAGGCAAAACTCTCTTGAATAAAAACATGAACAACTACTTCATGAACATATCTCCATGGGTAAGGGAAACAAAAGCAAAAATGAAGAAGTGGGACTACATCAAACTAAAAAGCTTCTGTACAGCAAAGGACACCATCAGTAGAACAAAAAGACATCCTACAGTATGGGAGAATATATTCATAAATGAAATGTCTGATAAGGGATTGACAACCAAAATATACAAAGAGCTCATGTACCTCAATGAACAAAAAGCAAATAATCCAATTAAAAAATGGGCAGAGGATCTGAACAGACACTTCTCCAAAGAAGAAATTCAGGTGGCCAACAGGCACATGAAAAGATGCTCCACATCACTAGCCATCAGAGAAATGCAAATTAAAACCACAATGAGATATCACCTCACACCAGTTAGGATGCCACCATCCCAAAGACAAAAAACAACAAATGTTGGTGAGGATGTGGAGAAAGGGGAACCCTCCTACACTGCTGGTGGAAATGTAAATTAGTACAACCATTGTGGAAAGCAGTATGGAGGTTCCTCAAAAAACTCAAAATAGGAGACTCAAGATAGTGGCATGAAAGGTAAGACAGAGAACTCTGCCCAAAACCACATATAGTACGAAAATATAGTTAATTAATACACCTAACCCTAAAACAGCAACAGGAAAGAAGGCTGCACCAGACTGCACACAGACATCACAAACAGAGCAGACCTGACAAAACACGGTAACATACCAGAGCCTTGATCCAGCGGGACCCAGGCCCTTCCCCCACGCCAGCTCACTGCTGGGAGGAAGAAAAATGGAGTGGGGAGGGGATGGAAGCCTAGGACTAATGAATACCTAGCCCTGGAGATCTGCTTTCCAAGCAGAAACCTACACTGGGTGGCGCTATGGATGTGGGAGCTGGGACAAGCAGAGTGCCTGAGAGACTGACATTCTGGACATTTGTGGAGGACGGGATCCACATCCAGCTGTTCTGTGACAGGGGAAAGGCAGGGAGTCTGAGAGGCTTAGAAGCAAGAGGGCTGCTGAAGGGGCGGGGATTGAACAGAGCTTGCTGCACAGGAGAAGGGAGAGCTGGACAGGTTTGTCTGAGCGCGCTCTGCCCAGCACGTTGAAACTTTGAGGAGCTTCAGGCGCTCCATCCCCCTGACTGGCTGGCTGCTCAGCTCCAAGGCCCCCTACGGTGATATGCAGCCTGCTGAGCCTTCCCCATGCCCTGACAGCATCAGTTCACAAACTGGAAGTCACTGTGCTGCCGTCAGTTCAGTCAGAGGAAGGTCCCGTCTACAATAGCCAGAGATGCCAAGCACAGAGGCTTACACCTGTGCACTCAGCCCACTGGCTGTGATACTGGAGATAGGCATCGCAGACGGGAATCAGGAAACAGATATTTTCTCACCCCAGGCACCAGCTCCTCTTCCCAATGACCCCCAACTTCACTCTAGGGGCTGAGCAGCTCCAGAGACAGGAGCTTCTGGGCACAAGAGGGTACCACATAGAAATATGAAACATCAAAAGAACCTGGTTAAGATCAAAATCTCACAAACCCCAGAAAAAGGGCCAAATGAAACCAAACTCACCAATCTTCCTGAAAGAGAGTTCAAAATAAAAATCATAAACATGTTTATGGAGGTACAGAAAAATATTCAAGAACTCATGAATGAATTTAAGTTGGAGATTCAATCATTAAGAAATTCCATATCTGAAATAAAACTTATAATGGAGGGATTTAAAGCAGGTAAGATGTAGTAGAAAAGACGGCAAATGGAATAGAAATCAGACAAGAGGAATACAAACAATCTGAGGCACAGAGAGAGAAAAGAATATCTAAGAATGAAACAAAATTGAGAGAACTGTGCGAGCAATCCAAACAAAACAATATTCACACTATAGGGGTACCAGAAGAAGAAGAAGAGAGAAAAAAGGGATAGAAACTGTTATTGAGGAGGTAATTGCTGAAAACGTCTCCAACCTGGGGAAGGAGACAGTCTCTCAAGCCATGGTGGTGCACAGATCTCCCAACATAAGGGACCCAAGGAAGACAACATCAAGACATATAATAATTAAAATGGGAAAGTTCAAGGATAAAGACAGGGTTTTAAAAGCAGCTAGAGAGAGAAAAAAGATCACATACAAAGGAAAACCCACCAGGCTATCATTAGATTTCTCAACAGAAATCTTACAGGCCAGAAGGGAGTGGCATGATATAGTTAATGCAATGAAGCAAAAGGGCCTTGAATTAAGAATACTCTACCCAACTTCCGGGAATATGGCGTCGTGAACGGACTAGCAGAAAAATTCCTCCCAACATTATATTTATTCATGAAAATACAGCAAATACAACTATCCCTAAAAGAGAGACCAGAATACACAGGAAAGTGCACAGCGTACAGCTACACCTGTGAGAACTTGGCAGCCGGTGAGGCGGACGGGCGGCGATCCGGTGGGACCGAGCGCTCCCCCTCCCCAGAGCTCCGGCGGCCAGACACGCCGGACAGAGGACTCGGCACCCGGCGAGGCGGGACGGAAACACGATCCAGCGAGACGAGAGCACCCCTGCACCCCAGCACTCCGACGGGAGTCTCGGCAAGGCAAGGTACGGAGCCGCGAGCAGACCAAGCGCTCCTCTCCCCCAGCGCTCCGGCGGGAGGAGAGGATTCAGAGCCGGGAG
>JAQQAC010006923.1:6153931-6176597 GCA_029783875.1 Phataginus tricuspis | reverse complement strand
ACTAAAATAAAATAAATTATTAAAAAAAAAAAAAAAAAAGAATACTCTACCCGGCAAGGTTATCACTTAAATTTGAAGGAGGGATTAAACAATTTTCAGATAAGCAAAAGCTGAGAGAATTTACCTCTCACAAACCACCTCAATAGTGCATTTTGGAGGGACTTCTATAGATGGAAGTATTCCTAAGGCTAAACAGATGTCACCCAAGGGATGACAAAGAGTACAGAATATGATTCATAACATACAAGGAATGGAGGAGAAAAAAAAAGGTGGAAAAAAAAAAAGAATCTTTAGGTTGTGTTTGTAATAGCATACAAAGTGAGTTAAGTTAGACTGTTAGATAGTAAGGAAAATACCCTTGAACCTTTGGTAACCACAAATCAATCTAAAGCCTGCAATGGCAATAAGTACATACCTATAGATAATCACCCTAAATGTAAATGGTCTGAATGCACCAATCAAAAAACAAAGAGTCACTGAATGTATAAAAAAAGAATACCCATCTATATGCTGCCTGCAAAAGACTGACTTCAAACCCAAAGACATACACAGAGTGAAAGTAAAGGGATGGAAAAAGATATTTCATGCAACTAATAGGGAGAAAAAAGGTAGAGTTGCAGTACTTGTATCAGACAACATAGACTTCAAAACAAAAAAAGTCACAAGAGACAAAGAAGGACATTACATAATGATAAAAGTGTCAGTCCAACAAGAGGATATTACCATTATAAATATCTATTGACCCAACACAGGATCATCTACATATGTGAAACAAACACTAACAGAATTAAAGAAGGAAATAGAAGGCAATGCATTCATTTTAGGAGACTGCAACACACCACTCACTCCAAAGGACAGATCAACCAGACAGGAAATAAGTAAGGACACAGAGGCACTGAACAACACACTAGAACACAGATGGACCTAACAGACATCTACAAAACTCTACACCCAAAAGCAGCAGGATACACATTCTTCTCAAGTGCACATGGAACATTTTCCAGAATACATCATATACTAGGCCACAAAAAGAACCTCAGTAAATTCAAAAAGATTGAAATTCTTCCAACCAAATTCTCAGATCACAAAGGTATAAAACTAGAAATAAATTGTACAAAGAAAATAAAAAGGCTCACAAACACATGGAGGCTTAACAATATGCTCCTAAATAATCAATGGATCAATGACCAAATTAAAACAGAGATCAAGAAATATACAGAGACAAATGAAAGCAACAGCACAATGACCCAACTTCTGTGGGACGTAGCGAACGCAGTTCTAAGAGGAAAGTATATAGCAATCCAGGCCTTTTTAAAAAAGGAAGAATATCCCAAATGAATATTCTACATTCACAATTATTGAAACTAGAAAAAGAAGAACAAATGAGGCCCAAAGTCAGCAGAAGGATGGACATAATAAAAATCAGAGAAGAAAAAAATAATATAAAAAATTAACGAAACCAAGAGCTGGTTCTTTGAAAAAAAAAATACATAAACCCCAAGCCAGACTTATTAAGAGAAAAAGAGAATCTACATACATAAACAGAATCAGAAATGAGAAAGGAAAAATCACGACAGACACCACAGAAATACAAAAAATTATTAGAGAATACTATGAAAATATATATGCTAACAAACTGGAAAACCTAGAAGAAATGGACAACTTTCTAGAAAAATACAACCTTCCAAGACTGACCAAGGAAGAAACAGAAAATCTAAACAGACCAATTAACAGCAATGAAATTGATTTGGTAATCAAGAAACTACCCAAGAACAAAACCCCCGGGACAGATGGATTCCCCGCTGAATTTTATCAGACATTTAGAGAAGACATAATACCCATTCTCCTTAAAGTTTTCCAAAAAACAGAAGAGGATGGAATACTTCCAAACTCTTTCTACAAAGCCAGCATCACTCTAATACCAAAACCATGCAAAGACACCACAAAAAAGAAAACTACAGACCAATATCCCTGATGAACACAGATGCAAAAACACAGAACAAAATATTAGCAAACCAAATTCAAAAATACATCAAGAGGATCATGCACCATGATCAAGTGGGACTCATCTCACGGATGAAAGGATGGGACAACGTTTGAAAATCCATCAACATCATCCACCACATCAACAAAAAGAAGAACAAAAACCACATGATCATCTCCATAGATGCTGAAAAAACATTAGACAAAATTCAACATCCATTCGTGATAAAAACTCTCAACAAAATGGGTATAGAGGGCAACTACCTCAACATAATAAAGACCATATATATGACAAACCCACAAGCCAACATTATACTTAACAACAAGAAGTTGAAAACTTTTCCCCTAAGATCGGGAACAAGACAAGGATGCCCACTCTCCCTACTTTTATTCAACACAGTCCTAGAGGTCTCAGCCACGGCAATCAGACAACACAAAGAAATAAAAGGCATCCAGATTGGCAAGGAAGAAGTCAAACTGTCCCTGTTTGCTGATGACATATTTTGTACATAAAAAACCCTAAAGAATCCACTCCAAAACTACTCAAACTAATATCGGAATTCAGCAAAGTTGTGGGATACAAAACTAATACACAGAAATCTGTTGCATTCCTATACAGCAATGATGAACTAGCAGAAAGAGAAATCAGGAAAACAATTCCATTCACAATTGCATCCAAAAGAATAAAATACCTAGGAATAAACCTCACCCAGGAAGTGAAAGACCTATACTCTCAAAACTACAAAGAGCAATTAAGGAGGACACTAATAAATGGAAATTCATCCCAGATATTAACCCAAGTATATATGGTCAATTAATATACGATAAAGGAGCCATGGATATACAATGGGGAAATGACAGCCTCTTCAACAGCTGGTGTTGGAAAAACTGGACAGCTACATGTAAGAGAATGAAACTGGATTATTGTCTAACCCCATACACAAAAGTAAACTCAAAATGGATCAAAGACCTGAATGTAAGTCATGAAACCATAAAACTCTTAGAAAAAAACATAGGCAAAAATCTCTTGGACATAAACATGAGCAACTTATTCATGAACGTATCTCCCCAGGCAAGGGAAACAAAAACAAAAATGAACAAGTAGGACTATATCACACTAAAAAGCTTCTTTACAGCAAAGGACACCATCAGTAGAACAAAAAGACATCCTACAGTATGGGTGATATATTCATAAATAACATATCTGATAAGGGGTTGACATCCAAATTATATAAAGAGCTCACGCACCTCAACAAACAGAAAGCAAATAGGCCAATTAAAAAATGGGCAGAGGAGCTGAACAGACACTGCTCCAAAGAAGAAATTCAGATGGCCAACAGGCACATGAAAAGATGCTCCACATCACTAATCACCAGGGAAATGCAAATCAAAACCACAATGAGATATCACCTCACACCAGTCAGAATGGCTACCATCCAAAAAGCAAGAAATAATAAGTGTTGGCAAGGATATGGAGAATAGGGAACCCTCTTACACTCTTGGTGGGAGTTGTAGATTGTTGCAGTCACTGTAGAAAGAAGTATGGAGGTTCCCAAAAAAACTCAAAATAGAAATACTATTTGACCCAGTAATTCCACTCCTAGGAATTTACCCAATGAAAACAAAATCCCTGATTCAAAAAGACATATGCACCCCTATGTTTATTACCGCATTATTTGCAAAAGCCAGGATATGGAAGCAACCTAAGTATCCATCAATAGATGAATGGATAAAGTAGAAGTGGTATATATACACAATGGAATATAATTCAGCCATAAAAAGAAAAGAAATCCTGCCATTTGCAACAACATGGATGGATCTCGAGGGTATTATGCTCAGTGAAATAAACCAGGCAGAGAAAGGCAAATAACATAGGATTTCACTTATTTGTGTAATCTAAAATCAAAACAGAAGGAACAAAATAGCAGTGGACTTATAGACACTGAGAAGGGACTAGTGGTTACCTGGGGGGAGGGTTTGGAGTGGGTTGTGGGGCGACAGTGGAGAGGATAAAGGGGCACAATAATTTGCTATCAATATAAGTTGGTCACAGGGACAGTAGTATAGCACAGAGAATATAGTCATTGATTCTGTAATATCTTTCTATGTTGACAGATAGTAACGGTAACTGTTAAGCCACTGTGGTGTACACTTGAAACTAATATAAGATTCTTTATCAACTATACTTCAATAAAAAAAAATAAGCTGCTAATCAACTAATACATGCTGCAAAATAAACTTTTTAAAAATATATATACTCAAAAACTCAGATCACTGAAGATTGACATTTATCATCTAACTATTTTTAGTCATTTTAATGGAACCAACACAATTATTTTGAAGAGAAAGGATTCAGTTGTAAATACTTACTCTTCTTAATGAATTTAGGTTGCATTAGTTACTGAAAATTTTTGTTTTAGGTAAATACCAGTGTTTAGTTCTTTTTGTACTGTCTTACATTTTTTAACTATGGAGAGAAGATATTCATTTGAAATATCTAAACCTATTATCAATTCAAAAAATGTTGATAGCTTAAGAAACTTTGTGTTAACGTTGATAGTATCTTCAGGCAACAACACAATGAAAATGCAGTAATTTTCCATTTTATAACTTTTATAGTTTATAGTACACTTCTATATTTAAAATGCAGAATGTTTTAATGGTCCCTGGAACTTTCTTAACTTTATTCAGAGCAAATGAAAACTGGTTTAGTGTTCTTATGAAAGAAATTTAACTGGACAGATCCAGCCGATACATTTATAAATAGCTACAGATGTCTGCAGCAATAAATGGTTTACTTAGGTTATTATGGCAACTAAATTTCAGCAAAACCTCAAAGATAAGTTATATTGAACAATTACATTAAAAGTATATTTAATCCAATTATAGAAATTATTGGTTATTCTCTATCATTTTACATTGCAAGAAAGAAACTAGTTTCAACTTGTCAGTGTAACTTAGGATCCTTAATGTACAAAAATTCTGTTACTGTCTGTATGGTATTTTCATACTTCTAAGGAGGTTTTTTTGTAATGGTGGTGGACTGTATTGACACATGTAAACTCTCTCTTAATAATCTTTATAACGACTTGAATGTTTATTTACATCTGGCTCAGATTAAGGGTGAATTTTTGAATCCATGGAATAATGCAAAGCTTGCATTGGGCTTTAAATCCATGATCTTACATTAGTATTTATCCTACTGAACTAACCAGTTAAAATATTTTAAGGCCAAATTAGTAGTTCCATTTAGAGAATGTTACATAGTAAGTCTGGGAGTAGAACATTGCATTTGAAGACTTTGAAAATTTTTATTTTTATTCACTGTAATACATATGCAATTTTTTAGTGTAAAGTAACACAGTATACTATAAAGCTTATAGTAAAAAAGAGCCATCTCTTACTCTATTGTCTACACCCAAACCCTTCTCAGAGGCATCTGTTTTTAATTCCTTCGGTTCTTTCTTCTGGGATTTACCTCTGTATCTGTTTCTGTTGTTGTTTCTTGTTTTTTCAGTTTTGGACGTTAACTCTTTTTTTAATGAAGTACAGTTAACATATAATATATTGGTTTCATGTGTACAACACAGTGATCCACATTTATACACATTACTAAATTTAACTATAAGTGTAGTTATCATCTGTCAACAAAGATACTAAAATATTATTGCTTATATTCTCTATATTGTAGTTTCATCCTGTGACTAATTTATTTTGTAACTGAAAGTTTGTACCTCTTTATCCCCTTCACCTATTTTGCCCAGCTCCCCACCTGCTTTTCCTACAGCAACTACCAGTCTGATCTCTATTTTTATGAGTCTATTTCCGTTTTATTTGGTTGTTTCCTTTTTAGAGTCCACATGTAAGTGAAATCATATGGTATTTGTCTTTCTCTGGCTTATTTCACTTAGCATAATACCCTCTAGGTTCATCCATATTGTCATAAATGGCTGAGTAATATTGCATTGTATACATGTACTAGGTCTTCTCTATCCATTCATCTATTGATGAACACTTAGGTTGCTTCCATATCTTTGCTATTGTAAATAATTCTCTGATAAACATAGGAGTGCAATATATCTTTTCAAATTAGTGATTTTGTTTCCTTTGCAAATTCCCAGAATTGAAATCACTGGGTAATTTGGTATTTCTACTTTTAATTTTTTGAGAAACCTCCACACTGCTTTCCATAATGGCTGTATTGATTTACATACCCACAAGCAGTGCACAAAGGTTCCCTTTTCTCTACATCCTCACTAACACTTGTTACGTGTTGTCATTTTGGTAATAACAGTTGTAACAAGTATAAGATGATATCTCATTGCAGTTTTGATTTGCATTTCTCTGATGATTAGTGATTTGAGCACATTTTAATGTACTGTTAGCTATGTGTATATCTTGTTTGGAAAAATGTCTATTCAGATCCTCTGCCTATTTTTAATTAGATTATTTGGGGTTTTCTGATGTTGTGTCAGTTCTTCATATTCTTTATATACTAATATAAGGATATTAGCTCCTTCTTGGGCATATCATTTGCAAATTTACTCTCCCATTTAGTAGGCTGCCTATTCATATTATTGATGAGCTCCTTTGCTGTGTGAAAGCATTTTAGTTTATTGTAGTCTTGCTTGTTTATTTTCCTTGTTTCCCTTGCCTGGGGAGACATATGCAGAAAAAAGTTACTAATGCCAATGTTTCAAGAGTTTACTGCCTGTGTTTTATTCTAGGAGTTTCATACTTTCTGAGTTTTATACTCAACTCTTTAATCCATTTCAGGTTTATTAATGTGTATCATGTAAGACAGTGATCCAGTTCATTCATTTGTACACAGCTGTCCAGTTTTCTCAACACCATTTATTGAAGGTACTATCTTTTCCCCATTGACATTCTCACCTCCTTTGTCATGTATTAATTGACCATTAAGGTTTATTTCCGGGCTCTCTGAAGTATCTGTTCTTGTGCCAACACCATACTGTTTTTATTACTATAGCTTTGTAATAGTTTGAAATCAAAGAGCTTGACATCTCCAGCTTTGTTCTTCTTACTGAAGATAAACATAGGGGTGTACATATCTTTTTGAGACAGGGATTTTGTTTTCTTCAGGTAAATTTCTAAAAGTAGAATTAATGGGTCGTATGGCCTTTCTTTCTTTTTTTTATATAAAGTATCATTGACATATAATCTTCTGTTGGTTTCAAGTCTACAACACAGTGGTTCAAGTTACCCATATTATTAAATCCTCACCTCCACTAATGCGATTATTATTAACATAGTAAGATGTTACAGAATCACTGACTATATTCTCCATGCTGTACTACCGTCCTCATGACCAACTTACATTGATTGCAAATTATTGTGCCCCTTTATCATCTCCACTGTGGAAGGAAGTTTCTGCCTTGCCTTCCTACTCAGCAATGTTTTTCACTGTAAGTCACCTTAGCAGCTTCTTAGATGGGATCTGTGCCCATGCTACAGTCTCAAAAAGTGTTGGCTCAACAGATCACTCAGATTAAGACTCTTTAGGATAACCTACAATTTTTACCCACAGGAAATAAAAGGTTTAAATTATATATAAATAATTTATCAACCAAAAGTTATGACATACATTTACTACCCTGCCTTGAGATTCCTATGTGCTCATACCCTTTCAGACCCTTCCCCAACTATATAACTTATATGTTTTAAAAGGATATATAATACATGCATATCTCAGAGATATCACAGGTTTCCTTTCAGAAGACTGCAATAAAGGGAGTCAAATAAATTTTTTGGTTTCCCAGCACATATAAAAGTAATGTTTAGACTACACTGTAGTTTAAGTGTGCAACAGCACTGTCTAAGAAAAACAATGTACATTTCAATTTAAAAATATTTTATTACTAAAAATGTTAACCATCATCCGAACTTTCAGCAAATCATAATCACACAGATAACAGGTCACCATAAAAAATATAATGAAAAAGTTTGAAAATTGTGAGAATTACCAAAATGTGACACAGAGACATGAAGTGAGCAAATGCTGATGGAAAAATGATGCCAATAGACTTCTTGATGCAGGGTTGCCACAAACCTTCAATTTGTAAAAGACACAATAACCTTTAAGCACAATTAAGTGAACTCAAATAACATGAGTCATGCCTATATCTTGCACATCAGTATATTTGGGGACAGTCTATAAATTTGTATGAAAAATAATTTTCACACCTTGTCTACATTTAATCTAGTCTATGCTTAATTTTATACTAATTATTTTTAAATAAATAATGTACAAAAGCCAATTTCCTAGGGGAAAAAAATCTAAGAACCAAACAATAGGCAATCCAAATAGTAGAAGCAATGTTATTTCTAATTTTAAATAAATAAAGATGCACAAGAACCATTCTCCTATATTAACTGCTGTTGTATTTTGATTTAAAAAAATCCAATTATTAAATCAGGTCTTTTCCCTTTCACCTAAATCTTTCAGAGAATAGCATAATCAAAATCCTAAGAAGCCATTACTGTGCCTGGAATTTCAAGTCTGCCGGCCTTTCATGCAAGTACCCACATGATTATTTTTCCCATTACTTTTATACTTTCCTTCCTGCCCATTTCATTCTTTGAACAATTTATCAGAAGTGCTTACATGACAGGAATATGCCCATTTCAACTTTTATTCAATAGATATAATTAGGTGACAGAAATATGAGGATTTTAGCTTTATACTTTGCCTTTACAGTTCAAAAAGTACTCACATATACTATATTACCTGATGCACAAATAATGTTTTGACACAGGCAAGAGAGATATTATTCTCATTTTGTTAATCAGAAAAAAATTAGTCTGGAAGGGTTTGCCTTAGGTCAAACAAGAAGAGTAAGAATAATCAAAATTCAGTTCTTTTGATATACCTTTTACACAACATTGCTACCTCACTACTTTATAAATGACAAGAAGGAGAGAGTAGGGCAACTGACAGTTGTTATAGGCCCTGAACAATACAATCAATTACAATCTATGTTCTCCAACAGCAAGTCCTGGCGGTATGGGCAGACCTGTATGATATCACAGCTTTATCAACTACAGGCTTAAATTTATGATTGTTACAATTTCCCTACAGAAAAAAAAATCACATTTTATTCCAGAAAAGAGCACCTGTTAGTTCCGAATTTTCTCATTTTCTATTCATGGCCAATTAGTGTTTAAAATATGAATTATCTTAATCCAAGAGCAATTTTACAAATGTCTATGGGCTACACCTTTAGGAATGTGAACATACTCTATTTTTAGGAAACAATCCTACTATAAGGCCAGAACACAAGGGAAATAGAAACTGGCTCCAACTCTGACATTCTTCTTACCGGCTACCAATACAACAAACACCTATAAGATGTTCTAACCATAATTATCAGCTCAACCCACAAGAAAATAAGCAGGTTCATATTCTATATTCTCTCTTACTTTGGAGAGACAGAGATTTGGGACTCCCTTTCCAAAAAAAATCAGATTTAGCAACTATACGTCTAAGTAAACAACCCACACTGTTGCTCATGTTTTATAATACCTGCTCCTATTCACATACTTGTCTTTTATTCAGTGCCATGTTTCAATGCCTCCTTCCTTTGATATATTTTCCACTCTCTTTGTTCATGTTACTTGCCATACTGTATTTTTCGTTCCATCTATTTTTTGGTAATCTCATCTCTCTCTGGGCTGTCTTTGTATTCTGTCTGCCAGATTCCTTCCTGATGCTGCCACCTCAATTCTCACTTAAAGCCTTGCCTTCATCAACAACTTATGCTTTAAAATACTTTAAAATTATCTCTTACTTTTCCTTTGATCTCCTTTCAAAATGTCATTACCATGATGTATTTCGGTTACTTATTAGAAAAGCTAGTTGATTCAAAGCAAAGCTGAAGGATCACAACAGCAGCAGACTCACAGATTCCAAGAAGGGACCAGCAGTTACCAAAGGGAAGGGGTAGGGGAAGGTGGGAGAAAGGGATTACGGGACATTATGATTGGCACACATGGCGTGGGCTGGAGTGGGGGGGAATGTCACAGAGAAGACAAGAGTGACTCTATAGCATCTAACTACACTGATGGACAGTGACTGCAATAGGGTGGGGGGGTACTTGATAATATGGGTGAATGTAGTAACCACAATGCTTTTCATGTGAAACTTTAGTAAGAGTGCATATCAATGATACTTTAAAAAAAAGGTACTTGATTAAACTTGTTCATATTAAAAGTTGCATAACTCTTGAATAATTGGTGTCATTTAAGACTGAATGGGAGAGAAATTTGTATTTTCACACAATTCAGCCTACTCTCATTGCTGCCTCTAGCAAAGAATATTGAAGTTAGTAAGTACAGGAAAAACTTTTACCAATCCCATCAACTCTCAAAACAAGTTCACTTCATTGTTGAAAAGGACAGACTTCAGTCATTCTATTTCTCTCTTCTACTACCTACCTGAAGCCCTAATATTCACTTCTCAATGAAGGGAGTCCATAGCTATTACATTGGGTAAGGACACACACTACCCTAAGCTAAGTTAAATCAAACACCTGAAGATGTGCGATTATTTTGGTCCCTAAGAAGCACCCACTCAAAAAGGACTTAAATGGAGGAATCAGAGATAGACAAATATATGATTTCATTTTTATGTGGAATCTGAAAAACAACCAAAACAAAAACAGACTCCAGATTCTTAAAACTGATGGCTCCAGTTATAAAATAAATAAGACAGAGGAATGTAATGAACAGCATATGGAAAATAGTCAAAGATATTGTAACCACCTGATAAGGTGACAGATGGCAACTAAACTTATTGTTGTGACCACTTCATAATGTAAATAAATATGGAACACTGTGCACCTGAAACAATATTGTATATCTGTTATACTTCAATAAAAACATAAAATGGAGCAGCTTCTGGACACGAGAAGATGGCGGTGTGAGAGGTGAGATGGAGAACTCCTCCCAAAACCACAAACAGTATAAAAATATAGTTAATTAATACAACGAACCCTAAAACAGCAACAAGAAAGAAGGTTGAACCAGACTGCATATAGACCTCACGAACAGAGCAGACCTCACAAAACAGGATAACGTACGAAAGCCTTAATCCAGTGGGGCTCAAGCCCTTCCCCCAACCCAGCTCTCCGGCACGAGGAAAGGAAATGGAGTGGGGAGGGGGTGTAAGCTTGGGACTGCATAACACCTAGAACTGAAGATCTGCTTTGTGAACAGAAACCTTTATTGTGTGGTGCTCTGGATGATGGGGAGCTCGGACATGGGAGTGCTTGAGAGCCTGATATTCCGGCTGTTTGTGGAGGAGGGGATCCACATCTGGCTGCTCAGTGTCAAAGGAAAGGCAGGCAGTCTGAGAGGCTTCCTAGCAGTAAGAGCACTGCTGGAGGGGTGGGGTTTGAAAGGAGTGTGCTGCAGGGAAGAAGGGAGAGCTGGACAAAGTTGTCTGGGTGCACTCTGCCCAGCTGGTTGGGAACTTTGAGGAGCTTCAGGTGCTCCATCCCCCTGACTACCTACGCAGCTCCGAGTCCCACCACTGTGTCACACAGCCTGCCGAGCCTTCCTACTGGCCTACTGGCACCGGTTTGCAAACTGGCAGTCACAGTGCTGGTGTGAGGCAGCCAGAGGGAAGCCCTGCCTACAAAAGATAGAGACACAAAGCACAGAGGCTCACACCTCTGGGCTTGACCCACTGGCTCTAACGCTGGAGACAGGCACCGCAGATGGAAAGAGAAATCAGATCTTTCCTCCCCCAGATACCAGCTTGGCTCCCCTGTGACCCCCAACATCACTCGAGGGGCTAAGCAGCTCCAAAGACTGGAGCTTCTGCGCACTAGAGGGCAACACACAGAACTATGAAATGTCAAAAGAACATGGTTCAGACCAAAATCTCAGAAACCACAGAAAAAGAACAAAAAGAAACTGAACTCACTAATCTTCCTGAAAGAGAGTTCAAAATAAAAATTATACACATGCTTAGGGAGGTACAGAAAAATATTCAAGAACTCAGGAACGACTTTAAGTCGGAGATTCAATCATTAAGAAATTCCATATGTGAAACAAAACATACAATGGAGGTATTTAAAGCAGATTAGATGTAGTAGAAGAGACGGTAAATGGAATAGAAATTAGAGAAGAGAAATACAAAGAAGCTGAGGCACAGAGAGAAAAAAGAATCTCTAAGAATGAAACAATATTGAGAGAACTGTGTGACCAATCCAAATGGAACAATATTTGCATTATATGGGTACCAGAAGAAAAAGAGAGAGAAAAGGGGAAAGAAAGTGTCATTGAGGAGGCAATTACTGAAAAATTCCCCAATCTGGGGAAGGAGATAGTCTCTCAAACCATGGAGATGCACAGATCTCCCAACACAAGGGACACAATGAAGACAACATCAAGACATATAATAATTAAAATGGAAAGATCAATGATAAAGACAGACTTTAAAAAGCAGCTAGAGAGAGAAAAAAGATCACATACAAAGGAAAATGTCTCAGGCTCTCATCAGACCTCTCAACACAAACCTTACTGGCCAGAAGTTAGTGGCATGATATATTTAATGCAATGAAGCAGAAGGGCCTTGAACAAAGAATACTTTACCAGAAAAGTTATCATTTAAACTGGAAGGAGGGATTAAACAATTATCAGATATGCAAAGGCTAAGAGAATTTACCTCCCACAAACCACCTCAACACTGCATTTTGGAGGGACTCCTATAGATGGAAGTATTCCTAAGGCTAAACAGATATCACCCAAGGGATGACAAAGAGGACAGACTATGATTCATAACATACAAAGAATGGAGGAGGAAGAAAGGAGGGGAAAAAAAAAGAACCTTTATGCTTTGCTTGTAATAGCATAGGAAGTGAGTTAAATTAGACTGTTAGATAGTAAGGGAATTACCCTTGAACCTTTGGTAATCACAAAACTAAAGCCTGCAAGGCCCATAAGTACATACCTGTCGATAATCACCCTAAACGTAAATGGTCTGAATGCACCAATCAAAACACATAGAGTCACTGAATGGATGAAAAAAAAGACCCATCCATATGCAGCCTACAACACACTCACTTCAAACCCAAAGACATATAGAGACTGAAAGTAAAGGGATGGAAAAAGATACTTCATGCGACTAATAGGGAAAAAAAAGTAGGACTTGCAGTACTTGTATCAGACAAAATAGACTTCAAAACAAAGAAAGTCACAACAGACAAAGAAGGACATTACATAACGATAAAACGTTCAGTCCCAAAAGAGGATATAACTATTATAAATATCTACACACCCAACACAGGACCACCTACTTATGTGACACAAATACTAACAGAATTAAAGGGGGAAATAGAATACAATGAATTCATTTTAGGAGACTTCAACACACCACTCACTCCAAAGGACAGATCAACCAGACAGAAAATGAGTAAAGAGACAGAGGCACTGAACAACATATTAGAACAGATGGACCTAACGGACATCTACAGAACATTCCATCCAAAAGCAACAGGATACACATTCTTCTCGAGTGCACATGAAACATTTTCAAGAATATATCATATACTAGGTCACAAAAAGAACCTCAGTAAATTAAAAAAGATTGAAATTGTACCAACCAGCTTCTCAGATCACAAACGTATGAAACTACAAATAAATTACACAAAGAAAACGAAAAAGCCCACAAACACATGGAGGATTAATAACATGCTCCTAAATAATCAATGGATCAATGACCAAATAAAAACACATATCAAGCAACATATGGAGAGAAGGACAACAATAATTCAATACCACAGAATATGTGGGACGCAGAAAAGGCCATACTAAGAGGAAAGTATATTGCACTACAGGCCTACCTCAGAAAAGAACAATCCCAAATGAACAGTCTAAACTCACAATTAATGAATCTAGAAAAGGAAGAACAAATGAGCCCCAAAGTCAGTAGAAGGAGGGACACAATAAAGATTAAAGCAGAAATAAATAAAATTTAGATGAATAAAACAATAGAAAGAATCAATGAAGGGAGGAGCTGGTTTTTTGAGAAAATAAACAAAATAGATAAACCCCGAGCCAGACTTATCAAGAAAAGAAGAGTCTACACACATAAACAGAATTAGAAATGAGAAAGGAAAAATCGCTACGGACACCACAGAAATACAAAGAATTATGAGAGAATAGTATGAAAAACCATATGCTAACAAACTGGATAACCTACAAGAAATGGACAACTTTCTAGAAAAATACAACCTTCCAAGGCTGACTCAGGAAGAAACAGAAAATCTGAATACACCAATTACCAGCAAGGAAATTGAATTGGTAATCAAAAAACTACCTAAGAACAAAACACCTGGAGCAGATGGTTTCACTGCTGAATTTTATCAAACATTTAGTGAAGACCTAATACCTATCCTCATTAAAGTTTTCCAAAAAGTAGAAGAGGAGGGAATACCCCCAAACTCATTCTATGAAGCCAGCATCACTCTAATACCAAAATCAGGCAAAGACCTCACCAATAAAGACTCCACTCCAAAACTACTCAAACTAATATCTGAACTCAGCAAAGTTGCAGGATACAAAATTAATAAACAGAAATCGGTTGCATTCCTATACACTAATCAACTAGCAGAAATGAAATCAGGAAAACAATTCCATTCACAACTGTATCAAAAAGAATAAAATACCTAGGAATAAACCTAATGAATGAAATGAAAGACCTATACTCTGAAAACTACAAGACACTCATGAGAAATTACAGAATATACCAATAAATGGAAACTCATCCGTCCTCATGGATTGGAAGAATTAATATTGTCAAAATGGCCATCCTGCCTAAAGTAGTCTACAGATTCAATGCAGTCCCTATCAAAATACCAACAGCATTCTTCAACGAACTGGAGCAAATAGTTCTAAAATTCATATGGAGCCACAAAGACCCCAAATAGCCAAAGCAATCGTTACAGGGAAAAATAAAGTAGGGGGGATGACTCTCCAACTTCAAGCTCTACTATAATGCCACAGTAATCAAGACAATTTGGTACTGGCACAAGAACAGACCCATAGATCAATGGAACAGAATAGAGAGTCCAGATATAAACCCAAGCATATATGATCAATTAATATACAATAAAGGATCCATGGATATACAATGGGGAAATGACAGTCTCTTCAACAACTGGTGTTGGCAAAACTTAATAGCTACATGTAAGAGAATGAAAACTGGATTATTGTCTAACCCCATACACAAAACTAAACTCAAAATGTATCAAAGACCTGAATGTAAGTCATGAAACCATAAAACTCTTAGAAGAAAACATAGGCAAAAATCTCTTGAATATAAAAATGAGAAACTTTTCCCTGGATGCATCTCCTCGGGCAAGGGAAACAAAATAAAAAATGAACGAATGGGTCTACATCAAGCTAAGAAGCTTCTGTACAGCAAAGGACATCATCAGTAGAACAAAAAGGCATCCATCCTATAGAATGGGAGAATATATTCATAAATGACATAACCAAAAAGGCGTTAACATCCAAAATATATAAAGAACTCACATGCCTCAACACCCAAAAAGCAAATAACCCTATTAAAAAATGGGCAGAGGATATGAACAGACACTTCTTCTCCAAAGAACAAATTCAGATGGCCAACAGGCACATGAAAAGATGCTCCACATCACTAATCATCAGGGAAATGCAAATTAAAATCATAATGAGATATCACCTCACACCAGTTAGAATGGCCATCACTGAAAAAACTAGGAACAACAAATGCTGATGAGGATGCGGAGGAAGGGGAACCCTCCTACACTGCTGGTGGTAATGTAAACTAGTTCAAACATTGTGGAAAGCAGTATGGAGGTTCCTCAAAAAACTCAAAATAGAAATACCATTTGTCCTAGGAATTCCACTCCTCAGTTACCCAAAGAAAATAACTTCTCAGATTCAAAAAGATTTATAACCCCTATGTTTATTGCAGCAGTATTTACAGTAGCCAAGATATGGAAGCAACCTAAGTGTCATCAGTAGATGAACGGATAAAGAAGATGTGGTACATATACACAATGGAATACCATTCAGCCATAAGAAACAAACAAATCCTACTATTTGCAACAACATGGATGGAGCTAGAGGACATTATGCTCAGTGAATTAAGCCAGGCAGAGAAAGAGAAGTACTAAATGATTTCATTTCACTCATTTGTGGAGTATAACAAAGAAGCTAAAGTGAAAGAACAAAACAGCAGCAGACTCACAAGCTCCAAGAAGGGACTATCGGTTACCAAAGGGGAGGGGTGGGGGAGTGCAGGTGGGGAGGGAGGGAGAAGGGGATTTAGGGTTATTATGACTGGCACACATACTGTGGGGCACAGAGAAGACAGTGTAGCACAGAGAAGGCAATTAGTGACTCTGTGACATCTTACTACACTGATGGACAGTGACTGCAATGGGGTATGGAGACGGACTCGATAGTACGGTGTATGTAGTAACCACATTGTTTTTCATGTGCAACCTTCACAAGAGTGTATATCAATAATGCCTTAATAAAAAAATTATACAGAGAGACCACAAAAAAAAAAAGTTGCTGCCATAGGGTCTGGCTTCCTATCAGCCTGAAACTAGCTGCTAAGTAAGATCCTCCCCATTGACACACTGAAAGGTCTTGGAACACCCTCAACACTGGGGACCTATGAAGAATAAATCAGGCTACTGATACAATCATGAAGGTTCAAGAGACAACCAAAAGCTAGGGCAAGGTCAAACGGTAAAGTTCATGACCTATACAAGGCCACTCCTTCAAGATTGGGAGAGATAGCTGCTATGCCTAAAACACAGTTGCAAACAGGGAGTCAAACAAAATAAGGAAACACAGCAATATATTCCAAACAAAAGAAAACAACCAAAAAAAGACCTTAATGAAATGGAGGTAAGTAATCTACCATATAAAAACTCAAACTATTAGTCCTAAAGATGCTCACCAAAGGAGAAAATGCATGACAACAGTGAGAACTTCAACAAAGAAATAGAAAATTATAAGAAAGTACCAAACAGAAGTCACAGAGCTGAAGGCTACAATCACTGAACTGGAAAATACAATAGAGGGTTTCAACAATGGACTAGATAAAAAGAAGAATAGATCAGCAATCTGAAAGACAGAGTAATGGAACTCATCCAAACAGAGCAGCAAAAAGAAAAGAGAATTTTAAAAAGTAAAGATAGCTTATAGGAACTATAGAACAACACAATTAGAATTCCATTTGCATTACAGGAGTCCCAAAATGAGAAAAAGAAGAGAAAAGGGGGCCAAAAACTTCCAGGAAGATGGCAACGTAAGCAGGGCAGCAGAAATCTCCTCCCAACATTATATTTATTTATTAAAATACAGCAAATACAACTATTCCTAAAAGAGAGACCACAATACACAGGAAAGCGCACAGCATGCAGCTACACCTGAGAGGACTCGGCACCCCACAAGGCGGGTAAGATACGGAGCTGTGACCCGGCGGGACCCGAGCACTCCCCCACCCCAGCGCACCGGTGGGAGGAGAGGATTCAGAGCCGGGAGGGAGTGGAAGTACACCCCGTGAAATAACCAGCCCCGGTGATCTGGGGGGGAGCGCTGACACACATCACGCAGTATAGCGGATATCGGAGAGACAGAGAGTGCAGGATCTGAGCAGGGAACGCACCAGGGTGCTTACAACCGGCTCCCGGGAAGGAAAAAAAATAAAGAAGAAGAAAAGTGTGCGCTTTCTTTCAGCGGTCTTAAAGAGACAGGAGCCAAGCGGAGGGGCCGGATCACCGCGGGACACTCAGCCCAGGAGGCTGGGAGCCCTGGGGAGTTTCGGACTGCTTAGGTGGCGACTGGGAAAGGGTGGCCACACTTAGACTTCCCACAGAGATCAACAGCCTCCCATTCGTTCCCACCCCGGCCAGTGCTATAAAGGGCCCTGCTGAGCGGTGCAGCCACAGCTGCGGACTAGTGGAGCAACAGTGCCACCTACAACATCGCCACAGAATCCACTCCCAGTGGGCGTTTTGGTTTTTGGTTTTTTCTTCTTTCTTTTTTCTTTTCTTTTCTTTCCTTTCTTTCTTTCTTTTTTTTTTTTCTTTTCTATCCATTTTTTTTTCTTTATAAAGTCTTAAAGAGCCCAGCTGACATACGTGGCAACTACCAGTGACCACTTCTATAGCCATGAAAAGACAGAGAAATATGATCCAGACTAAGATCAACCAGACAACTGAAGAGAAGGAGCCTGAAGGAATGGAAATGCACAGTCATCGTGAAAAAGAATTCAGAATAAAAGTCATAACCATGCTGACGGATCTACAGAGAAATATTCAAGAGATGAGGGAGGACGTGAGGGAAGTGAAGAAAGACAATGCAGAAATCAGACAAGCGATCGATGGGCTTAACAGCAGACTGGATGAGATGCAAGAGCCTCTTAATAGAACAGAAATCAGAGAACAGGAATACAGAGAAGCTGAGGCAGAGAGAGATAAAAGGATCTCTGGGAATGAAAGAATATTAAGAGAACTGTATGACCAATCCAAACGGAACAATATTCGCATTATAGGAGTACCAGAGGACGAAGAGAAAGAAAAAGGAATAGAAAGTGTCTTTGAAGAAATAATTACTGAAAACTTCCCCAAGCTGGAGAAGAAAATAGTCTATCAGTCCATGTAAGCCAACAGATCTCCCAACACAAGGGACCCAAGGAAGACAACACCAAGACACATAATAATTAAAATGGCAAAGATCAAAGATAAAGACAGAGTATTAAAGGCAGCTAGAGAGAGAAAAAAAGATCACCTACAATGGAAAACCGATCAGACTTCTCAACAGAAACCTTACAGGCCAGAAGAGAATGGCATGATATATTTAACATAATGAAACAGAATGGCCTCGAACCAAGAATATTGTATCCAGCACGATTATCATTTACATTTGAGGGAGGGATTAAACGATTTCCAGACAAGCAAAAGCTGAGGGAATTTGCCTCCCATAAACCACCTCTACAGGATATCTTAAAGGGACTGCTGTAGAGTGAAGCACGCCAAAGGCTAAAAAGATGTCACAACAGAAAATGAAATCATAGCAAAGAAAGCAGATCATTCAAATACTAAAGGCAAAGAATAAAACACCTAGTGTATAAAGAATGGAGGAGGAAGAGTAAAAAGGGAGAGAAATAAGGAATCATCAGATTATGTTCACAATAACTTAACAAGAAAGTTAAGTTAAACTGTTAGAGAGTAAAGAAGATACCCTGAACCGTTGGTAACCACGAATCTAAAGCCAGCAATGGCAATAAATACATACCTATCGATAATCACCCTAAATGTAAATGGACTGAATGCACCAATCAAAAGACACAGAGGAATAGAATGGATAAAAAACCAAGACCCATCTATATGCTGCTTACAAGAGACTCACCTCAAACCCAAAGATAAACACAGACTAAAGGTAAAGGGATGGAAAAAGATTTTCATGCAAACAACAAGGAGAAAAAAGCAGGTGTTGCAGTACTTGTATCACACCAAATGGACTTCAAAATGAAGAAAGTAGCAAGAGATAAAGAAGGACATTACATAATGATAAACGGGTCAGTTCAACAAGAGAATATAACCATTTTAAATATGTATGTACCCAACACAGGTGTGCTGGCATATGTGAAGCAAAAACGAACAGACTTAAAGGAGGAAATAGAAAGCAATGCATTTTTTAAGGAGACTTCAACACACCACTCACTCGAAAGGAAAGATCAACCGGACAGAAAATAAGTAAAGACACAGAGGCACTGAACAATACATTAGAACAGATGGACCTAACAGCCATCTACAGAGCGCTACACTCAAAAGCAACAGGATACACATTTTCTCAAGTGCACACGGAACATTTTCAAGAATAGACCACATACTGGGCCACAAAAAGAACCTCAGTAAATTCAAAAATATTGAAATTCTACCAACCAACTTCTCAGAACACAAAGGTATAAAACTAGAAAGAAATTTTACAAAGAAAACAAAAAGGCTCACAAATACATGGACACTTAACAACATGCTCCTAAGTAATCAATGGGTCAATTACCAAACTAAAACAGAGATCAAAGAATTTATGAAGACCAATGACAATAAAAACACAAAGCCACAACTTCTATGGAACACAGCAAAGGCAGTTCTAAGAGGAAAGTATATTGCAATCCTGGCCTGTTTAAAGAAGGAAGAACATTCCCAAATGAATAGTCTAAAGACACAATTACTGAAATTGGAAAAAGAAGAACAAATGAGGCCAAAAGTCACCAGAAGGAGGGACATAATAAAGATCAAAGGAGAAATAAATAAAATTGAGAAGAATAAAACAATAGAAAAAATTAATGAAACCAAGAGCTGGTTCTTTGAAAAAATAAACAAAATAGATAAACCCCTAGCCAGACTCGTTAAGAGTAAAAGAGAATCTACACACATAAACAGAATCAGAAATGAGAAAGGAAAAATAACGACGGACCCCACAGAAATACAAGGAATTATAAGAGAATATTATGAGAATCTATATGCTAACAAGCTGCAAAACATAGAAGAAATGGATATCTTCTTAGAAAAATATAACCTTCCAGACTGACCAAGCAAGAAACAGAAAAACTAAACAGACCAGTCACTAGCAACGAAATTGAAGCAGTAATCAAAAGCTACCCAAGAACAAAACCCCAGGAACAGATGGATTCACCTCTGAATTCTACCGGACATATAGAGAAGAAATAACACCCACTCTCCTTAAAGTTTTCCAAAAAATAGAAGAGGAGGGAATACTTCCATATTCATTCTATGAAGCCAGCATCACTCTAATACCAAAACAGGGCAAAGACCTCACCAAAAAAAAAAAATTACAGACCAATATCCCGAATGAACGTAGATGCAAAAATACTCAACAAAATATTAGCAAACAGAATTCAAAAATACATCAAGAGGACCATACACCATGACCAAGTGGGATTCATCCCAGGGATGCAAGGATGGTACAACATTCGAAAATCCATCAACATCATCCACCACATCAACAAAAAGAAGAACAAAAACCACATGATCAACTCCATAGATGCTGAAAAAGTATTTGACAAAATTCAGAATCCATTCATGATTAAAACTCTCAACAAAATGGGTATAGAGGGCAAGTACCTGAACATCATAAAGGCTATATATATATGACAAACCCACAGCTAACATCATACTTAACAGCAAGAAACTGAAAGCTTTTCATCTAAGATCGGGAACAAGACAGGGATGCCCACTCTCTCCACTGTTATTCAACATAGTACTGGAGGTCCTAGCCACGGCAATCAGACAAAACAAAGACATACAAGGCATCCAGATTGGTAAAGAAGAAGTCAAATTGTCACTATTTGCAGATGACATGATACTGTATATAAAAAACCCTAAAGACTCCACTCCAAAACTACTAGAACTAATATCTGAATTCAGCAAAGTTGCAGGATACTAAATTAACACACAGAAATCTGTTGCTTTCCTATACACTAACGATGAACTAACAGAAAGAGAAATCAGAAAAACAATTCCATTCACAATTGCATCTAAAAGAATAAAATACCTAGGAATAAACCTAACGAAGGAAGTGAAAGACCTGTACTCTGAAAACTACAAGACACTCCTAACAGAAATTAAAGAGGACACTAACACATGGAAATGCATCCCATGCTCTTGGCTAGGAAGAATAAATATTGTCAAAATGGCTATACTACCTAAAGTAATCTACAGATTCAACACAATCTCTATCAAAGTACTAACAGCTTTCTTCAATGAACTCGAACAAATAATTCTACAATTCATATGGAACCACAAAAGACCCCGAATAGCCAAAGCAATCCTGAGAAGGAGGAATAAAACAGGGGGAATTATGCTCCCTGACTTAAAGCTCTACTACAAAGCCACAGTAATCAAGACAATTTGGTATTGGCACAAAAACAGACCCACAGACCAGTGGAACAGAAGAGAAAATCCAAACATTAACCCAAACATATACAGTCAATCAATATTTGATAAAGGAACCTTGGATATACAATGGGGAGATGACAGCCTCTTCAGCAGCTGGTGTCGAAAAACTGGACAGCTACATGTAAGAGAATGAAACTGGACTACTGTCTAGCCCCATACACAAAGGTAAACTCAAGGTGGATCAAAGACCTGAATGTAAGTCATGAAACCATAAAACTCTTAGAAAAAAACATAGGCAAAAATCTCTTGGACATAAACATGAGCGACTTCTTCATGAACATATCTCCCCAGGCATGGGAAACAAAAGCAAAAATGACCAAGTGGAACTATATCAACCTGAAAAGTTTCTGTACAGCAAAGGACACCATCAGTAGAACAAAAAGACATTGTACACTATGGGAGAATATATTCATAAATGACGTATCCAATAAGGGGTTGACATCCAAAATATATAAAGAACCCACGCATCTCAACAAACAAAAAGCAAATAATCCAATTAAGAAATGGGCAGAGGACACAAATAGACACTTCTCTAAAGAAGAAATTCAGATGGCCAACACACATGAAAAGATGCTCCACATCACTGAACATCAGAGAAATGCAGATTAAAACCACAATGAGATATCACCTCACACCAGTGAGGATGGCCAACATCCAAAACACAAACAACA
>JAQQAC010006923.1:6092721-6153531 GCA_029783875.1 Phataginus tricuspis | reverse complement strand
CAGTAAGGATGGCCAACATCCAAAACACAAACAACAACAAATGTTGGTGAGGATGTGGAGAAAAGGGAACCCTCCTGCACTGCTGGTGGGAATGCAAATTAGTTCAACCATTGTGGAAAGCAGTATGGAGGTTCCTCAAAAAACTCAAAATAGAAATACCATATGACCCAGGAATCCCACTCCTAGGAATTTACCCTAAGAATGCAGCAGCCCAGTTTCAAAAAGACATATGCACCCCTATGTTTATCACAGCACTATTTACAATAGCCAAGAAATGGAAGCAACCTAAGTGTCCATCAGTAGATGAAAGGATAAAGAAGATGTGGTACATAAACACAATGGAATATTATTCAGCCATAAGAAGAAAACAAATCCTACCATTTGCAACAACATGGATGGAACTAGAGGGTATTATGCTCAGTGAAATAAGCCAAGCTGAAAAAGACAAGTATCAAATGATTTCACTCATATGTGGAGTATAAGAATAAAGAAAAAAACTGAAGGAACAAAACAGCAGCAGATTCACAGACCCCAAGAACGGACTAGTTACCAAAGGGAAAGGGACTGGGGAAGATGGGTGGGAAGGGATGTATAAGAGGGAAAAAGGGGCATTATGATTAGCAGATGTAATATACAACTCAAAGAAGACAAGTAGTGATTCTATAGCATCTCACTACACTGAGACAGTGACTGTAATGGGGTTGGTCGGGGGAACCTGATGAAGGGGGTTGTTTAATAACCATAATATTGCACATGTAATTGTAGATTAATGATACCAAAATAAATTATTAAAAAAATAGTAAATAAATAAAAGACAAAAAAATAAAATAAAATAAAATAAAGAGATGGAGTTGCTGAATGGATAAAAAACAAGACTTATCTATCTGCTGCCTACCAGAGACTCACTTTAGATGTAAGGACACATAAAGACTGAAAAAGAAGGGTTGGATATAAATATTCAATGCAAATGAAAGTGAAAAAAAAGCTATTGTAGCTATACTCATATATATAGAAGACAAAATTGACTTTAAAACAAAGACTGTAACAAGAGGCAAAGAAGGGCATTACATAATAATAAAGGGATCAACATGTGGGGAGCCGGATATGCAATAGCCATGGCAACTCCATCTTGGGCTCTCAGACTCCATCTTGAGAAACTGAGTTTCGAAAGTGCACAAATGGTTTCGGTTTCACATTCCCAGAAATGTGTTTAAGTTTCAGTTTCGATTGCGTTCGTGCCAGAGTGTTCTCACTCAGGTCAGCTGTTTACATCAGAGACGACTGCGCATGCACACAACTCGGTGCATGATTGGAGTTTGTAAATCGCTTCATTAGCATAACGGGCAACCAATCAGAAGGAACCTCACCCCCTGAATGCTATATATTCTCTGCTGTTTCCGCAAATAAATGAGACTTGATCAGAAAGCCTCTTGTCTTCATTCTCTCTGTCTTCTGTCCCTCTTCATTCGTGCACCCCCTCCTTAGGTCCCAGTTGGCGAACCCTGCGGCCGGGGGTTTTATGTTTGCTGACTTGCAGGTCTGGTCATTAACATGATGATATAACATTTATAAATATACATGCACCCAACATATAAGTACCAAAATAAATAAAGCAAATATAAAGGACCTGATGGGATAAACTGACATAATAAAATAATAGCATGGGACTTTAACACCCACTTATATCAAGGGATAGGTCATCTAGACAGAAAATCAATAAGGGAACACCAGCCTTAAATGACACTTTAGACCAGATGGACTTTATAGATATATACAGAGCATTGCACCCAAAAGGAGCAAAATGCACATTCTTCGCAAATGTACATGGAACATTATGCAAGCTAGATCACATATCAGGCCATAAAACAAATCCCAATAAATTTAAGAAGATTTAAATTACATCAAACATCTTTTCTGATCACAATGGTATGAAACTAAAAATCAATTACAAGAAGAAAACTGGAAAATTTTACAAATATGTGGAGATTGAACAACATGCTACTGAACAACCACTGGGCCAATAAATAAATCAAAGAAATTTAAAAAAATAGAGACAAATGAAAATGGACATATGACATACCAAAATCTATGAGATGCAGCAAAAGCAGTTCTAAGAGTAATACAGACCTACCTCAAGAAATGAGAAAAATCTCATATAAACCATTTACTTTAGACCCAAAGGAACTAGAAATTGAAGAACAAACAAAGCCCAAAGTCAGTAGAAGGAAGGAAAAAATAAAGATCAAAGTAGAAATGAATTAACTGGAGAGTACAAGGACAATAGGAAAGATCAATGAAACTAAGAGCTGGTTCTCTGAAAAGATAAAATTGACAAACCTTTACTTAGGGTCACCAGATAAAAAGAAATCAAAGTGAAGTTACAACTAATATCACCCAAATACAAAGGATCACAAGAAACTACTATGAACAGTTAGTTAATATGCCAACAAATTGGACAACTTAGAAGATATGGATAAATTCTTAGAATCATATAATATTCCAAGAATGAATCAGGAAGAAATAGAAAATCTGAATAAACTGAATACTCGTAAAGAGACCAAATCAGTAATCAACAACTTCCCAAAAACCGAAGCCCAAAACCAGAAGGCTTCATCGGTGAATTCTACCAAACAGTCAAAGAAGATTTAATACCTATCCTTCTCAAATTCTCCCCAAAAAAAACTGAAAAGGAAGAGCTGCTTCCAAACGCATTTTATAAGACCAGCATTACTGAGATACCAAAACCAGGCAAGGACATCACAAAAAAATTAAATTACAGACCAATATCCCTGATGAACATAGATGCAAAAATCCTTAACAGAATATCAGCAAACCTAATTCAGCAATACTTTAAAAGGATCATACAACATCATCAAGTAGAATTTATTCCAGGGATACACAGATGGCTGAACATCCAAAAATCAATCAACATGATACACTGCATTAACAAAATGAGGGATAAAAATCATATGGTCATCTCAATAGATGCAGAAAAGGCATTTGACAAAATTCAACATCTATTTACAATTAAAAAAAACACTCAACAAGCTGGATATAAAAGGAATATACCACAACATAATAAAGGTCATATATGACAAGCCCACAGCTAACATCATACTCAAAGGTAAAAAGCTGAAATATTTTCCTCTAAGATCAGAACAAGACAATGATGAGCACTCTCCCCACTTTTATTCAACATGGTATGGGAAGTCCTTGCCAGAGCAACTAGGCAACAAAAGAAAAGAAGCAAAACTGACTATTTCTGAATGACATAATTGTAAACACACAAAATTCTAAACACTCCACATAAAAATCTGTTAGAATAAACAAATGCAGTAAAATGATAGGGTATAAAATCAATAAACAAAAATCACTTGCATTTCTATAAACTAAAAATGAACTATCAGAGAAATTAAGAAAACATTTATAATTACAGCAAAATATATATAAATATATATAAATCCCATTTATAATTGCCTCAAAAATAATAAAACATCTAGGAATAATTTTAACCAAGGGGGTGAAACACCTGTATGCCAGAAAACTTTAAGTCATTGATGATAGAAACGGGAGAAGACAAAGAAATGGAAAGATATTTTGTGCTCTATGGATTGGAGCTATTCATTTCCATGGATTGGAAGAATTAATGTTAACAGGCCCATATTATCTAAAGCAATACACAGATTCAATGCAATCCCTATCAAAATTTCAATTACACTTTTCCCAGAAATAAAGCAAACAATCCTAAAACTTGCATGGAATAACAGAAGAACCCAAATAACCAGAGCAATCTTGAGAAGGAAAAACAAATCTGGAGGCATCATGATCCCTGATTTCAAACTATATCACCGAACCACAGTAATCAAAAAATCTGGTGTTGGCATAAAAACAGACACATAGATCAGTGGAACAGAACAGAGAACCAGAAATAAACCCACACATATATGGTCAATTAATTGATGACAAAAGAGGCAATAATTTACAATGTGGAAAGTACAGTTTTTTCAATAAATAGTGCTGTAAAACTGGACAGACACATACCAAAAGTGAAACTACATCACTATCCTGCCCCACACAAAAATTAACTCAAAATGGACTAAAGACTTGAAATATCACCTGAAACACATAAAACCCTTGACACTGGTTTTGGCAATGAATTTTTGGATCTACTCCAAAAGCAAAGGCAACCAAACCAAAAACAAACAAGTGGAACCACATCAAACTGCACAAAAAAGAAACCATCAAAAGAAATTTTTTTTGGTGTATACATGATGTTTTCATATATGAATACACTGTAAAATAATTACAATAAAGCTAATTAACATGTCCATCACCTCCCATAGTTACTTTTTGTGTGTCTTTGTGAAAACACTTGAGATTTACTCTCTTATTTCAAATACATAATACATTGTCATTAACTATAGTCACCTATAGGTGCAGATTACATCTGTACATCAAAGAAAACCATCAAAAAAATGAAATGGCAATTTATCAAATGGGAGAAAATATTTGCAAATCATATATTTGGTTAGGGGTTAATTTATAAAATATATAAAGAACTCTTAATAAAACTCAGTAGCAAAAACACAATCTGATTAAAAAATGGGCAGAGGATCTGAATAGATATCTGTTCAAAAAAAGACATACACATGGCCAACAAGCACATGAAAAGATGCTCAGCATCACTAACCATCAAGGAAGTCAAAACCACAATATAATACCACCTCAGAACCTTTAGGATGGCTACTATAAAAAAGACAAGAAATAACAAATGTCTGCAAGAATGTGGAGAAAAAGGAATTTATGGTGCACTATGGAAAACACACACACACACACACCAATGGAATAGTAACCAGCCATAAAAAAAATTGGAATCTTGCCATTTATGTCAACATGGATGAACTTTGAGGGAGTTCTGCTAAGTAAACTAAGCTACAGTAAGACAAATACTGTATTATTTCACTTATATATGGAATCTATAAAACAAACCAAATAAAAATCAGAGATACAGAGAACAGAATGGTGGTTGCCAGAAGGCAGCAGGGTTGGGGGTTGGACAAAATGAGTAAAGGAGTCAAGAGGTACACACTTCTAGCTATAAAATACAAAAGTCATGGGGATATAAGGTACAGCATGGTAGCTACAATCAATATTATTATAAAGCATACTTGAAAGTTGCCCAGAGAGTAAATCTTAATAGTCAACTTTGTATGGTAACTAGACTTATTGTGGTGATCATTTTGTAATGTATACAAATATTGAATCATTATTTTGTATACTTGAAACCAATATAATGTTATATACCAATTATACCTAAATAAAAAATGTTTTGATTAAAAACAGAACTCCCACTTCTGGGTACATAGCTAAAGGAAACAAACTCATGATCTCACAGTTATCTGCCCTCCCATGTTCACTGCAGCGTTATTCATAGTAGCCAAGATATGGAAAGAACCTAAATATCCATGGACAGATGACTGGGTAAAGAAAATATTATATGTAAGTGTCATATATGTGCATGTGTACACACACATACACAGTATTATTCAGCATTTAAAAAGAAGGAAATCTTGCCACTTGTGACAACATGGATGAACCTGGAGGACATTAAGTGAAATAAGTCAGACACAGAAAGGCAAATATCACATTACCTCACTTATACATGGAATCTTAAAATAACAAGTAGATCTCATACTAACAGAGAGTAGAATGGTAGTTACCAGAAGCTGGGGATAAGGGAAAAGGAGAGATACCGATCTGAGGATATAAACTTTCAGTTATAAGAATAATAAATATTAGAGATCTAATGTACAGCATCGTGACTATAGTTAATGATAATGTATTATATATTTGAAATTTAATGAGAGTAAATCTCAAGTGTTTTCACAAAGACACATAAAAAGTAACTATGGGAGGTAATGGATATGTTAATTAGGTTTATTGTGGTAATTATTTTACAATGTATTCATATATAAAAACATCATGCACATACCTTAAGTATATACAATTTTGTCCAAAACTAAAATTAAAAAATTTTTAACTAAAAATTAAAAATTAAAAAAAAATGTAGTCACTGATGTGTATTCAGCCTCTATTTTATTCATTCTAACTTACTCAGATATTCCTCCAGTGTTTTAAATAAATATATACTTATTTTCCATTTATAGCCTAATAGGTACATTCCTTTAGGACACTGATCATGTCTTGTACAGCTGAATCTTAAGTAATTTGAAGCAGAAAAAGAACATTTATTACACATTAAAATGGCTCCTTCACTTAGTTTAGACATCACATGTATTATCTTCTTTAATCCTCCCAGCAATCCTGTGAGGTAGGTACTATTACCCAACCCCATTTTCCTGATGAGGTATGAGAGGTTAAGTACCTTGCTCAAAGTCACGCAATTAGTAAGTGGAGCCAGGATGAATTCCAACTCTGTCTGACACCAAAATCAATGCCCTTTATCACTTTATTTATCACTTTATTATGTTGTTTCTCACATATTTTTTAAAAATGTAATTAGAAGTACAGCTATGGAAAATTAGGGGGCACAGATCAACAAGCATAACAATACTTACAGTATAAGATTTCATCATCTTATTTGATAAGGCTTTATAAAAAGAAAACAGATTTTTACATATTCACTCAATATTTACTGAGCACTTATTATATACCAAGCACAGTTCAAAGATTCCTGCCCTTATGGAGCTCATATAAAGAGGGCTTTCCAAGGGTATTATGCTCAGTGAAATAAGACAGGCAGAGAAAGACAAACACCAAATGATTTCCCTTATTTGTGGAGTATAAAAACAAAGCAAAACAGAAGGAACAAAATAGCAGTAGACTCATAGACACCGAGAAGGGACTAGTGGTTACCAAAGAGGAGAGGTTGGGGAGGGTGGGGGGAAAGGAGAAAGAGGGTTAAGGGACACAATAATTTGCAATCACAATGCACACTGGTCATAGGGACAGCAGTAAACATGGTCAAAACAGTTAATGATTCTGTAACATCTTACTATGTTGATAGATAGTGACCGGGAATGAGGACTTGATAATATGGGTAAATGTCAAACCACTGTGTTGTGTATTTGAAACCACTGTAAGATTGTATATAAATCATACTTTAATTAAAAAATGTGAAAAAAGTTAAACAAGAAAATTAACAATAATAAATAAATAAAGAGGTCTTTCCGGGAAGCAAGGAGTAGGAGAAAGGCACTGTAAAATGACAAGAAACAAAATGGAGATGGTAACCATTAGTAGTAAACTCTACCAGAGTATGGATGATTTATGGGATACCAGTGCATGAAATACCAAGAATACAGTGACCTTGTGGCCTATATTAGAAGCTTACACTAATTAAAACCTATACATGGAAGTCAGTAGCCCTCAGATTTCTGTAATTAAAATCCAATTGTTTCCCTGTATCCATACAATAGTAAAATTAAGAGGTTTGGGCTCATCTTTTCTGTAAGCTCCTTAAAATAGAAATAAAGATATATTATCTTTGTCACTCCCTACAAGTAGTCACTAAAATATGCTTTTGGCTAAAGATGTTCTGAATTAAATATGAATCTACTAACTTTTTATTGTGTGACTTTAGGTGAATTACTTAACCTCTATGTGTGCAAGTTTCTCATCTGTTACATTATTAAATTCTGCCTATATTTTTTCCTGTTAAATACAATTTACTTTTTAAGCAAGGTACTGATAATGGACTAGACCCAGGACAGATTTAACTTTAGAAAAACAATAGTTTTTTCTTCTTGGGAAATTCAACTATCTTCTAGGAGATAAGCAAAATACAGTTTTATTATCATATAAATTTCAGAATGCTTGGGAATCCTAAGTGTTAACTAGTTTAAGAAGTGGCATGATTTATTTATAACGTGTTTTACTTTCTGGAATGTAAAAATTTTTCTAGTGTCTCAGTGAATGTATGACAAAGAAATCAGTATTTAATATTTCAAATTTAGAAAAATGAAAAATACTAAAAAGGCAAGTCTAGAAATATTACTGTCCAAAATCATAACACATTTGTGAAATTCCCAGACATTTTCACATGTTAAAATAAAAAACAGCATTTTCAAAATAAGGTAATAAAAAGCCTTCCAAAGCTATCTGTTAAAATGTAACACATAGTATATAGTCACAGTGAAAAAGTTTGGCAGTTCTTCAAAAAGTTAAACATAGAATTACCATATGATACAATTCTTTTCCTAGGTATATACCCCAAAAAATTAAAATCAGGGACTCCGAGAGATAGTGTGTACGTTATTTACAATAGATAGCCAAATGGTGAACACAGTGCAAATATCTATTAATAGAGGAATAGGTAAACAAAACCTGCCATTCACAAACAATGTTAATACCATTTACCCATTAAAAAGGAGAGCCTGATACATGCTAGAACATGGATAACCTCCAAAACAGTATGCTAGGTGAAATAAAACAGACACAAAAGGACATATTTGCATGATTCCACTTATATGACATACTCAGAATAGACACATTTATATTGAGAGGAAGTAGAAGAGAGGTTACCAGGGGCAAGGGGAATGGATAGTTATTGTTAATGTGCACAGAATTTCTGTTTGAGATGATTAAAAAGTTCTGTAGATAGATAATGGTGATAGTCCCACACACTGTGAATGTATTTAATGTCACTGAATTGTACACTTAAAAATAGCTAAAATGGTAAATCTTATATATATTTTACAATAAAGACAGTTTAAAGAAAATAATGCAGGTAGAATATATATAATATTATAATAGAGAGTAAAGAAAAGGAAATCTTTTTTTCCATAGTTAAAATGACAACTATAAAAAATTTATCACTGAGAGTGGGAGAATTATGTATGGCAATTCAGTATTATAATTGTCTCACAACAATGATGACAATATACAATATCCTAAAAAGACCATTTTATTATTCCTAAACCAAGACACAAAAGCAATGTCAAATTCAGCCCAATACATAATCAGCATTGGGTTTACATAATCTAATATGAAAACTCTTCAAAGCAGTGAGGAAAAAAAACATCAAAAATGTTCCTTGAAAGGAATATCATTAACAACACTGTAACTACATAAAAGCAAGAGAAAGCCCATAGTCTCTCAGCCCCTTCTGGGTATCTCTACTAGAACATATGCTTTTTCTCAGTTATTAACTGTATTTCAAGAATGATGCAGTGGCAGTCTGGCAAAAATTATATGGTGGGGATCAAAATCAGGACAGCACTACTACCATATGCTAATTCTGCAGAGACCCAGCACTGTATTCTCCAGGTAAAAATTCTAGTATGCAAAAGTAATACAAATCACATGAAATGTTGAATAGTAACATCAGTTTAGGCTTCAGGCTCCCTATCATGTTGTGTTTAAGACTGCTGGACACGGTAGCACTTGGTTATAACAATGTCTGAGCAGTAATTTCTAAATAACACAGATTTTTAGGAATCCAAAACAACACTCATATATTATCACTCTCACACACTTAATTATAATTATTTTGGTAGAAGGGTAGTTTTTATTTTCCTACTGAGAATTCTGAAGTTAAGGGCAAAGGTTTCAATAGTTCACCCAAGAATTCTATGGCAGTGGCTTTAAGAGGGAAGATAGGAAAGTGGATGCACTGTTATCATTGAGCATCGATGCGTACTAAGCAAGAAACATTTCTGTGCTATAAATATTTCTTACAGCTCATGTAACTTATTCCTTAAAACAACTTACGCCACATAATGCACAGCTCAAGGGTGCACCATTCACATCCTGGTCTGTGTCAGGGCTAAGCAAACCTCCATCTGTGGGCAAATCTGGCCCAATACCTGCTTTTGTAAGTGAAATCTTATTAGAATACAGCCACACCCATTTGTTTACATGTTGCCAGCAGCTGTTTTTGTGTTACAATAGCAGGGTTGAGCAGTTGTGACAAGTACTTATGGCCTGTAGAAAGCCTAACATATTTACTACCTGGCCCTTTACAGGAAAAAAGTTGTCAATTCCTGGTCTGTATGAATATCGCCCTTGGAATAATGCAGTGCACAAGCCTATGCAGCAGCTCTGAAACAACTTAGTGAAGAAGGTATTATCCATATTTGACAGATGAGAAAACTAATACATCGTAATATCATGCAATGTGTCTGAGGTCATGTAGTTTTTGAGTGAGTCAACTTTCAAAACCACATCCTTCAACTAAATCATATAAGACCTGTATACACTAAGGATAGTAATAATACCTCCCATGGCTATTCTTGTAAGTCTCAAACATGCACATGAAAATATTAGAGAAAGGTATTAATATTACTACAGCATAAAAATTAAACACTCATACAGTTTGGCCTTTTCTTCTTTATCCTTCCACAAAATTGGGACTTTGGCCATGCATGCCTCCATATTTACCAGAACCTCAAAATGTGATCTGCACACTCCTACTCTCAACATCCTCTCTCTATCCAAATACTACTCCTTCTCCAGAATCGATGTAAATGTCACATTCTTAATGATGCATTCTGATTCTCTTATCAATTATCACTGTCCTTTCCAGTGTTACCCTAGAGCAAGCTAGAGCAAACTGTTTAACATGTATCATTTTATTTTCTATGATTTACTGATTTATTTTTCCCATTGGATTTGACATGGTTTAAGAGACTATTTCTTATTAATCCTTGTATCCACCTCAACCTCCCTTCCTCACTAGAGTGTCAGTCAAAATTCCATGTATGTAGCAAATACATACTGAATTGGACACCCTGACCTTGTACACTATGTTCCAATTTGTTGTTTATCATACCAAGATAGGCTGCCTCCAGCACATCTGTCCACTGTTCAAAAAGGCAAGAAGAAAGCTAGAAACTCATCTAAATGAAATACATATGGAATATGGAATTTTCAATTTCTACAATTTCAGTATGATATTCCATACTCTAAATGTAAACTCTGAAACTCAGTAATTTTTCTTTAAAAGACTAATGATTTAAATCATCAGGTTTATCAACAGAATTTATTCCCTTATTTAATCTTCAAATTTTCCATACTCAAATCCTCTTGCAAATAAACACAATGTTCCAATTCAGTTGTTAGCAGCAGAATGTGCTCAAAATGAACAACCCCTACTATCCTGGCAAGAATTATAGGATTACCTAATTACAGTACAGTCTTCCATGTCTGTTTTCACTAGGCTAAGGAGCAATTTGGGTATTCAAAAATCAAATGGCCCAGAAAGACATCTTAGGGTTTTTCCACAAATATGGATGTCCTACTAAGTTAAGTTAAATTTGGCTTTGCTCTACAATGTGCGCAACTTTTCTATGATAGTAAGATAAATGCCAAGGATGAGGGTTTCATGACAAATAGGATAAAAAGATCCCTTGTACAAGCTAGCCAAGGTTAAAGTATTTTGAATAAACTAGAGATTTATATGAGTTCAAAGTTTGACAAAAAGAGGACAGAGCTCTATAAATAAAATAGAAGACAGTCTGTGCCATAAAAGAATTTGGATTTTCTTTGGGGGAGAATAAACATGAAATAACTTGAGAATAATGATGAAGAGCATGTCTTATAGGCAGTAATTCAAAATATTTCTTTCACCTCACTGCTACATCACAAATTTTATGACTACTGCCCTAAAGAAACCATTCAGCATTATTTAGTTCTTAAGATTGAGACACAGATATTGAAGGGAAGAAGATTATTTTTCATTTTTCATGAGTTATATTCCACTTGCTTCTGAAAGGAGTTGAGAATACCTGCAGAGTAAAACTGTGCTATTTATACTTAAAACAAAATATATCAAACAATATAATAAATCACCTGAGGTGAGCAGCTTACATTGGGTCCCAAAAATGAAACTTCAATCTCCTACCAGTTTCTTACAACAGAATGTAAAGCTAAAATCAAATATGACTTTTGCTATAAATTCATCATCATAAACATGCTGAACAAACTATATTAGAGATCCTCATTCTTAGGGAATTTGGAGAATAAAGAAATAAAACAGAATTCTGAGACACCTATCCTACCTTTATCTTTAGTCCCTCATCTTTTAAAGACAAAGGATGACAGAGTTAATGAATAAAATTTTACATACATATTTTCTCCTCTAGCTAATGATATAACTGCAAAAAGAAAACTACAATTAGGGGAACTTCACAAATTCATTTACTTTATACCATCTAATCAATGATTATTAACATCTTCTAGAAACAGGTAAAACAGGACACTTCATAGTCAAATAGATCCTACAGTTTAAGACAAGTTAACAAAAGAAAAGGTCTCCATTTTTTCCTATTAGTTATATTCTGATTTCACAATATATAAAACATAGTAACAGATTTTGAGGACGTAAAACAATGTGACTGCCATGAAGATTTATTTTTGAGGCAATAGTATAACAAATTATAAAGTTTTATTTCAAAAAGTAGAGCCCCATTTTATGTTCCTATAGATGTCTTATTTCTATTTTTTCTAACTAATTAACTCTATTTCCTCTTCCATTTCAGGAAAATAGAATATTAATTTACCCTGAAAAAAAGCTTAATATAAGTCACCTAAAAATTCTGGCTGAACTATAAAAATCATTTTGAGATAAATGCACATAAACACACAATCAAAGTCACAAAACATAAAGCAAGCCACTACAATTGAGGTTAGCAGAAATAATAAATGTGATACAGACGCAGAAAGACAGTGGAAATACTGGCTACAGAATAACATTTAAGAAGACATGAAAGAATATAAAAATATGACTAAGGAGCAAGTCTCTAGTCAATGAGCAGCAGATTTAAAAAGGAACCTAATAGAATTTCTGGAAACTGACATAATAATTAAAATTAGACATATAACAATTATACTTGGTAAACAATTAAACAGGAGGGTAAATGAATCTGAATTGAGAATTCAGTTTGAATTGGAAGAGAGATCTGAAGAATTTACTCATATACAAAGTGGAGACATAAAAGAGGTGAAGTTAAAAAACAAGGAGAAGAATAAGAATGTTTAATACATCTACTTAGAGTTCCAGATGAAGAAAACAGAATAACTAAGGGGCAATATTTGAATAAACAATGGTTAAGAGTTTTTCAAGCTTGATGAAAACCAAAGATCCTCAGATTCAGGGAGCTAACAAATCACAACCACAATAAATAGAAAAACATCCTATTATAGATGTAGCAAAACTGGAAAACACCAAAGGCAAAGAAAATATTTTAGAGGCCACAGAAAGACAGATAGATACCTGATAAATAGACTGACAACTGATTTCTCAAAAACAATGAAACTCAGAAGACAGAGGAGTAACAACTAAAAGGAGCTATAAAGAGACAATAACCATCAACCTGGAGTTGAAATAGGAATGATCTTTAAAGTATGAGAGCAAATAACGACATGTTCAAACAAAATCTGATACATTAATTACTAAGAGACTTTCTTCTTTAAATGCACTTATAAATTATGTACTTCAGGAAGAAGGCAACTTGGAGGAAAGGTCTATCCTGAGATGCTGGAATCCTAACAACAACAACAAAAAAGATAAACAAAAATAAATGTAAACACTGATTGCATAAAATGATAATAATTGATGTCTAATTTGTAGAATTAATTAAAATACAGAACTAAAATATCATACAACAAACACTCCACCTTAAAAAACATTCTAAGAATTTAAATATTCAGAAATCCTTGTCATATAAGGAAGTTGAGTAAATATTGATAACTTTGGATTTTAGGTTAAATATTCATGTTAACCTTTTCAGAATAACCAATAAAAGAAATATAGTGTGTATAACTTCCAAAGGACAAGAAAAAGAAAATGAAGAAGGGGGAAAAAAGGAGGACAAAAAGAATCACAAGGAGATAAAGACTAACAACAACAGAGAAAGTGTGACAATAAAAAACATAAAAGATGGTAGAAATGAACCTGTTATCTTAGTAATGACAAAGTGTAAATGTACTGACATCACAATTAAAAAGTCAGTCTAGATTTTTAAAAATGAAAATCCAACTGCCTGTTTTCCCAAAGGCTTATTTAAAATATAAGAGAAAATATTGAAAATAAAAGGATGAATAAAGTTGTACCAGATAATACAACCAAAAGAAACTGGTTAGAGATGTTACTATCAAACAAGATAAACTTTTATTCAAAAAATATTACTCAGGTAACAACCATCACTACATAATGATGAAAGTTTCAATATACCAGGAAGATGTAACAATTCTAAGCTTGTATATATCTAATAGCTGAACTCCAGAATACATAAAGCAAGTATCAATAGGAATTACATGAATAGATCAATAAATCCACTACCATAATGGCAGAAATTAACTCATTTCCTTTAGTAATTGATAATCAGACCAAAAAATCAGTAAGGCTATTAAAAACTTGAATAATTTAACTAACAAGTTTTCTTTTATAATCATACACCCAACAACTGGAACACACAAATCCTATTCAAGCACTCATGAAATGTTTTTGAAAACTGACCATAAAGTATGCCATAAAGATTCAACAGATTTTAAAAGCTGTGTCATATACGGATCACATTTTCTAACCACTATTCAATTAAGGTAAAAATTAGTACCAAAAAGTTTAACTATGATAGAAAATACTTTGATAGAAAAGTAACCAAACAGAGGAGGGAATATTCTCTATGGAACAGTCAGCTTAATGACAGAATTAGACAATCACCAGTTTTAATCATTAATGAGAAATGAATGTAGGCAATGATCATCAGTGCAGCTAAAACCATAAGGTTAAAGGCTAGTGGGGGACTGAATGATCAGGCTGACGATACTTGAACCTTTAGGCCAGCCTTGACATCACAAAAAAAGAAAAAGACATAGTCTCCTGTTGTAATGCAACATAAAGCACACAGCACCAATGAATTGCTCTTGACAAGACTCACACCTAAGTCAGATCAAGCCTCTAGATCTACACTGTCCAATCTGGGAGCCACTAGTCACATAAGGCTGTTGAGCACCTAAAATGTATCCACTCTGAATTGAGATAGACTGTAAGTGTAAAATACATTAACAGACTCCAAAAAAACACCTTATCTCATTAATAATTACTTATATTAATATACTAAAATAGCATTTTTGATATGCTGGGTTGAATGAAATATCATTAAAATTAACTTCACCTTTTAACTTTTTTAAATGCAGCTACTAGAAAATTTTGAATTACGTGGCTTGCATTTATGGCTCACGTTACATTTCTACTGGAGAACATGTGCTGCTCTAAAATTAACTATGGTAGTTCCCCTTATCCATAGGGGATACATTCCAAGATACCCAGTATATTCCTGAAACCATGGACAGATAGTACCAGACCCTATTTGTACTTTTTTCATATATATATATATATATATATATATATATATATATATATATATATACACATACACACACACACACACACACACACACACACCTATGATAAAGTTTAATTTATAAATTAGGCACAATATGAGATTAACTAATAACAACATGATAGAGCAATTAGCACAATATAATTTAATGAAAGTTAACTGAACGTGGTCTTCTCTCTCTCAAAATACACTGTATTCACTCTTCTTGTAATGTGAGATGATAAAATGCTGATGTGATGAGATGAAGTGCAGTGAATGAAATAGGCATTGTAACATAGCTGAGGCTACAAATGACTTTCTGACAATATGTCAGGAGGATCATCTGTTTCCAGGTGGCAATTGACCGCGGGTAACTAAAACTGAGGAAAGCGAAACCATAGGTAACAGGGTACTACTATACCACTTTACAGAAAATACGACAGATATAAAAAAATATTAAATAGAGTCACAGAAATGCAATTAGCCAAATCCAGATTGTGAGAGAGTCTACCAACAAATGATCTGGTGTCTTCAAAAAATACATGGCAAAAAAAGGAAGGATAGGGAATTGTTATAGATTAAAAGAGATTTAAGAGACATATCAAACTAAGGCAATGTATGGCTTGTTTTAAATACTGCTTTGAATACTAACTGGACATTAGAGGATATAAAATATTATTCTTTTTACATGTGATAATGTTATTGTAATTAATATATTTTTTAAAGTCCTTATACTTTGGAGACACAAACTGACATACTTAAGTGAAATTACGTCTGAGATTTGTTTTAAAATAATCCAGGAAAGGGGTGAGATAGAACTTGGAAGAAACAGAAAACAAAATTGACCATATTGGTTGTTTCAGAGTCATTATTCTTCTATTCTCTTGACAGTTGTTGGTTTACTTTTAAATGTCCATAATAAAAAGGTTTTTTTCAGTGTGTGTTTACTAGACTAATAGCGGCCTTGGGCCAGGGGTGGAAACAAAGAGTGCCAATGGGCATAAGGTTTCTTTATCAGGTGATGGAAATGTTCTAAAATTTGATTGTGATAACTGTGCAACTTTGAAAATGTACTAAAAATCATTTAACTTTACACTTAAAATGGGTGAATTTTATGGTATGTAAATTATACTTCAATAAAGTTGTTTTTAAAATCAACATTATTCTCTCTCTAGCCCTCCCTACCACCCCTTCCTTTCCCTCTCCTACAACACACACCCATAGGAATAATAGAGATCATAGAGAAAAGTATAAAATTCTACTGAGATATTAAGGAAAACCTAAACAAATGAGAAGTATAGTATCTTTGTGAACATTCTTTTCAAAATGATCTGTAAGTTCAAAGTAATTCAATAACAATCCAGTAGGACTCCTCATAAGACTTGACAAGCTGGCCCTGAGGTTTATATGGAAGAGCAAAGGACCATGAATAGCAAAAATGTTCCTGAATTTATTGACCCTACTAGACATTAAAACATTTTAAAACTATAGTAATTAAGCCAAAATAAAATTGGTGCATAAATTTAAAATAACAGAGAACCCAGAAATAGACTCATGAAAACATGAAAATATGATAAAGGTGGCATTACAGATCAATTAGGACAGTACAGAATACACATATATAAGTGTGTACACACACACACACACACACACACACACACACACACACACTCCCTTAGGAGTAGAATTGCTGGACCAGAGAGCATATGGACCTTCAATTTTACCAGACAATACCAAAATATTTTCCAAAGTTCTACCAGTTAACATTCCCATCAGTTGTATATAAGGATTCTTGTTCTTCTATATCTTTGTCAATACTTGGGATGATCCAACTTTTTAATTTCTGCAAGTCTGGTAAGTGTAAAAAGTTTCTTTCATTCAGTTTATAACTTTGCATTTCATTTATCTCTGAGGAATTGAGCATCTTTTTAATATATTTCTTGGCTGTTCTTGTTCCTTCTTTGTGAAATGCCTATTCCTGTTATTTGTCTATTTATCCAGAGAATTGTCTTTTCCTTATTGATTTGTGGGAGTTCCATAGTTTCTCAGTTACATGTGTTCTAAATATTTTCTTCCAGCTTTTGATTTATCTTTGCATTAAAAAACTTTTTTTAATTGGGATATAATTTACATACCATAAAATACCTCCACCTATCCATAAACCTCCATCTATCAAAGTTAACAATACTTTTAATCATTTAAAGAATATAATTCAGGGGAATACAATATAGCGGTGTGAGAGGTGTAACGGAGAGCTCCTCCGAAAACCACAAACAGTACAAAAATATAGTTAATTAATAAAACTAACCTTAAAACAGAAACAAGAAGGAAGGCTGAACCAGATTGCAAGCAGATCTCATGAACAGAACAAACCTCCCGAAACAGGGTAACGTAGGCAAGCATTAATTTGGCAGGACCCAAGCCCTCCCCACAGTCCAGCTCACTGGCAGAAGGAAGAGAAAGGGAGCAGGGAGGAGGTGGAAGCCTGGGACTGCTGAGCGCCTAGTCCTGGAGATCTGCTTTGTGAGCAGAATCCTATACTGTGTGGTGCTCTGGATGTTGGGGAGCTCGGACAGGCAGAGTGCTTGAGAAATTGACATTCTGGCCGTTTGTGGAAGAGGGGATCCACACCTGACCACAATTTGTCAGAGGAAACCCAGGCAGTCTGAGAGGTTTCCTAGCAGCAAGAGTGCTGCTGAAGGGGCGAGGTTTCCACAGAGCTTGCTATGCGGGAGAAGGGACAGCTGGACAAGGTTGTCTGGGTGTGCTCTGCCAAGCTGGTTGGGAACTTTGGGGAGCTTCAGGTGATCCATCCCCCTGGCTGCCTACTCAGCTCCAAGGCCCCCCACTGTGACACACATCCTGCCAAGCCTTCCTACTGGCCTGCAGGCACCTGCTCGCAAACATACAGTCACTGCACAGGCATCAGGCGAGCCAGAGGGAGGCGCTGCCTACAACAGCTAGAGATGCAAAGCACAGAGGTTTACATGTGTGTGCTTGGCCCACAGGCTCAGATACTGGAGGCAGGCACCGCAGACGGGAAGCAGGAAACAGATCTTTCCTCCCCCAAGGCACCAGCTCCACTCCCCTACGATCCCCAACCTCACTCTAGGGACTGAGCAGCTCCAGAGACTGGAGTTTCTATGCACTGCTGGGCATCACACAGAAATACAAAACAACAAAAGAACACAGTTCTCACCAAAATCTCACAAACCCCAGAAAGATGTCCAAATGAAACCGAACTCACCAATCTTCCTGAAAGAGAGTTCAAAAAAAAATTTATAAACATGTTTATTGAAGTACAGAAAATTTTTCAAGAACTCAGGAACGAATTTAAGTTGGAGATTCAATCATTAAGAAATTCCATATCAGAAATGAAACATACATTGGAGGGATTTAAAAGCAGATTAGATGTAGAAGAGAATAAATGGAATAGAAATTAGAGAAGAGGAATATGAAGAAGCTGAGGCAAAGAAAGAAAAAAGGATCTCTAAGAATGAAAGAATACTGAGAGAACTGTGTGACTAATCCAAACGCAGCAATATTCACATTATACGGGTACCAGAAGAAGAGAGAGAAAAACGGATAGCAAGTGTCATTGAGTAGGTAATTGCTGAACACTTCCCCAATCTGGGGAAGGAGATAGTCTCTCAAGCCACAGAGGTGCACAGATCTCCCAACACAAAGGACCCAAGGAAGACAACATCAAGACATATAATAATTAACATGACAAAGATCAAGGATAAAGACAGACTTTTAAAAGCAGCTAGAGAGAGAAAAAAGATCACATACGAAGGAAAACCCATCAGGCTATCATCAGACTTCTCAACAGAAACCTTACAAGACAGAAGGAAATGGCAGGATATATCTAATGCAATGAAGCAGAAGGGGCCTTGAACCAAGAATACTTTACCAGAAAGGTTATCATTTAAATTTGAAGGAGGGATTAAACAATTTTCAGATAAGCAAAAACTGAGAGAATTTACCTCCCATAAACCACTTGTACAGTGCATTTTAGAGGGAAGTATTCCTAAGGCTAAATAGATGTCACTCAAGGGAAGAAAAAGACTACAAAATATGATTCACAGCATACAAAGAATGGAGGAGGAAGAAAAAGGATGAAAAAAAAAAAGAACCTTTACGTTGTGTTTGTAATAGTATATGAAGTATGTTAAATTACACTATTAGGTAGTAACCCTTGAACTCTGGTAACCACATATCAGAAGCCTGCAATGGCAATAAGTACATACCTATCAAAAATCACCTTAAACGTAAATGGTCTGAATGCACCAGTCAAAAGACATACACTTACAGAATGGATAAAGAAACAAGACCCATCTATATGCTGCCTAAGACAGACTCACTTCAAACCCAAAAACACACACAGACTGAAAGTGAAGGGATGGAAAAAGATATTTCATGCAACTAATAGGGAGAAAAAAGCAGGAGTTACAGTACTTGTATCAGACAAAATAGACTTCAAAACAAAGAAACTCACAAGAGACAAAGAAGGACATTACATGATGATAAAAGGGTCAGTCCAAAAGAGGATATAACTATTATAAATATCTATGCACCCAACACAGGATCACCTACATATGTGAAACAAATACTAACAGAATTAAAGGGGGAAATAGAATGCAATGCATTCATATTAGGAGACTTCAACACACCACTACCTCCAAAGGACGTATCAACCAGGCAGAAAATGAGTAAAGAGACAGAGGCATTGAACAACATATTAGAAAAGAAGGACCTGACAGACATCTACAGAACACTCCATCCAAAAGATACACATACTTCTCAAGTGCACATGGAACATTTTCAAGAATAAAGCATATATTAGGCCACAAAAAGAACCTCAGTAAATTGAAAAAGATTAAAATTGTACTAACCAGCTTCTCAGATCACAAAGGTATGAAACTAGAAATAAATTATACAAAGAAAACTAAAAAGCCCACAAACACATAGAGGCTTAATAACATGCTCCTAAATAATCAATGGATCAATGACCAAATAAAAACAGAATCAAGCAATATATGGAGACAAACGACAACAATAATTCTACACCACAAAATCTGTGGGACGCAGAGGCCATGCTAAGAGGGAAATACATTGCAATACAGGCCTACCTCAGGAAATAAGAACAATTCCAACTGAATAGTATAAACTCACAATTAATGAAACTAGAAAAGGAAGAAAAAATGAGGCCCAAAGTCAGTAGATGGAGAGACATAATAAAGATTAAATCAGAAATAAATAAAATTGAGAGGAATTAAACAATAGAAAGAATCAATAAAAGCAAGACCTGGATCTTTGAGAAAATAAACAAAATAGATAAACCCCGACCCAGACTTATCAAGAAAAACTGAGAGTCTACACACATAAACAGAATTATAAATGAGAAAGGAAAAATCACTATGGACACCACAGAAATACAAAGAATTATGAGAGAATACTATGAGAAATTATATGGTAACAAACTGGATAACCTAGAAAAAATGAACAACTTTCCAGAAAAATACAACCTTCCAAGGCTGACCCCAGAAGAAACAGAAAATCTGAATAGACCAATTACCAGCAAAGAAATTGAATTGGTAATCAAAAAACTACCTAAGAACAAAAACCCTGGACCAGATGGTTTCATTGCTGAATTTTTTCAAACCTTTAGTGAAGACCTAATACCCAACCTCCTTAAAGTTTTCCAAAAAGAAGAAGAGAAGGGAATACTCCAAAACTCATTCTACGAAGTCAACATCACTCTAATACCAAAACCAGGAAAAGACACCATGAGAAAAGAAAATTACAGACCAAAATTCCTGATGAACATAGATTCAAAAATACTCAACAAAATATTAGCAAACCAAATTAAAAAATACATCAAAAACATCATCCATCATGATCAAGTGGGATTCATCCCAGGGATGCAAGGATGGTACAACATTCGAAAATCCATCAACATCATCCCTTACATCAACAAAAACAAGGACAAAAACCACATGATCATCTCTGTAGATGTTGAAAAATCATTCGACAAAATTCAACATTCATTCATGATAAAAACTCTCAACAAAATGGGTATAGAGGACAAGTACCTCAACATAATAATAAAGACCACATATGACAAACCCACAGCCAACATTATACTTAACAGCGAGAAGCTGAAAACTTTTCCATTATATCGGGAACAAGACAAGGATGCCTACGCTCCCCACTTTTATTCAACATAGTTCTAGAGGTCTTAGCCATGGCAATCAGACAACACAAAGAAATGAAAGGCACCCAGATTGGCAAGGAAGAAGCCAAACTGTCCCTGTTTGCAGATGACATGATATTGTACATAAAAAACCCTAAAGAATCCACTCCAAAACTACTAGATCTAATATCTGAATTCAGCAAAGTTGCAGGATAGAAAATCAATACACAGAAATCTGTTGCGTTCCTATACACTAACGATGAACTAGCAGAAAGAGAAATCAGGAAAAAAATTCCATTCAGAATTGCATCAGAAAGAATAAAATACCTAGGAATAAACCTAACCAAGGGTGTGAAAGACCTATAACCTGAAAACCATATGACACTCTTAAGAGAAATTAAAGAGGACACTAATAAATGGAAATTCATCCCATACTCTTGGCTAGGAAGAATTAATATTGTCAAAATGGCTATCTTGCTAAAGCAATCTACAGATTCAATGCAATCCCTATGAAAATACCTACAGCTTTATTCAATGAACTAGAGCAAACAATTCTAAAATTCATATGGAATGACAAAAGACCCCGAATAGCCAAAGCGATCCTGAGAAGGAAGAATAAAGCATGCAGAATTACACTCCCTGACTTCAAGCTCTACTACAAAGCTACAATAATCAAGACAATTTTGTACTGGCACAAGAACAGACCCATAGACCAATGGAACAGACTAGAGAGCCCAGATATAAAACCAAGCATATATGGTCAATTAATATACAATAAAGGAGCCATGGATATACAATGGGGAAATGACAGCCTCTTCAACAGCTGGTGTTGGCAAAACTGGACAGCTATATGTAAGTTAATGAAACTGAATTACTGTCTAACCCCATACACAAAAGTAAACTTAAAATGGATCAAAGACCTGAATGTAAGTCATGAAACCATAAAACTCTTAGAAAAAATCATAGGCAAAAATCTCTTGGACATAAACATGAGCAACTTCTCCATGAACATATCTCCACAGGCAAGGGAAATGAAAGCAAAAATGAACAAGTGGGACTATATCAAACTAAAAAGCTTCTGTACAACAAAGGACACTATGAGTAGAACAAAAAGACATCCTACAGTATGGGTGATACATTCATAAATGACATAATCTGATAAGGGGTTGACATCCAAATTATATAAAGAGCTCACGCACCTCACCAAACAGAAAGCAAATAGGCCAATTAAAAAATGGGCAGAGGAGCTGAACACCCACTTCCCCAATGAAGAAATTCAGATGGCCAACAAGCAATGAAAAGATCCACATGCTCCACTTCACTAGTCATCAGAGAAATGCAAATTAAAACCACAATGATATATTACCTAACACCAGATAGAATGGCAAACATCCAAAAGACAAACAACAACAAATGTTGGCAAGGATGTGGAGAAAAGGGAACCCTCCTACACTGCTGGTGGGAATGTAAATTAGTTCAACCATTGTGGAAAGCAGTATGGAGGTTCCTCAAAAAAACTCAAAATAGAAATACCATTTGTCCCAGTTATTCCACTCCTAGGAATTTACCCTAAGAGTGCAGGATCCCAGATTGAAAAGACATATGCACCCCTATATTTATCACAGCACTATTTTCAATAGCTCAGAAATGGAACCTAAGTGTCCACCCCTAGATGAATGGATAGAGAAGATGTGGTACATACACACAGAGGAATATTACTCAGCCATAAGAAGAAAACAAATCCTTCCATTTACAACAACATGGAAGGAGCTAGAGGGTATTATGCTCAGTGAAATAAGCCAGGAGGAGAAAGACAAGTATCAAATGATTTCACCCATCTGTGGAGTATAAGAACAAAGAAAAAACTGAAGGAACAAAGCAGCAGCAGACTCCCCTAAACCAAGAATGGATTAACAGTTACCAAAGGCAAAGGGACTGGGGAAGATGGGTGGGAAGGGAGGGATAAACGGGAAAAAGGGCTATTAAAATTAGGACACATAGTGTCGCGGGGGTGGGGGTAGGGTGGGGGATACGGGGAAGGCAGTATAACACAGAGAAGACAAGTAGTGATTCTATAACATCCTACTATGCTGGTGGACAGTCACTGCAAAGGGGTATGTGGTGGGGACTTGATAATAGGGGGAGTCTAGTAACCATAATGTTGCTCATGTTATTGTATATTAATAATAGCAAAATAAAAAAGTATATAATTCAATGTTTTTTAGTACATCCACAGTTCTACAATCATCACCACTAACTCCACAACATTTTCTCACTTGACAGAATTAGCCAAAAAGCATATTTTCACTTTATACCCTAACTGCTGCTTAAATATTACTTACGTTTAAAATTGAGCATTTAAATATTCAATTCAACTCAGATATTTATTCACTGAGTTTAAGACATTCTGAAAAATACAATAAAAGCCAGACATGGTTCTGACATCCCAGGATTAGAAGGGGAGCCTAACAATCAAGTATGTTCACCAAAACATTTCTTAAAAACCTTTTTATTATGGAAAATATCAAACATATATAAAAGAAGAGAGAACAACATAATGAATCTCCATCTGTCTTAGTTCAACAATTATCAACATAAACATTTCCTAATGCTTCTACAATTAGGAGCTACCAGCATTCACTTGAAGATTTGAATACCTCCACTGAAAAGTCTTTTTTTCTTTTTTTCCATGCACCCATGACAGGGAACAAAGGAGAAAACATGAATATGATTAGACTATCCTGCGGTGGCTACTTTCACATTCCCTCTATGTCATCCATCTCTCAGTTCTCTCTTATAAATCTCTAAAGACCTAGGCTGACAAATGTTGAGGAGGAGGACTAAAAGGAGGAGAAAGAGAAGAAATTTAATTAGCAAAGGCAGTACTGTCATTAGCACACAGGAAGAACAGAAGGCTGCAAACTCTCAAACACTGAGTTTTTTCCCATCACATTTTTTACCATTTTTTATTTTTATTTATTTATTTATTTATTTATTTATTTTTAGATGGGCCTGCACAGAGAAAGTTTCCATGTTGGGAAAACAATGCCCAGTTTAATTTTTTTTTTTTTGGTATCATAAATATACAGTCACATGAGGAACATTGTGGTTACTAGATTCCCCCCATTACACATTTTTTACCATTTCTTAGAAAAGGGATTAAATTACTCTTTCAACTCAATCCCTATGTTGTCAATGAACTTTTAAAATCTATAGCTCCTTTTCCACATAGTTTACATTTCTGATATTAATTTTCTCAGCAAAATAATAAAGAACAGATATTGCACTCAGTTGGTATGAATCTCAATTCTAAGCTACTAGCTCTATGACCTTAGCAAGTTATTTTAATTTCTCATGCCTGTTTGCTTTCTACAAAACTGAGATACTTCCTACTTTCAGAGGGCTGTCAAAGGAGTTAAATGAAGTAAGTATATATAGCACTCAATAATTAAGTCCTATTGATTCTCCTTTCTTCTCATGTCTTGTCAGATGGCACTCACCTTGGCCAATGTATATAAAAGCGTTCCCTGCTTGGTATGAACAATTCATCTTGCTTCAACCATTCATACATATATAAATGACAAAAGCATCACCTTTGAATTATTAAGTACATCACCAAAATTATCCTTACATTTTCTAACCTTATATGAACATAAAGCACATAAACAACTCAAAATCACTAATGGAGATAATTTTTAAATTAACATAGCAGCTTTATTTCTGGTTTACTGCTAATAATGTATGGTATACTTCATATCTTTAATAGTAATAAGCACTTGCTATATGCCAGGCACTGTGATAAGATCTTTACATACAGTTTGATCACTTGATATAATAACCACATCATTATTTCATAGATGAAGAAATTGAGGCTTGAAGAAGTTAGCTAACTGGTCCAATGATACTTGGACCTGGTCAAATGCTACCTTGGCAGACCTGGCATAGGTCTATCTGATATTTGGTCTTGTTCATTACTATTCATGATTATTCCATTACAATGGCTCTTATCACCAAATAATATTTCCTCTTGTTGGCTATGGATATACAAAGTGAACTCTGAACAGACTAAAAGTTTTAAAACTAGACACACACAACAATTTCTTAAAGAAAAAAAGACAAACCAAACCACGAGAATTCCTCTAGTACTATGGAACCAGTTATCTGAGACCCCATAGAATCAGCAGAATCAGACTTAACATTGCAATGTTGTATTTGAAAAGCTAGCCCATGTTCTTTTGGAAGTAGTAGGGGTGTTTTTTCTCAAAAAGAAAAATGCTTAGGACACTACAGACCAGAAGGCACTCCTGGTTTTCCTACTTTTAATAGTTAACAATGTATTAGAGTTCCAGGGATATACTAGAACTAAGTCTATGTAATACATAGCTTAATAAATGTATCACGAGACTTAATGCATCAGTCTTACAGAAATGTCCTTTCCTTTTCACATTACAAAGTATCACTAGATTAAATGCATTAGTCTTACAGAAATGTCCTTTCCATTGCCTAGGTGACTTGCAAATGGGATTTACTAATTGTTAGTGAATAAAGTTTCTAAACTCCAAAACTTACCACATGAACTGCTACTGTCAAAATGATTACACTAACAGAATTAAAGGGGAAAATAGTATGCAATGCATTCATTTTAGGAGACTTCAACACACCACTCACTACAAAGGACAGATCAACCAGAGAGAAAATAAGTAAAGAGACAGAGGCACTGAACAACATATTAGAACAGATGGACCTAATGGACATCTACACAACACTCCATCCAAAAGCAACAGGATACACATTCTTCTCAAGTGCACATGGAACATTTTCAAGAATAGATCACATATTAGGCCATAAAAAGAACCTCAGTATATTCAAAAAGATTGAAATTATACCAACCAGCTTCTCAGATCACAAAGGTATGAAACTAGAAATAAATTAAACAAAGAAAACAAAAAAGCCCACAAACACATTGAGGCTTAATAACATATTCCTAAATAATCAATGGATCAATGACAAATAAAAACAGAGATCAAGCAATATATGGAGACAAATGACAACAATAATTCAACACTATAAAACCTGTGGGATGCAGCGAAAGCTGTCCTAAAAGCAAAATATATTGCAATACAGGCCTACCTCAGAAAAGAAGAACAATCCCAAATGAAAATATGAACTCACAATTAATGAAACTAGAAAAGGAAGAACAAATGAGGCCCAAAGTCAGTAGAAGTAGGGATATAATAAAAATTAAATCAGAAATAAATAAAATTGAGAAGAATAAATCAATAGAAAGAATCAATGAAAGCAGGAACTGGATCTTTGAGAAAATAAACAAAATAGATAAACCCCTAGCCAAACTTATCAAGAAAAAGAGTCTACAAACATAAATACATCCAGAAATGAGAAAGAAAATATCACTACGGATACCACAGAAATACAAAGAATTATGAGAGAATATTATGAAAAATTATATGCTAACAAACTGGATAACCTACAAGAAATGGACAACTTTCTAGAAAAATACAACTTTCCAAGGCTGACCCCGGAAGAAACAGAAAGTCTGAATAGACCAATTACCAGCAGAAAAACTGAATTGGTAATCAAAAAACTACCTAAGAACAAAACTCCTGGAATAGATGGTTTCACTGCTGAATTTTATCATACATTTAGTGAAGACCTAATACCAATCTTCATTAAAGTTTTCCAAAAAGTAGAAGAGGAGGGAATACACCCAAACTCATTCTACAAGGCCAACATCACTCTAATACCAAAACCAGGCAAAGACACAACAAAAAAAGAAAATTACAGGCCAATATCCCAGATGAACATAGATGCAAAACTACTCAACAAAATATTAGCAAACCAAATTCAAAAATACATCAAAAGGATCATCCATCATGAACAAGTGGGATTCATCCCAGGGATGCAAGGATGGTACAACATTCGAAAATCCATCAACATCATCTACTACATCAATAAAAAGAAGGACAAAAACCACATGATAATCTTCATAGATGCTGAAAAAGCATTTGACAAAAATCAACATCCGTTCATGATAAAAACTCTCAACAAAATGGGTATAGAGGGAAAATACCTCAACATCATAAAGGCCATACTTGAAAAACTGACAGCCAACATTACACTTAACAGCGAGAACCTGAAAGCTTTTCCTTTAAGATCAGGAACAAGACAGGGATGCCCACTCTCCCCACTTTTATTCAATATAGTACTGGAGGTCCTAGCCACCGCAATCAGACAACACAAGAAAATAAAAGGCATCCATATTGGCAAGGAAGAACTCAAACTGTCACTGTTTGCAGATGACATGATATTGTACATAAAAAACCCTAAAGAATCCAATTTAAAACTATTAGATCTAATATCTGAATTCAGCAAAGTTGTGAGATACAAAATTAATACACAGAAATGTTTTGCATTTCTATACACTAATGATGAACTAGCAGGAAGAGAAATCAGGAAAATTGCTTTCACAATTGCATCAGAAAGAATAAAATACCTAGGAATAAACCTAACCAAGGATGTGAAAGACCTATAACCTGAAAACTACAAGACACTCTTAAGAGAAATTAAAGAGGACACTAATAATTTGAAATTTTTCCCATGCTCTTGACTAGGAAGAATTAATATTGTCAAAATGGCCATCCTGCCTAAAGCACTCTACAAATTCAATGTAATCCCTATCAAATTACCAACAGCATTCTTCAATGAACAAGAGCAAACAGTTCTAAAATTCATATGGAATGACAAAAGACTCCAAATAGTCAAAGCAATTCTAAGAAGGAAGAATAAAGCAGAGGGGATTATGCTCCCTAACGTCAAGCTCTACTACAAAGCTACAGTAATCAAGACAATTTGGTACTGACACAAGAACAGACCCATAGACTCAGTGGAACGGAATAGAGAGCCCAGATATGAACCCAAGCATATATGGTCAATTAATATACGATAAAGGAGCCATGGATATACAATGGGGAAATGACAGCCTCTTCAACAGCTGGTGTTGGCAAAACTGGACAGCTACGTTTTAGAGAACGAAACTGGATTACTGTCTAACGCCATACACAAAGGGAAACCCAAAATGGATCATAGACCTGAATGTAAGTCATGAAACTATAAAACTCTTAGAAAAAAATATAGGCAAAAATCTGTTGGACATAAACATGAGCAACTTCTTCATGAACATATCTCCCCGAGCAAGGGGAACAAAAGCAAAAATGAACAAATGGGACTCTATCAAACTAAAAAGCTTCTGTACAGCAAAGGATACCCTCAGTAGAACAAAAAGACATCCTACAGTATGGGAGAATATATTCATAAATCACATATCCGAGAAGGGGTTGACATCCAAATTATATAAAGAGCTCACGCACCTCAACAAACAAAAAGCAAATAAGCCAATTTAAAAAATGGGCAGAGGAGCTGAACAGACACTTCTCCAAAGAAGAAATTCAGATGGCCAACAGGCACATGAAAAGATGCTCCACATCACTAGTCATCAGAGAAATGCAAATAAAACCACAATGAGATATCACCTCACACCAGTTAGGATGGCCAACATCCAAAACACAAACAACAACAAATGTTGGCAAGGATGTGGAGAAAGGGGAACCCTCCTACACTGCTGGTGGGAATGTAAATTAGTACAACCATTATGGAAAGCAGTATGGAGGTTCCTCAAAAAACTCAAAATAGAAATACCATTTGACCCAGGAATTCCACTCCTAGGAATTTACCCTAAGAATTCAGCAGCCCAGTTTGAAAAAGACATATGTACCCCTATGTTTATTGCAGCAGTATTTACAATAGCCAAGAAATGGGAGCAACCTAAGTATCCATCAGTAGATGAATGGATAAAGAAGGTATATATACACAATGGAATATTATTCAGCCATAAGAAGAAAACAAATCCTACCATTTGCAACAACATGGATGGAGCTAGAGGGTATTATGCTCAGTGAAATAAGCCAGGTGGAGAAAGACAAATATCAAATCATTTCACTCATCTTTGGAACATAAGAACAAAGAAAAAGTGAAGGAACAAAACAGTAGCAGACTCACAGAACCCAAGAATGGACTAACAGTTACCAAAGGGAAAGGGATTGGGGAGGATGGGTGGGAAGGGAGGTGTAAGGGGGAAAAAGGGCTATTACAATTAGCACACATAATGTAACGGTTGTGGGGGTGGGGTGGAGGGATACAGGGAAGGCAATATAACACAGAGAAGACAAGTTGTTATTCTATAACATCCTTCTACGCTGATGGACAGTGACTGCAGTGGGGTATCTGGTGGGGACTTGATAATGGGGGGAGTCTAGTTACATGTTGCTCATGTAATTATATATTAATAATAGCAAAATAAAAAAATCAAAATCAAAAATCAAAAAAAAAAGGAAAAAGAGTCAGTAAGAAAATCTCTGTGCATGGGCAATGTAATCTGGGGCCAGTGGGACAGGATTCATGGCATGGAATGATTCAAGACATATACAGGTCAACTTGTGAGTGAATGGAAAAGACAGAGTGATGTGCCATAATGTTGCCCAAACTTGAAATTTCATGAATCCTGAGAAGTGCTCTTTGATTGCTTTACTTTGTATCTGACAATCGCTCTGATGTTGAATTATTCTGTGGGTTACAAAGACACATTTTTATTTTGTAGTGAAAGTTTACAATTTATGTTCATTAATAAAGCTTTAGTTTCTCAAGACAAAAAATGATTACATTTAAGGGTTTTAAAGGAAGAAAAACATTTGGAAAAATGGTCTTGATTTAAACTGTTTAATGTTTTTTCTATTCAAAATTTACCCTACATGTTTTAAATTCCACATTTCTCTTATGTAATAATAATTACTGAAAATATTTTACATTTTTGTGTTGCATTTTCTTCACATACTTGCTGGCAAAGTAGAGTTAACACTAATACTAATTAAGTATTCTGCTCATATTATCCACACTTATCATTTCCTTCCTGAAACCATGATTTTTGGATTCTGTTGTCTTTTCCACAGACAGGATGACAGCCAGATTAAAATAAGATAAAAAAGAAGAAAATATCATAATATAAGTAGTAGGTATTCAAACTCAATTCATTCATTGAAAATCATAATCAATACATTTAAAAAATGAATTATCAGTTCTCAGCCTAATAAACTGTAACAGTACCCTCTTATCCACAGGAGGTATGTTCCAAGACCAAGTAGATGCCTGAAACTGTGGATAGTACATATTTTTTCCTAAACATATCACCTATGATAAAGTTTAATTTATAAATTAGGCACAGCAGATTAACAACAATATCTAATAACATGACAGAATTACAATATACTTTAATGAAAGTTATGTGAATATGGTCTCTCTCTTAAAATCTTACTGTACCATACTCATCATTCTTCTTGTGATGATGTGAAATGATAAAACCCCTCATGATGAGATGAAGTGAGGTGAGTAACACAGACATGGTGACATAGTATTACACTACTACTGACCTGATGATAGTCAGGAGGATCATTTGCTTCCAGACTGCAGTTGACTGTATGTAACTGAAATCACGGAAATTGAAACTGCGGGTGCAGTGTGAATGTGTATAAAAAGACTCCTCCTTCACACTTACGCTGCTGCATTTGCAGAGTCTAAAACATGCACTTACATAAAAGCCCAGGGACTGTTTATTTTTTAAAATACGATATTTAAAAGAAAAACAAATCTTTTTAAAAGGTTATTAGTTTCATAGGTCTACAACACTACTCCTTTAGTAGACAGGATCATATGAGCCACACCTGCAATTTCAAAGGTGAACTTTTTTTTTATTAAGGTATTATTGATATACACTCTTACAAAGGTTTCACATGAAAAAACAATGCGGTTACTACATTTACCCATATTATCAAGTCCCCACCCATACCCCAATGCAGTCACTGTCCATCAGTGTAGCAAGATGCCACAGATTCACTGTTTGCCTTCTCTGTGCTACACTGTTTTCCCCATGATCCCCCACACCATGTATACTAAACATAATACCCCTCAATCCCCTTCTCCCACCCTCCCTACCCGCCCTCCCAAATCCCTCCCCTTTGGTAACCACTAGTTCCTTATTGGAGTCTCTGAGTCTGCTGCTATTTTCTTCCTTCAGTTTTGCTTTGTTGTTTTACTCCACAAATGAGGAAAATCATTTGGCACTTGTCTTTCTCCACCTGGCTTATTTCACTGAGCATAATATCCTCCAGCTCCATCCATGTTGTTGCAAATGGCAGGATTTGTTTCCTTCTTATGGCTGAATAGTATTCCATTGTGTATATGTACCACTTCTTCTTTATCCATTCATCTACTGCTGGACAGACACTTAGGTTGCTTCCATATCTTGGCTATTGTAAAAAGTGCGGCAATAAACATAGGGGTGCATATGTCTTTTGAATCTGAGAAGTTGTATTCTTTGGGTAAATTCCAAGGAGTGGGATTCCCAGGTCAAAGGGTATTCCTATTTTTAGTTTTTTGAGGAACCTCCATATTGCTTTCCACAGTCGCTGAACTAGCTTACATTCCCACCAGCAGTGTAGGAGGGTTCCCCTTTCTCTGCATCCTCACCAGCATTTGTTGTTCTTAGACTTTTCGATGCTGACCATCCTTACTGGTGTGAAGTGATATCTCATTGTGGTTTTAATTTGCATTTCCCTGATGATTAGTGATGTGGAGCATCTTTTCATGTGTCTGTTGGCCATCTGAATTTCTTCTTTGGAGAACTGTCTCTTCACATCCTCTGCCCATTTTTAATTGGATTATTTGCTTTTTGGGAGTTGAGGCACGTAAGTTCTTTATACATTTTGGATGTTAACGCCTTGTTGGACATGTCATTTACAAATACATTCTCCCATACTGTAGGATGTCTTTTTGTTCTGATGATGGTGTCCTTTGCTGTACAGACACTTTTTAGTTTGATGCAGTCCCATGAGTTCATTTTTGCTTTTGTTTCCCTTGCTCGAGGAGATGCGTTCAGGAAGAAGTTGCTCATGCTTATATTCTGGTTTTTGCCTATGTTGTCTTCTAAGAGTTTTATGGTTTCATGACTTACATTCAGGTCTTTGATACATTTTGAGTTTACTTTTGTGTATGGGGTTAAACAATAATCCAGTATCATTCTCTTGCATGTAGCTATCCAGTTTTGCCAACACCAGCTGTTGAAGAGGCTGTCATTTCCCCATTGTATGTCCATGGCTCCTTTATCATATATTAATTGACCATATATGGTTGGGTTTATATCAGGGCTCTCTAGTCTCTTCCATTTGTCTGTGGGTCTATTCTTGTGCCAGTACCAAATTGTCTTGAGTACTGTGGCTGTGTAGTAGAGTTTGAAGCCAGGGAACATAATTCCCCCTGTTTTATTCTTCCTTCTCAGGATTGCTTTGGCTATTCGGCGTCTTTTGTGGTTCCATATGAATTTTAGAACAATTTTCTCGAGTTCCTTGAAGAATGCTGTTGGTATTTTGATAGGGATTGCATCGAATTCTGGATTGCTTGAGGCAGACTGGCCATTTTGACAATATAAATTCTTCCTATGCATGAGCACGGGATGTGTTTCCATTTATTGGTATATTCTTTAATTTCTCTCATCAGTGTCTTGTAGTTTTCAGAGTATAAGTCTTTCACTTCCTTGGTTAGGTTTATTCCTAAATATTTTATTCATCAAATTGTTTTCCTGATTTCTCTCTCTCCTAGTTCTTTGTTAGTGTATAGGAATGCCACAGATTTCTACATAGTAATTTTGTATCCCGCAACTTTGCTGAATTCAGATATTAGATCTAAGTTGAACTTGTTTTTACAAAAAGACCTTGTCAAGATCAATATATTATTTGATCAGAACTCGAACTGAGGTATGAGCCTCACCATAAAATGTTACCAGAACTAGTCTGGATCCATTATCTAATCATAATTTTTTAGGTTGCCTATTCTTAAATATAAGTGTGATGATTTTATTATGACAGAAGGAAAACATATTTGCTTCCTTCATATTAAAAGAAATAATTTATCCAGATCTTTAATGATCATAAAATGACAGTATACACTATTTTCTGATACCTGTAACACTCTAGTATGCTAATTCTCCTTCTGTTCAGGGCTATTTTGGTGAAGTCACATCACAGAATATCTGGAATGAAATTATATCAGTACATATAAGGAGATCTGTGTATTTATTTGAGGATAACAGCACCATTTGAGAGTAATACCAAGAGAATCCTGTAACAGGGTGTGTTTTAACTATTATTTTCTCAAACAATTTGAGTATCAAAGAAATATTATACTTGACCATAATATTTGAAAACTGTAAAAGTTGATGGGCTATCTTTAAAACATCAAATTTATAATAATAACAATGATGAAACAAATCGTTCACATGTGCAGTCAAAATATTTTTATGCCCTTGAAATGCCACCTCCTTCCCCGTATAATTCACTAAAAGTTGCTGACAATTTAATCTAGGTAGAGAAAAATGTTTTTGTAAGAAAAATAAAATAAAATAGGATGTCAGAGGGCATATCCTCAGTGGCTAGTGGGCTAATAGAATACACCAAATTAGAGACCCAAAAAGAGAGAACAGAGGTGGAACAGAAAACTATGTGAAGACGTAAGGACCAAAAATTTCCCAAGCTTCGTGAAAGACATAAATTTTCAGATTCAAAACCTGGTGAACCCTTGCAAAAGAAATACACAGATAACCACATCTTAGTCAAAGTGATAAAAATCAAGTATGATAAGAAATTCATTAAACCTGCCAGAAAAAAATATACAGAATTCAGCCGACTGATGACTTCTCATCAAAAACAAGGGAGATCAGAAGACAATGAAATGATATCTTATCTTTAAAGTCACGTAAGATTTTTTAAATTGTCAATCCATAATATCCAGTGACAACATCTTTCAAAAATGACAAAAGAACTAGAGAAATTTTAGATAAATGAAGACCAAGAGAATTTGTTAGTGCAGTACTACAAGAAATGCTTAAAGGTAGTACTTCAGACTGAAAGAAAAAGGAAATCTGGAACTGCAGGAAGAAATGATGAGCAGCAGAAATGACAGTAACTTTGTGAGCAAGTAGAAGACAATTTTCTCTTAGTTTCTTTAAATACAAATGACTACTGAAAGCAAAATTTTAACAATGTATCAAAAGTTTGTATATGTAAGCTAAAGAGATTTAGATTTAAGAGCTAATAGATAAATTAAAATGGAATCTAAAAACAAATATTTAATTAATGCAAAGAAAGGTAGTAAAGAAGGAACAGTGGAACAATAAGCAGATGAAATACAAAGAAAAAATATAAAATAGAAGACCTAAACATAACCATTTAAAGAATTCATGTAAATTGACTAAATACTCCAAATAAAAAGACATTATCAGAATAGATTTTTAAAAAGTAAGAGGCAACTATATGCTATCTATTAGAACATACTTTAAATATAAAGACAAAGACACCGATAAAGGGATGAAAAAAGATACGAAGCATAAAAAGCCTAGAAAGACTATATTAACATCAGATAAAATAGTCCTTAAGACAGAATACTACCGAAGATAAAAAGGGAAGGACATCTCATAAAAATAAAAAAATCAATTCATAAGAAATAAAAATCATAAATAATAAAGCTTCAAAATACATGAAGCAAACTGACAGAATTAAAGGGACAAATTGACAAAGTAACACTCATAGTTGGGGATGTAAACACCCCTTTCTGACTTAACAACCAGATCAAAAATATAAAAACATATAAGATCTGAAAAACACTATCAACCACCTTGACCTAATTGATATTTATAGACTACTATATCCAAAAAGTGCAAAACACTTCATCCTATCAAGTGCACATAGCATGTCTACCAAGATACACCATATAAAATAACATAAGTTTTAATTAAAAAAGAATTAAAAGCATACACAGTACATTCTCTGACCACCATGGGATTAAATTAGAAAGCAATAAGATAGCTAAGAAAAACTCTTTGGAAACGAAACAAAAAACTTCTAAATAATGCATAGGTCAAAAAAATGTATAAATTGAATAGTAATGAAAATACAACATATCAAAATTTGTGAGATGCAGCTAAAGCTGTATTTATGGAGCAATTTGTAGCTTTAAATGCTGCTATTAGAAAACAAGAAAATTAATGACCTAAGATTCAACCTTAAAAAGCTAGAAAAACAAGAGCAAACCCAGAATAAATAAAAGAAAAATAATAAATAACTGCAATCAATGAAGTAGAAATCAAGCAAATAATACAGAAAATTAATAAAGCCAAGAATTGTTCTGTGAAAAGATCAATAAAATTAATAACATCAACAAAATTTCTAACATCCTAGGTAGCCTAGTGAAGAAAGAAAAAAAGAAAACCAGTGTGAGAAATGAAAGAGGATATTACCCTACAGCCTATTGTTATAAAAAGGATAAACGAATATTATGAACAATTTTATGCCAATAAGTTTGACAACTTAGATAAAATAGACAAATTCCTTGAAAAATACCACTTATCAAACTTACATAAGATGAAATAATAAATCTGAATAGCCCTATATGTATTAAAAACATTGAACTTGTTTTCAAAAACCTGTCCACAAAGGAAACTCCAAGCTAACATGGTTTTACTGGCGAATTCTACCAAACAAAGAAAAAACATCAATCTTAAAAACTTCTTCAGAAAATGGAAGAGAACTCTTTTCAACATTTCATGAGGTCAGTATAATCCAGAAAGAAATGCAAATCAAAACCGCAATGAGATATTTACCTCATACCAGTCAGAGTGGCTAATATTAACAAGACAAGAAATAACAATTGTTGGTGAGGTCATGGAGAAAAGGGAATACCTTGTACACTGGGATTATAAACTGGTGCAGCCACTGTGGAAAACAGTGTGTAGTTTTGTCAAACTAAAAAAAGAAATATCATATGACCCAGTAATTGCATCACTGGGGATTTACCCAAAGAAAACAAAATCATTAATTCAAAAATATATATGCACTCCTATGTTTATTACAGCATTACTTACAATAGCCAAATATGGAAGCAACTTAAGCATCCATCAATAGATGAACAGATGAAGAAGATATGGTACATCTATACAATGGAATATTATTCAGCCACAAATAATGAAATCTTGCCATTTGTGACAACATGGATAAACCTAGCAGGCATTTATGCTAAGTGAAGGAAGACAGACAAGGACACATACCATTTTTATTTCACTTATGTATGGAATCTAAAAGACAAAACAAAACAGAAATAGACTCAAACACAGAGAACAAACTGGTGGTTGTTATAGGAGAGGGGAGTGTGGGATAAGTGAAACTGATGAAGGGGATAAAGAGGTACAAAATTCTAATCATAAAATAAATCAGTCATGGGAATGAAAGAACAGCATAGGAGATATAGATAATAATATTGTAGTATCTTTGTATGTTAACAGCCGGCAACTACACTTAGCAAGGTAAGCATTTAGTAATGTATATAATTGTCGAATCACTATGTTGTACACCTGAAACCAATATAATACTGTATATCAACTATATTTCAATTAAAAAAAATAAAACCAATAGTTCAAAAAGACAGATATGTATGAGTCTATAGTAAGAATCATAGTAAGAAATGATAGTAAGAAAAAGCTTAACAGGGAGGAAAAAAAAGAGAAGTCTTTCTCAGCACTTAATTTTTCTCATAAATGTTTCTGTCAAGTATGAGAATGTGTAAAACAGACCATGCAAATCCTAATGACTCAAGCATCACAGAGAAACTTCACAGGTCCTAAGTACTACTGTATCATCATTTAAGAATTCAAAAATAATCTTGATGACAGAAAATGACAAGCAATGACAGGCTTCAGGGAAGGAAAAAAGACAGTAACTATGTCCAACTTAGAAAATAGTGGGTACCTTGACAAATGGTGGAGGTTCCCCTACATTTGAGATTCCAGAACACACACTCACAATTTAACATACAATTCCAACATAACATACAGTTCACAGATGAGATAGAAGATACCTTTTACCAAGGTACTAGAACCAAGCTCAGTTAAGCTTAAAGCCTTCAACTGTGTAAAATAGATAAAGGGGGTCAAAAGCTATAAACTTCCAGTTATAAAATAAATTAAGTCATGGGGATGTAATGTACAACATGGTGATTAAAGTTACTTATATTGTATATTTAAAAGTTACTAAGACAGTAGATCTTAAAAGTTCTCATCACAAGAAAACAAAAAACTTGTAACTGTGGGGTGATGATTGTTAACTAGTCTAACCGTGATGACCATATTGCTATACAAATACTGAGTCACATTATACGTCTAAAACTAATATGTCAATTACATATCAACTAATTAAAAAGAAGTGGATATTGAGAGAGTTTCAAGATGCGAGGTGACATGGAGAACTCCTCCCAAAACCACAAATAGTACAAAAATATAGTTAATTAATACAACTAACCCTAAAACAGCAAGAAGAAAGAAGGCTGAACCAGACTGCATACACACCTCACGAATAGAACAGACCAGACGAAACAGGGTAACTACAAAACCCTGGATCTGGCGGGACCCAAGCCCTTCTCCCACCTCAGCTAACTGGTGGGAGGAAAAGAAACGGAGTGGGGAGGGGGTGGAAGCCTGGAACTGAACACCTAGCCCTGGAGATTTGCTTTGTGAGTGGAAGCCTATACTATGTGGTGCTCTAGACGTTGGGAAGCTTGGACAGGCAGAGGGCCTGGGAGACTGACATTCCAGTGGTCGGTAGAGGACAGGATCCACACCTGGCTGCTCTGTGTCAGAGGAAGGGCGGGCGGTATGAGAGGCTTCCTAAAAGCAAGAGGGCTGCTGACGGGGAGGGTTTGCACGTAGCCTGCCACACGAGAGAAAGGAGAGCTGGACAAGGTGGTGTGGGCACGTTCTGCCCAGCTGGACGGGAACTTTGAGGATCTTCAGATGCTCCATCCCCCTCACTGCCTACTGAACTCCAAGGACCCCCACTGTGACACACAGCCCGTGGAGCCTTCCTACTAGCCTGCGGGCACCAGTTCACTAACCCGCAGTCACAACACTGGCGTCAGGCAAGCCAGAGGGAGGCCCTGCCTACAACAGCTAGAGATGCAAAACACAGAGTCTTACACATGTCTGCTTAGCCCACTGGCTCTGACACTAGAGAGAGGCACTACAGACTGGAAACAGGAAACAGATCTTTCCTCCCCTCAGGCACCAGCTCTGCTCCCCAATGACCCCAACCTCAATTTAGGGGCTGAAAACCACCAGAGATTGGAGTTTCTGCACACTAGTGGGCAAAACACAGAAATATGAAATGACAAAACAACATGGTTCAGACCAAAATCTCACAAACACCAGAAAAACGGCCAAATTAAACTGAACTCACAAATCTTCCAGAAAGAGAGTTCAAAATAAAAATCATAAACATGCTTATGGAGGTACAGAAAAATTTTCAAAGCTCAGGAATGAATTTAAGTCAGAAATTCAATCATTAAGAAATTCCATATCTGAAATGAAACATACAATGGAGGGATTTAAAAGCAGATTAGATGTAGTAGAAGAGACGGTAAATGGAATAGAAATTAGAGAGGAGGAAGCTGAGGCACAAAGACAAAAAAGAATCTCTAAGAATGAAAGAATAAACAGAGAACTGTGTGACCAATCCAAACACAACAATATTCACATTATAGGGGTACCAGAAGAAGAAGAGAGAGAAAAATGGAAAGTGTCATTGAGGAGGTAATTGCTGAAAACGTCCCCAATCTGGGGAACGAGATACTCTCTAACCATGGAGGAGCACAGATCTCCCAACACAAGGGACCCAAGGAAGACAACATTAAGACATGTAATAATTAAGATGGCAAAGATCAAGGATAAAGACAGACTTCTAAACGCAACTAGAGAGAGAAAAAAGTTCACATACAAAGGAAAACCCATCAGGCTATCATCAGACTTCACAACAGAAACCTTACAGGACAGAAGGTAGTGGCATGATATATTTAATGCAATAAAGCAGAAGGGCCATGAACCAAGAATACTCTACCCTGCAAGGTAATCATTTAAATTTGAAGGAGGGATTAAACAATTTTCAGATAAGCAAAAGCTGAGAGAATTTACCTCTCACAAACCACCTCAACAGTCCATTTTAGAGGGACTCCTATAATTGCAAGTATTTCTAAGGCTGAACAGATGTCACTCAAGGGATAGACAAAAAGAGTACAGAATATGATTCATAACAGAAAAAAGAATGGAGGAGGAAGAAAAAGAAGGGGAAAAAAAAGAAGCTTTCAGTTGTGTTGAAATAGCATTCGAAGTGAGTTAAGTTACACTGTTAGATAGAAGGGAATTGCCCTTGAACCTTTGGTAATGACGAATGTAAAGCCTGCAATGGCAATAAGTACATACCTACCAATAATCACCATAAATGTACGTGATCTGAATGTACCAATCAAAAGACATAGAATTACAGAATGGATAAAAAAACAAGATCCATCTATATGCTCCCTACAAGAGACTCACTTCAAACCCAAAGACATACACACACTGAAAGTGAAGGGATGGAAAAAGATATTTCAAGCAACTAATAGTGAGAAAAAAGCAGGAGTTACAGTACTTGTATCAGACAAAATAGACTTCAAAACAAAGAAACTCACAAGAGACAAAGAAGGACACTACATAATGATAAAAGGGTCAGTCCAACAAGAGGATATAACTATTATAAATATCTATGCACCCAACACAGGATCACCTACATATGTGAAACAAATACTAACAGACTTAAAGGGAGAAATAGAATGCAATGCATTTTAGGACACTTCAACACACCACTCACTCCAAAGGACAGATCAACCAGACAGAAAATGAGTAAAGAGACAGAGGCACTGAAAAACAAATTAGAACAGATGGACCTAACAGACACTTACAGAACATTCAATCCAAAAGTAACAAGATACACATATTTCTCAAGTGCACATGGAACATTTTCAAGAATTGATCATATATCAGGCCACAAAAAGAACCCCAGTATATTCAAAAAGATTGAAATTTTACAAACCAGCTTCTCAAATCACAAAGGTATGAAACTAGAAATAAATTACACAAAGAAAACGAAAAGGCCCACAAACACATGGAGGATTAATAACATGCTCCTAAATAATAAATGGATCAATGACCAAATAAAAACAGAGATCAAGCAATATACAGAGACAAATGACAACAATAATTCAACACCACAAACTCTGTGGGATGCTACCAAGGGGGTGCTAAGAGGGAAATACATTGCAATGCAGACCTACCTCAGGAGGGAAAAACAATCCCAAATGAACAGTCTAAACTCACAATTAATGAAACTAGAAAGGAAGAAAAAATGAGTCCCAAAGTAGAAGGGGGGATATAATAAAGATTAAAGCAGAAATTTTAAAAATTGAGAAGAATAAAATAGAAAGAATCAATGAAAGCAAGAGCTGGTTCTTTGACAAAATAAACAAAATAGATAAACACCGAGCCAGATTTATCAAGAAAAAAAGACAGTCTACACACATAAACAGAATCAGATATGAGACAGGAAAAATCGCTACAGACACCACAGAAATACAAAGAATTATGAGAGAATACTATGAAAAACTATATGGTAACAACCTGGATAACCTACAAGAAATGGACAACTATCTAGAAACCTTACAAGGCTGACCCAGGAAGAAACAGAAAATCTGAATAGACCAATTACCAGCAAAGAAATTGAATTAGTAAACAAAAAACTACCTAAAAACAAAACTACTTGTCCAGATAGTTTCATTGCTGAATTTTATCAAACCTTTAGTGAAGACCTAATACCCATCCTCATTAAAGTTTTCCAAAAAGTAGAAGAGAAGGGAATACTCCCAAACTCATTCTACAAGGCCAACATCACTCTAATACCAAAACCAGGCAAAGACACAACAAAAAAAGAAAATTACAGACCAATATCCCTGATGAACATAGATGCAAAAATACTCAACAAAATATTAGCAAACCTAATTCAAAAATATATCAAAAAGATCATCCATCATGATCAAGGGGGAATCATCCCAGGGATGCAACGATGGTACAACATTTGAAAAACCATCAACATCATCCACTACATCAATAAAAAGAAGGACAAAAACCACATGATCATCTCCATAGAGGTGGAAAAAGCATTTGACAAAATTCAACATTCATTCATAATAAAGACTCTCAACAAAATGGGTATAGAGAGCAAGTACCTTAACATAATAAAGGCCATATATGACAAACCCACAGCCGACATTATACTTAACAGTGAGAAGCTGAACGCTTTTCCTTTAAGATCGGGAACAAGACAAGGAGGCCCACTCTCCCCACTTTTATTCAATATAATACTGGAGGTCCTAACCATGGCAATCAGACAACACAAAGAAATAAATGGCACCCAAATTGGCAAGGAAGAACTCACTGTCCCTGTTTGCAGATGACATGATATTGTACATAAAAAGCCCTAAAGAATCCACTCCGAAACTACTAGATCTAATACCTAAATTCAGCAAACTTGCGGATACAAAATTAATACAAAGAAATCTGTTCCATTCCTATACACTAATGATGAACTAGCAGAAAGAGAAATCAGGAAAAAAATTACCTTCACAATCGCATCCATACAAACAAAATACTTAGGAATAAACCTAACCAAGGAAGTGAAAGACCTATACCCTGAAAACTACAAGACACTTTTAAGAGAAATTAAAGAGGTCACTAATAAATGGAAATTCATGCCATGCTCCTCAATAGAAAGAATTAATATTGTCAAAATGGCCATTCTGCCTAAAGCAATCTACAGATTCAGTACAATCCCTATCAAAATACCTACAGCATTCTTCAAAGATTTAGAGCAAATAGTTCTAAAATTCATATGGAATGGGAAAAGACCCTGAATAGCCAAAGCGATCCTGAGAAGGAAGAATAAAGCAGGGGGAATTATGCTCCCTGACTTCAAGCTCTACTAAAAAAGCCACCGTAATCAAGACAATTTGGTACTGACACAAGAACAGGCCCATAGACCAGTGGAACAGAATCAAGAGCCCAGATATAAACCCAAGCATATATGGTCAACTAGTATATGATAAAGGAGCCATGGATATACAATGGGGAAATGAGAGCCTCTTCAACAGCTGGTGTTGGCAAAATTGGACACCTACATGTCAGAGAATGAAACTGGATTATTCTCTAACCCCATACACAAAAGTTAACTCAAAATGGATCAAAGTCCTGAATATAAGTCATGAAACCATAAAACTCTTAGAAAAAAACATTGGCAAAAATGTATTGGACATAAACATGAGCGAGTTCTTCATGAACATATCTCCCTGGGAAAGGGAAACAAAAGCAAAAATGAACAAGTAGGACTATATCAAACTAAAAAGCTTCTCTACAGCAAAGGACACCATGAGTAGAACAAAAAGACATCCTACAGTATGGGAGAATATTTCATAAATGACATATCCAGTAAGGGGTTGACATCCAAATTATATAAAGAGCTCAAACAAATAAGCCAATTAAAAAATGGGCAGAGGAGCTGAACAGAAACTTCTCCAAGGAAGAAATTCAGATGGCCAACAGGCACATGAGAAGAGGCTCCACATCACTAATCATCAAGGAAATGCAAATTAAAACCACAGTGAGATATCACCTCACCCCAGTTAGGATGGCCAACGGCCAAAAGACAAAGAACAACAAATGTTGGCAATGATGTGGAGAACGGGGAACTCTCCTACACTGCTGGTGGGAATGTAAACTAGTGCAACCATTGTGGAAAGCAGTATGGAGGTTCCTCAAAAAACTCAAAATAGAAATAGCATTTGATGCAGGAATTACACTCTCAGGAATTTACCCTAAGAATGCAACAGCGCAGTTTGAAAAAGACATATGCACCCCTATGTTTATCACAGCACTATTTACAATAGCCAAGAAATGGAAGCAACCTAAATGTCCATCAGTAGATGAATGGATTAAGATGTGGTACATATACACAATGGTATATGATTCAGTTGTTAAGAAATCAAATCCTACAATTTGCAACAACATGGATGGAGCTAGAGGGTATTATGCTCAGTGAAATAAGCCAGGTGGAGAAAGACAAGTATCAAATGATTTCACTCATCTGTGGAGTATAAGAACAAAGGAAAAACTGAAGGAACAAAACAGCAGTAGACTCACAGAACCCTAGAATGGACTAACAGTTACCAAAAGGAAAAGGACTGGGGAGGACGGGTGGGAAGGGTGGGATAAGGGGGGAAAAGGGGCATTACAATTAGCACAGGTAATGCAGCAGCTGGGGACATGGGGAAGACAGTATTTATACAGAAGACAAGTAATGATTCTATAGCATCTTACTACGCTGATGGACAGTGACTGTAGTGGGGCATATGGGGGGGACTTGATAATAGGGTCTCTAGTAACCATAATGTTGTTCGAGTGATTGTACATTAAAGTTACCAAAATAAAATAAATAAATAAAGTGGATATTCAATATGGTGTGATATGTGCTGTATAGAACATTGGTGAGATGTCTAACTCAGTCTCTGGTAGTGGGGATGGGGGGGGTGGTAGAGTTAAGGAAGAGATCCTCACTGAAGCCTGAGAAATTAGGTTAGTTAGATACACTGTAACACTTGTTGAATGTCTAGGGTTCTTGTGTGCCACATCAGGAGAAGGCAACAGGCTAGGATCACAAGGACCATGTAAAGAGATGACTTCTAGTGACCAAGTGAAAGAATGAAAATAAAGATCGCTTTTGTTCAGACAGCAGGTAGATGTCAAGTTAGCAAGATAAGCACTACAGGATCATATCTGATTCTTCTGATACAACATCTACATTGAGAAAAGGAGGTTAGCTAGTGAATTTTGCAGAGTTCCTGGGATTACTTCAGAGACACACATGTGTAAATTTAACTATTACTTGAGAGAAGAATGTAAGCAAGAAAACAACTAGAAAGCATACTAATAGAGAGCTGAACTATGGTGGCTACACTAAGAATGTAGAGAGAATCTGAGACACATTTCAAAAAGTGACAAAATGAAAGGGGCAAATAACTGAATAGAAGTGATGATGACAAAGAATGACATGACTGTGAGCCTTTAGAAATTCTAAAAAAGTGTTGTTAATAAGTACAGAGGCAGACTCCTGATTTGGAGGCACTGAAACTGCTGTTTCCTATGTCCTCTTGGAAATAGCGGTTGAGCTCCAGTTGGAGGATGAGGCTAGAGTTGTAGAAGGCTATCATAAAAGAGAGGAAAAAAAGGTCGCTTAATTGCTTTTACTAGGCTTTGAGTACAAAACAGATGTAAATTTCTATGTTACGTTTAATAGTCCCTTTTGTGGTCTGCCAGTAAGAACACTGTCTATTTGGATGATCTGAAAGCAACATTGCTGAAGCATCCGCCACCTCATTGTTAGGATTAACTCAGTTAATTGGGCTGGTTAGGTGAGCTCTGACTGGGTCATTGACCAAAAGAAAATTCACCAAAAATCATTTCATCTAAAGACCAATTCACTGAATTCACCTTAACTATTTAGTTCATAGGATTTGTCTTCATAATAGCATTTAAAAGAATGTTCAATTTGTTTGCCCTAACTCCCTGCTACTGTCACCAGAAACTGACCAACAAAGGAAGACGACTAGGCCTAAAGTATTCAACTTCTCCAGTAATAACAAACACATTCATCACAATTATATTACTATTTTTTTATTAACGTATTATTGATATACACTCTTATTAAGGTTTCATATGAAAAAACAATGGTTACTACATTTACCCATATTATCAAGTCCCCACCCATATCCCAATGCAGTCGCTGTCCATCAGTGTAGTAAGATGCCACAGATTCACTATTTCCTTCTCTGTGCTACACTGTTTTCCCCATGATCCCCGACACCATGTGTACTAAACATAATACCCCTCAATACCTTTCTCTCTCACTCCCCACCCACCCTCCCACACCCCTCCCCTTTGGTAACCACTAGTTCCTTATTGGAGTCTCTGAGTCTGCTGCTATTTTCTTCCTTCAGTTTTGCTTCGTTGAAGGAAATCATTTGGCACTTGTTTTTCCCCGCCTGGCTTATTTCACTGAGCATAATATCCTCCAGCTCCATTATTTTGTTGCAAATGATAGGATTTGTTTCTTTCTTATGGCTGAATAGTATTCCATTGTGTATATGTACCACTTCTTCTTTATCCATTCATCTACTGATGGACACTTAGGTTGCTTCCATATCTTGGCTATTGTAAAAGTGCTGCAATAAACATAGGGGTCCATATGTCTTTTTGAATCTGAGAAGTTGTATTCTTTGGGTAAATTCCAAGGAGTGGGATTCCCAGGTCAAATGGTATTTCTATTTTTAGTTTTTTGAGGAACTTCCACATTGCTTTCCACAATGGTTGAACTAGCATACATTCCCACCAGCTGTGTAGGAGGGTTCCACTTTCTCTGCATCCTCGCTAGCATTTGCTGTTCTTAGACTTTTCGATGCTGGCCATCTTTACTGGTGTGAAGTGATATCTCATTATGGTTTTAATTTGCATTTCCCTGATGATTAGTGTTGTGCAGCCTCTTTTCATGTGTCTGTTGGCCATCAGAATTTCTTCTTCAGATAACTGTCTCTTCATGTCCTCTGCCCATTTTTTAATTGGGTTATTTGCTTTTTGGGTGTTGAGGCGTGTAAGTTCATTATATATTTTGGATGTTAACCCCTTCTCAGATATGTCATTTACAAATATATTATCCCATACTGTAGGATGCCTTTTTGTTCTGTTGATGGTGTCCTTTGCCGTACAGAAACTTTTAAGTTTGATGTAGTCCCATGAGTTCATTTTTGCTTTTGTTTCCCTTGCTCGAGGAGATGCGTTCAGGAAGAAGCTGCCCATGCTTATATTCAGGAGATTTTTACCTATGTTGTCTTCTAAGAGTTTTATGGCTTCATGACTTACATTCAGCTCTTTAATCCATTTCAAGTTTACTTTTGTGTATGGGGTTAAACAATAATCCAGTTTCATTCTCTTGCATGTAGCTATCCAGTTTTGCCAACACCAGCTGTTGAAGAGGCTGTCATTTCCCCCATTGAATGTCCATGGATCCTTTATCATATATTAATTGACCATATATGGTTGGGTTTATATCAGGGCTCTCAAGTCTCTTCCATTGGTCTATAGGTCCATTCTTGTGCCAGTACCAAACAGTTTTGAGTACTGTGGCTGTGTAGTAGAAGTTGGAGAGCATAATCCTCCCAGCTTTATTCTTCCTTCTCAGGATTGCTTTGGCTATTCAGGGTCTTTTGTGGTTCCATATGAATTTTAGAACGATTTTCTCTCTTTCGTTGAAGAATGCTGTAGGCACGATGGCCATTTTGACAATATTAATTCTTCCTATCCATGAGCACGGAATGTGTTTCCATTTATTGGTATATTCTTTAATTTCTCTCAAGTGTCTTGTAGTTTTCAGAGTATAGGTTTTTCACTTCCTTGGTTAGTTTTATTCCTAGGTATTTTATACTTTTTGATGCAACTGTGAATGTAATTGTTTTCCTGATTTCTCTCTCTGATATTTCATTGTTATTGTATAGGAATGTCACGGATTTCTACGTATTAACTTTGTATCCTGCAACTATGCTGAATTCAGATATTAGATCTAGTAGTTTTGGAGTTTGGATTCTTTAGCGTTTTTTAATGTAAAATACCATGTCATCTGCAAACAAGGACCGTTTAACTTCTTCCTTGTCAATCTGGATGCCTTTTATTTCTTTGTGTTGTCTCATTGCCGTGGCTAGGACCTCCAGTACTATGTTGAATAGAAGTGGGGAGAGTGGGCATCCTTCTCTTGTTCCCGATCTTAAAGGAAAAGATTTCAGCTTCTCACTATTAAGTATAATGTTGGCTGTGGGTTTGTCATATATGGCCTTTATTACGCTGAGGTACTTGACCTCTATACCATTTTGTTGAGAGTTTTTATCATGAATGGATGTTGAATTTTGTCAAACGCTTTTTCAGCATCTAATCATGTGGTTTTTGTCCTTCCTTTTGTTGATGTGGTGGATGATGTTGATGGACTTTTTAATGCTGTACCATCCTTGCATCCCTGGAATAAATCCTACTTGATCATGATGGGATGATCTTTTTGATGTATTTTTTTAATTCAGTTTGCTAATACTTTGTTGAGTATTTTTCCATCTATCTTCATCAGGCATATTGGTCTGTAATTTTCTTTTTTCGTGGTTTCTTTGCCTGGTTTTGGTATTAGAGTGATGGTGGCCTCATAGAATGAGTTTGGAAGTATTCCCTCTTCTTCTACTCTTTGGAAACTTTAAGGAGGATGGGTATTAGGTCTTCATTAAATGTTTGATAACATTCGGAAGTGAAGCCATCTGGTCCATGTGTTTTATTCTTACGTAGGTTTTTGATTACCAGTTCAATTTCATTATTGGTAATTAGTCTGTTCAGCTTTTCTGTTTCTTTCTGGGTCAGCTTGGAAGGCTGTATTTTTCTAGAAAGTTGTCCATTTCTTCTAGGTTATCCAGTTTGTTGCCATATAATTTTTCATAGTATTCTCTAATAATTCTTTGTATTTTTGTAATGTGGGTAGTGACTTTTCCTTTCTCATTTCTGATTCTGTTTATGTGTGTAGACTCTCTTTTTATCTTGATAAGTCTGGCTAGGGGTTTATCTATTTTGTTTATTTTCTCGAAGAATTTTCTCAAAGCTCTTGCTTTCATTGATTCTATTGTTTATTTTCTCGAAGAATTTTCTCAAAGAAAGCTCTTGCTTTCATTGATTCTAGTGTTTTATTCTTCTAGACTTTATTTATTTACTTAAGCAAATGCAAAATTAGATTAACGCTCTATTATACATAGATTAAAGCTCTAATCTTTATTATATTCCTCCTTCTACTGACTTTGGGCCTCATTTGTTCTTTTTCTAGTTCCGTTATTTGTGAGTTTAGACTGCTCATATGGGATTGTTCTTCTTTCCTGAGGTAGGCCTGTATTGCAATATACTTTCCTCTTAGCATGGCGTTTGCTGTGTCCCACAGATTTTGCGGTGTTGAATTATTGTTGTCATTTGTTTCTTGATCTCTGTTTTTATTTGGTCATTGATCCATTGATTACTTAGGAGCACGTTGTGAAGCCTCCATGTGTTTGTGGACTTTTTCATTTTCTCTGTGTAATTTATTTCTAGTTTCATACCTTTGTGGTCTGAGAAACTGGTTGGTACAATTTCAATATTTTTGAATTTACCAAGGGTCTTTTTGTGGTGTAGTATATGATCTATTCTTGAAAGTGCTCCATGTGCACTTGAGAAGAACATCTATTCTGCTGTTTTTGGATGTAGAGTTCTGTAGCTGTCTGTTAGGTACATCTTTTCTAATGTGTTGCTCACTGTCTCTGTGTCCTTACTTATTTTCTGTCTGGTTGATCTGTCCTTCAGAGTGAGTGGAGTGTTGAAATCTCCTAGAATGAATGCACTGCATTCTATTTCCCCTTTTAATTCTGTTAGTATTTATTTCACTTATGTAGGTGCTTTTGTGTTGGGCACACAGATATTTATAATTGTTATATCTTCTTGTTGGATTGACCCTTTTATCATTATGTAATGTCCTTCTTTGTCTCTTGTGACTTTCTTTGTTTTAAAGTCTATTTTATCTGATACAAGTACTGCAACTGCTGCTTTTATCTCCCTAATAGTTGCATGAAATATCTTTTTCCATCTGTTCACTTTTAGTCTTTGTATGTCTTTGGGCTTAAAGTAAGTCTCTTGTAGGCAGCATATAGATGGGTCTTGTTTTTTTATCCATTCAGTGACACTATGTCTTTTGATAGGTGCATTCAGTTCATTTACGTTTGGGGTGATTATTAATAGGTATGTATTTATTGCCATTGCAGGCTTTAGATTCATGGTTACCAAAGGTTCAAGGTTAACTTCCTTACTATCTAAGAGTTTAACTTAACTCACTTAATATCCTATTACAAGGACAATCTAAAGGTTCTTCCCCCCCACACACCTTTTTCTTCCTCCTCCATTCTTTATATATTGGGTATCATATTCTGTACTCTTTGTCTATCCCTTGACTTTGAGAAAAGTTAATCATATTTTGCATTTGCTTAGTAATTAGCTGTTCAACTTTCTTTACTGTGGTTTTATTATCTCTGGTGATAGCTATTAAACCTTAGGAACACTTCATCTATAGCAGTCCCTCCAAAATACACCATAGAGATGGTTTGTGGGAGATAAATTCACTCATCTTTGCTTATCTGGACATTGTTTAATACCTCCTTCAAATTTAAATGATAACTTTTCTAGATAAAGTGATCTTGGTTCAAGGCCCTTCTGTTTCATTGCATGAAATACATCATGCCACTCCCTTCTGGCCTGTAAGGTTTCTGTTAAGAAGTGTGATGACAGACTTCCGGGAAGATGGCGACTTGAACAGACCAGCAGAAATATTCCTCCCAACATTATATTTATTCCCGAAAACACAGCAAACACAATTATTCCTAAAAGAGAGACGATAATACACAGGAAAGGGCACAGCGTGCAGTTACACCTGAGAGAGGACTCGGCACCCGGTGAGGCGGGTAAGATATGGAGCCATGACCCAGTGGGACCCGAGCGCTCCTCCACCCCAGAGCTCCGGCGGGCAGCTACACCTGAGAGAGGACTTGGCACCCGGCGAGGCGTATAAGATACAGAGCCGCGACCCGGCGGGACCCGAGCGCTCCCTCACTGCAACGCACCAGCGGGAGGAGAGGATTCAGAGCCGGAAGGCAGTGGAAGTCTGCGCGGGGAACGCCGACACACAACGCGCAGTGTAGCGGAGATTGGAGAGACAGAGGGCGCAGGGTCTCAGTGGGGAACGCACCAGTTCCCTGCAGCAGGCTCCGGGAAGGAAAAAGAAAGGGAAAAAAAAAGGGAAGAAAAGCACGTGCTTTTTTTCAGCGGTCTTAAAGAGATAGGAGCCCAGTGGAGGGGCTGGATCTCTGTGGCACACTCAGCCCAGCAGGCTGGGACTCCGGGGGAGCTTCGGACCCCTTAGCTGGCGACTGGGAAAGGGTGGCCACGCTTAAGACTCCCACAGAGATCAACAGCCTCCCATTTGATCCCACACCGGCCAGAGCTATAAAGGGCCTTGCAGACCGGCACGGCCACGGCTCTGGAAGTGGAGCAACAGTGCCACCTAAGGATTCACACAGAACCCACTCCCGGTGGGTGTGTGTTTTTCTTTTTTTTTGATGTTGCTGCTTCTTCTTTTTCTTTCCTTTCTTTTCCTTTTTCTCTCTCTCTTTTTACTTTCTTTATTATTACTAGTATTTTTTTTCTTCTTCTTCTCTCCTTTCTTCTCTTTCCTTTTTAAAGTCAGAAAGAGCCCAGCTGACATACGTGACAACTACCAACAACGAACTCTATAGTCTTGAGAACACAGAAGAATATGATACAGACAAGACTTCAGACACACACCCCTGAGAGAGAATCTGAAGGAATGGACATGCACAGTCTTCCTGAAAAAGAATTCAGAATAAAAGTCATAGCCATGCTGACAGATCTACAGAAAAATGTGCAAGAGCTGAGGGAGGAAATGAGGAAAGACAATGCACAAATGAGACAAGCCATCGACGGGCTTAACAACAGACTGGATCAGGTTCAAGACACTATCAATGAAATACAAAACAGGGAACAGGAATACAAAGAAGCTGAGGCAGAGAGAGATAAAAGGATCTCTAAGAATGAAAGAATATTAAGAGAACTGTGTGACCAATCCAAATGGAGCAATATTCGCATTATAGGAGTACCAGAGGAAGAAGAGAGAGGAAAAGGGATAGAAAGTGTCCTTGAAGAAATAATTGCTGAAAACTTTCCCACGCTGGGGAAGGAAATAGCCTCGAAGTCCACGGAAGCCCACAGATCTCCCAACACAAGGGACCAAGGAAGACAACACCAAGACACATAACAATTAAGATGGCAAAGGTCAAAGATAAAGACAGAGTATTAAAGGCAGCTAGAGAGAGAAAAAGGTCACCTACAAAGGAAAACCCAACAGACTGTCATCAGATTTCTCAGCAGAAACCTTACAGGACAGAAGAGAATGGCATGATATATTTAATATAATGAAACAGAAGGGTGTCGAACCAAGAATACTGTATCCAGCATGATTATCATTTAAATATAATGGACAGATTAAACAATTTAAAGACAAATGAAAGTTAAGAGAGTTTACCTCTCGCTTAGGAGGAAATGATCAGAAATGATGAAGCTCCTGGGTATTGGTACATGAAAACTTAATAAAAAGAGAACAAAACAGTGAAAAAAAAAGAGAGTTTGCCTCTCATAAACCACTACTACAGGATATCTTAAACGGACTGCTCTAGAGGGAAGCACCCCTAAGGCTAAAAAGATGTCACCAGAGAAAATAAAATCATAGCAAAGATAGCAGACCATCCAAACACTAACTAAAGGCAAAGAATAAAACATCTAATATATAAAGAATTAAGGAGGAAGAATAGGAAGGGAGAGATAAAGAAACATCATACGGCGTTCACAATAACTTAACAAGAAAGTTAAGTTAGATTCTTAGATAGAAAAGAAGCAACCCTTGAACCTTTGGTAACCACGAATCTAAAGCCAGCAATGGCAATAAGTACATATCTATCTATAATCACCCCAAATGTAAATGGACTGAATGCACCAATCAAAAGACACAGAGTAACAGAGTGGATAAAAAATCAAGACCCATTTATATGTTGCTTACAAGAGACTCATCTCAAACCCAAAGATATACACAGACTAAAAGTGAAGGGATGGAAAAAGATATTTCATGCAAACAACAAAGAGAAGAAAGTAGGTGTTGCAGTACCTGTATCAGACAAAATAGACTTCAAAATGAAGAAAGTAGCAAGAGATAAAGAAGGACATTACATAATGATTAAAGGGTCAGTCCAACAAGAAGATATAACGATTATAAACATATATGCACCCAACACAGGAGCGTCAACATATGTGAAACAAATACTAACAGAAGTGAAGGACGAAATAGACAGCAATGCAATTATTTTAGGAGACTTTAACACACCACTCACTCCAAAGGATAGATCAACCAGGCACAGGATAAGTAAAGACACAGAGGCACTGAACAACACACTAGAACAGATGGACCTAACAGATATCTACAGAACTCTGCACCCAAAAGCAGCAGGATACACATTCTTCTCAAGTGCACATGGAACATTTTCCAGAATAGACGACATACTAGGTCACAAAAAGAACCTCAGTAAATTCAAAAATACTGAAATCCTGCCAACCAACTTCTGAGATCACAAAGGTATAAAACTAGAAATAACTTATAGAAAGAAATCAAAAAGGCTCACAAATACATGGAGTCTTAACAACATTCTCCTAGTGAATCAATGGGTTAACGACCAAATCAAAACAGAAATCAAAGAATATATGGAGACTAATGACAACAACAACACAAAGCCACAACTTCTGTGCGATGCAGCAAAGGCAGTTCTAAGAGGAAAGTATATTGCAATCCAGGCCTATTTAAAGAAGGAAGAACATTCCCAAATGAACAGTCTAAAGACACAATTATTGAAATTGGAAAAAGAAGAACAAATGAGGCCCAAAGTCACCAGAAGGAGAGACATAATAAAGATTAGAGAAGAAATAAATAAAATTGAGAAGAATGAAACAATAGAAAAAATCAATGAAACCAAAAGCTGGTTCTTTGAAAAAATAAACAAAATAGATAAACCCCTAGCCAGACTCATTAAGAGAAAAAGAGAATCCACACACATAAACAGAATCACAAATGAGAAAGGAAAAATAACGACGCACCCCACAGAAATACAAAGAATTATAAGAGAATATTACGAGCATTTATATGCTAACAAGCTCCAAAACCTAGAAGAAATGCACAACTTCTTAGAAAAATACAGCCTTCCAAGACTCACCAAGCAGGAAACAGAAAAGCTAAACAGACCAATCACCAGCAACGAAATTGAATCGGTAATCAAAAAACTACTCAAGAACAAAACCAAACCCCGGACCTGATGGATTCACCTCTGAATTCTACCAGACATATAGCGAAGAAATAACACCCATTCTCCTTAAAGTTTTCCAAAAAATAGAAGAGGAGAGAATACTTCCAAACTCTTTCTATGAAGCCAGCATCACTCTAACACCAAAACCGGGCAAAGACCTCACTAAAAAAGAAAATTACAGACCAATATCCTTGATGAACGTAGATGCAAAAATACTCAACAAAATATTAGCAAACCAAATTCAAAAATACATCAAGAGGATCATACACCATGATCAAGTGGGATTCATCCCAGGGATGCAAGGATGGTACAACATTCGAAAATCCATCAACATCATCCATCACGTCAATAAAAAGGAGAACAAAAACCACATGATCATCTCCATAGATGCTGAAAAAGCATTTGACAAAATTCAGCATCCATTCATGATTAAAACTCTCAACAGAATGGGTATAGATGGCAAGTACCTCAACATCATAAAGGCTATATATGACAAACCCACAGCTAACATCATACTTAACAGCGAGAAGCTGAAAGCTTTTCATCTAAGATCGGGAACAAGACAGGGATGCCCACTCTCTCCACTGTTATTCAACATAGTACTGGAGGCCCTAGCCATGGCAATCAGACAAAACAAAGACATACAAGGCATCCAGATTGGTAAAGAAGAAGTCAAATTGTCACTATTTGCAGATGACATGATACTGTACATAAAAAAACCCTAAAGACTCCACTCCAAAACTACTAGAACTAATATCTTAATTCAGCAACGTTGCAGGATACAAAATTAACACACAGAAATCTGTTGGTTTCCTATACACTAATGATGAACTAACAGAAAGAGAAATCAGAAAAACAATTCCATTCACAACAGCATCTAAAAGAATAAAATACCTAGGAATAAACCTAACGAAGGAAGTGAAAGACCTGTACTCTGAAAACTATAAGCCATCCTAGGAGAAATTAAGGAAGACACTAACAAATGGAAATGCATCCCATGCTCTTGGCTAGGAAGAATAAATATTGTCAAAATGGCTATACTACCTAAAGCAATCTACAGATTCAATGCAATCCCTATCAAAGTACCAACAGCTTTCTTAATGAACTGGAACAAATAATTCTAAAATTCATATGGAACCACAAAAGACCCCGTATAGCCAAAGCAATCCTGAGAAGGAGGAATAAAACAGGGGGAATTATGCTCCCTGACTTCAAGCTCTACTACAAAGCCACAGTAATCAAGACAATTTGGTACTGGCACAAAAACAGACCCACAGACCAGTGGAACAGAATAGAAAATCCAAACATTAACCCAAACATATAACATATACAGTCAATTAATATTTGATAAAGGAGCCTTGGATATACAATGGGGAGATGACAGCCTCTTCAGCAGCTGGTGTTGGAAAAACTGGACAGCTACATGTAAGAGAATGAAACTGGACTACTGTCTAACCCCATACACAAAGGTAAACTCAAGGTGGATCAAAGACCTGAATGTAAGTCATGAAACCATAAAACTCTTAGAAAAAAACATAGGCAAAAATCTCTTGGACATAAACATGAGCAACTTCTTCACGAACATAGCCCCCCGGGCAAGGGAAACAAAAGCAAAAATGAACAAATGGGACTATATCAAGCTGAAAAGCTTCTGTACAGCAAAGGACACCATCAGTAGAACAAAAAGACATCCTACAGTATGGGAGAATATATTCATAAATGATGTATCTGATAAGGGGTTGACATCCAAAATATATAAAGAACTCACACACCTTAACAAACAAAAAGCAAATAATCCAATTAAGAAATGGGCAGAGGACATGAATAGACACTTCTCTAAAGAAGAAATTCAGATGGCCAATAGGCACATGAAAAGATACTCCACATTGCTAATCATCAGAGAAATGCAGATTAAAAACACAATGAGATATCACCTCACACCAGTGAGGATGGCCAACATCCAAAACACAAACAACAAAAAATGTTGGTGAGGATGTGGAAAAAAGGGAACCCTCCTACACTGCTGGTGGGAATGCAAATTAGTTCAACCATTGTGGAAAGCAATATGGAGGTTCCTCAAAAAACTCAAAATAGAAATACCATTTGACCCAGGAATCCCACTCCTAGGAATTTACCCTAAGAATGCAGCAGCCCAGTTTCAAAAAGACAGATGCACCCCTATGTTTATTGCAGCACTATTTACAATAGCCAAGAAATGGAAGCAACCTAAGTGTCCATCAGTAGATGAGTGAATAAAGAAGATGTGGTACATATACACAATGGAATATTATTCAGCCATAAGAAGAAAACAAATCCTACCGTTTGCAACAACATGGATGGAGCTAGAGGGTATTATGCTCAGTGAAATAAGCCAAGCCGAAAAAGACAAGTATCAAATGATTTCACTCATATGTGGAGTATAAGAACAAAAAGAACGGAAGGAACAAAACAGCAGGAGACTCACAGAACCCAAGAACGGACTAATAGTTACCAAAGGGAAAGGGACTGGGGAAGATGGGTGAGAAGGGAGGGGTAAGAGGGTAAAAGGGGCATTACAATTAGCAGACATAAGGTAGGGGGGGCACGGGGAGGTTTGTACAACTCAGAGAAGACAAGTAGTGATTCTATAGCATCTCACTATGCTGATGGACAGTGACTGTAATGGGGTTGGTGGGGGGACCTGATGAAGGGGGTAGTTTAATCACCATAATATTGCACATGTAATTGTAGGTTAATGATACCAAAATAAATTCTAAATATTAATTAATTAATTAATTAAAATAAATTAATTAATTAAAGTTGCACTATTCCTTTAAATTTTTGAGTGCTCAGATAATTCAATAAGGGAAACAATAGTCTTTTCAACAAATGGTGCTAGGACCACTAGATATCCACATGCACAATAATTGAGTTGGACCCTTATCCCTACCGTATGCAACAAATAACTCCAATGAATCGCAAAACTAAATGTGAGAAGTAAAACTCTAAAACATAGGTGTAAATCCTTACAACCTTAAGTTAGGCAATACTTAAACAATAAAAGAAAAATACATAAATTGGACTATGTAAAATTTTTAAACTTTTGTGTTGCAAATGATACCATAAAGAAAGTGAAAACAACCCACAGAATGGGATAAAATATTTGCAAATCATGTATCAATAAGAAACTTGTATCCAGAATACATAAATTCTTACAACTTAATAAAAGACAAAACCTAAGTAAGAAATGGCAAAGGATTTGGATATCTCTCCAAGAAGATATACAAATTGCCAATAAGCATAAGATGCAAAACTGATACATTAAAAAAGACATTTGAACTTTAATACCCTCGATAACATCCTAAGGTATTAAACCAGCCTTGCTCAAATACTACACATACAAACTACTGCCTCTCAAGGCATCCTGTTTTTTTCTAGACACTAGAAAACTTTTCTTTTGGGCTGAAATCTGTCTTTCTATAATCTTTGCTCCCAGAGCTGCAATATGACTCAGATTAAGCCTAATCCTTTTCCTACATGATAAAAGGCTAATAGTGCTGTCACTTGGACAATGCCAATTTTCTCAAATGTGGTACCTAAATCTAAAACTAGATACATTCAGTATGGCCTAACCAACCTCCCTCCTTCAGAAAACTATGATAATTTTGGGAGGCAAATCATTCTACAGGTTCATATTAAGTTTAACAACAGTAAAATTCCCTTTGCCATTAATGATCCTGTTAGGCTGTTTATCCTTCATTAAATCTTCTCTTAACTGATTTTTTTCAACCCAAATGCAGGACATATATTTAGTTATACATAATTTCTTATTTAAACCAATCTGTTAAGTTCTTGTTGCTACAGACTTTCAAATTATTTTCATTGCTTGCATAAAGTTCTTTTAAGCATTGTATCACTTCGAATTTTATCAACAGGCTGTCAATGTCATTACTTACTTCCATTCTTCCTATTCTCAACAATTCCTCAAAATTTAGCTTTCTCACCTACAAGTTCTCATAGCATCCTCAGATATAATTAGTTCAGGTTGGGAAACAAAGTCATTTTGAACAGTTAGATGCTTTCTTATTTAATTTCACCTGTACTGGGCTTTATTTCTTCTTTACTCCTTTAAAGGATTTTTGTTGTTGTAACAGCAGAAAGATTATTCTCCTTGACAAAAATATGGAAGCAAAATGAAATAGCATCTGTTAATATTAAGTAGGCATGTATCTTCCTTACTCTCATTTCTGAATATAAATTCTTAAAGTTGTCTTTACCATATTCCCCACATCTGTGAATTCTGGATTTTAGCTTTTCAGACACACTTAAATGTTTTTCACTTTTCTGTATTAATCTATAAATATACTTTCAAAAGCTAAGATTGCTCCAAGTAGAGTCAAACTAGTGTTAGTTGCTTTTGCCTTGTTAAAAACTCTGCTGTAATATACAATTGTATAATTTTATAATTATCTTTGAGTGCTTCCCAGTTTCCCTAGTCTGGTCATAAGGTCATGACTATTCCATGTCCACTTTTTTAAAGTTTTCATCCTACAATCTAGCTTATGTATGTATGTGGCTACTTTCAGAGTTCTCTATCCCAGATACAACAGACGCTATAATAATATGCTCACTTTGTCTCCAAAGATTTCTTTCATTCTTATACACCAAGCAATTCTTCCTCACTGACTATGAAGCAGTATCCTTCATTACATCCTTTAATTACCCTTATATTATTTTTCACTAACATTTTTTGTTGACAAAATTTTATTTAAATATTTTAAATATAAAAAAATTTAAGTAGAAAAATATTTAAACATTTCTGAAAACTTACCATTTAGAGAAAATCATTGCTAATAATTTGATGTATATCCATCAAGACCTTTTCTAATGCAAATATATAAATATTTTCCCCTTATATTCTAGGAGAGAAAATGTCAGCAAGGCAAGAATTTGTCAAACATCTAGTGTTATAGTTTAAATGAACTTTATTGTCCATGAATCCTGAGAAATTTGCAATTATGTTTAAATGTTTTCCTATCCAAAAAACATCTACCCTTATTCCAACTGCTTATAAATCTTACATTCCGACTCTAGCCAACTATATTTACCATCAATTCAAGCACTTTAACAAAATTAGGAGTCCCTTCAGAAATGCACTAATCTTCCTAATTATGAGTAATTTTAATTATCAGAAGTTATGAATAGATATATCAATTTTAAGTAGCTAGGTATAACAGTATCCAGTATAAAATTTCTCAATAAATAAACATAAAAAACTATAAATATTCAGAGGAAAATATAAGAAAACAGGTGGAAGGTTAGTTACACCCTTTAAAACATAACACAAATCTCAGAAGCCATAAAGGAAAAAAAAGAGCCGATTTGATCAAGTACAAGAATGTCAACTTCTATACAGAAAATGATTCCCTAATAAATTTTCAAAAGATAATTTACAGACTGAGAAAACCATTTGTAACACCTAACACGAGACTAATATCCTTAATAGATAAATATTTCCTACAAATCAATAATGCAAAAGCTCCACAAAGGATATAAATAAGCATTCATAGAAGGAATACAAATTGCCACTAAGCATATTAAAAGATGCTAAACCCATATTATTCAAATTAAACAGATCTTTTTGCCCATCAGATTGGCAGAAAATCAAGGTTGAAAATAGCTAGTGTTGGAGAAGACAATTAATGACTCTACAGAATCTTACTACACTGAAGGACAATGACTGTAAGGTGGTGGGTGCATGGGGGAGACTTGATAATATGGGTGAATGTTTAACCACAATATTGCTCATGTGAAACCTTCATAAGACAGTATACCAATGATACTTTAATTAATAAAAACAAAAAATAAAATATCTAGTGTTACCAACATAACAAAATGACAACCTACTGAATGAGAGAAGATATTTACAAATCATATATCCAATTAGGGATTAATATATAAAATATATAAAGAACTCATAGAACACCAAAACCAAAACAATCTAATTTAAAAAAGAGCAGAGGACCTGCATGGACATTTTTCCAAAGACATATAGATGGCCAACAGGCATATGAAAAGATGTTCATCACCCTAATCATCAGGGAAATGCAAATCAAAACCACAATGAGATCACCTCACACCAGTCAAAATGGCTACTATAGAAAAGCCAAGAAATAACAAGTGTTGGTGAGGATGTGAAGAAAGGGATCCCTTGTGCACTGTTGGTGGGAATGTCAACTGGCACAGCCACTAGGGAAAACTGTACAGAGGTTTCTTAAAAAACTAAAAATAGAACTACCATGTATGGCCAAGCAATTCCACTTCTGGGAATTTACTTGAAGAAAAAGGAAAGATTAATTTGAAAAGATATATGCACCCCTATGTTCACTGCAGCATTATTTACAATGGCCAAAATACGGAGGCAACCTAAACATCCATTAATAAATGAATGGATAGAGGAGACATAATATATATACACAGCCATAAAAAATGAAATCTTACCATTTGCAACAACATGGATGAACCTAGAGGAGAGTATTTATGTTAGTGAAATAAGTCAAAGAAAGACAAATACCATATGATTTCACTTGTATGTGAAATCTAAAATTAACAAATGAACAAACAAAACCAAACAGACTCATAAATATAGAGAACAAACAAGTGTTTGCCAGAGAGGAGGAGGGAGATGGGGGACTGGGAGAAATAGGAGGAGGGGATTAAGAGGTACAAACTTCTAGTTGTAAAATAATAAATTAAATCTCAATTACTAAATAAAACTACATGATGTTAAAGTACAGCATAGGAAATATAGTCAATAATATTGTAATAACTATATATGGTGATAGATGGTAACTAGACTTACCATGATCATTTCATATTGTATAGAAATGTCGACTGTGTTGTACAATATAATACTGTATGTCAATTATACATCAATTAAAAATATATATGTATATATATATCCAGTGTTAACAAGATGGGAAAATCTTTTTTCTCACATACTACTGGAGGTTGTGCAAACTGATTTAAACTTTTAGAAGGGTACTTTGAAGAATTATTTTTAGAATTCTTAAATGTGTATAACCTATTGTTCCAATATTTTCAATTACAGGAATTCATTCTACAATACATGCAGAGGTACAAAAAAAATCTATCTATAAGACTGGTCACTGAATGGGAGTGTAGTGTACAGTATACATA